>VZQC01015631.1:95361-144583 GCA_009823505.1 Rhizomys pruinosus
TGGCAGCTAAGAACCGTCTGTAACTCCAATTCCAGGAGAACTCCAGTTCCAGGGGAATCCGACACCCTCTTCTGACCTCCGCAGCATTGCACGACACGGGTGCACAAACCTACATGCAGACAATGCATTCATACACATACAAAAATAAATAAAATTAAAAAAAAATTAAAAATCATTCTCCTGTCTTTTACAGTGCTCCTGTTTGGTGGTTCACAATCTGGGAATTGATAATGAATACAAAAGTTTATTTTCTTTTGCACATTAAGTTGGCTAAGACAAGATCCTGTAAAAAATGGAAACATTTCATGTATTTACTGTTTCTGGAAAGATGTAGTGCTCTCAATGCATCAGACATATCTGTTATCAAAATGATTAGTGGGACGTTTAAGTAGAATCTATCTATGAATTAAGGAATGAATTAATATCTGGGAGTGCTAATTTACATAGATTATCTTTTAATTGCTTTTAAATGAACTCATCCAGTATTTTTTGATTATTAAGAAAATGTGACTTACTTTTTATTTATTCATCACTCAGCAAATATTTATGGAGTATTTCCTGATTTGGAAAGCAGTATGCTAGACATTAGAGATAAAATTGAGCTTACAACCTATTGTGCAAATTGGTAATCATGGAAAAATAAAGAGAAAGAGCTTTGTGTGAGTTTTGATACTTGAAAAGCTGGCTTGATTCTTTTGCTGGAAGAAGTGATGATAGATCTGATAGAGAAATAATGATCAGTTTAACAAGGAAAGAAAGAGCTCCTGGTAAGGAGGGATGGTTTATAGACAAAGGGCCTAAGATCCAAGCCAGCATGAGGGAATGGGACCATTTGTGGAGTGGGAAAAAAAGAATGTGTGCAAGAGAAGCATAGTTAGAGAAGCTGTGTGTTCAGTAATGCCTGGCACAAGCAATGCATTGATCTTTATGTTAAGACATTCCTTAACTAATGAATAAGGAGTGATCAGCCAAGAGAGAATTTCAAAAACAGGAGACAACCGGATTTACATTTTGAAATAACAATTCTAGTTGTGCTATGAATCAAATTCATGTAAGTCTAATCTTTCAAATACAATGGCTAATATTCCACATATTTTGATGTTTATTTTTTCTATTATTTCATTTCCAGATGTAAACATATATGTTCCTCATAGATTTTTGGTTTTTAGAGATTCACTTATTTGCCACATGATTAAAGCTTTCTCTTTGAGAAATAAAAGTCAGATTTTTGTTGCTGTTGTTGTGAGAATATGAAGCTTGATTCACTCACAAAGAACAACATGTACTTTCCTGGGGACGGAACTGGCTTTCCGTGATGTTGCTTTGACATTTGATTAACTACCACTTCTTTTCCTTTTGGCTGTAACTGATATTTGAAACATTTTACAGATTTTCTATTTGTAATAACATCCTGTCCCTCAGCTACTTCCAACCCTGAGATCTGAGTACTTGACTGCTATAAAGGACGTCAGTTCCGGGAACCACTCCAAGAGCAGCAGTGGAGAAGTTTGCTATTGGCGGGAGAGCAGACTCCTTTCAGTATTTTGATTATGCTAACATCGACTATTCTTAGAATTTATGGATTGAAAATACCAATATGCCTAAAATATCTATTTAAAATAATTGTATGATTTTTTTTCCCCCTTTGGTCTTTTTGAGTCACGGTCTTCCTGTATCTTCAGCTATCGTGGAACTAACTACATAGACCAGACTGAACTTGAACTCACGAAGATCTCCCTGCTTCTGCCTCTGCCTCTGTCTCTGCCTCTGCCTCTGCCTCCCCAGTGCTGGAATTAAAGGCATGTGCCACCTCACCCTGCCTCTTTTTGTATTCTTAATGCATATATTTTTATTAACTTTTTGTGAATTTCATGCATCTTAATCATATTTAGACCCTCCTGACCCCCCACACACCCTTAGCCCCACCACCACCCCATTTCACACATTTTGTAGTATATGATAAGGCTTCTTGAGTCAAATTTTGTACCCGGATATCCCATGGTCCTAGTTTGTGCACTGAACTCTAGTCAGACTATCCAGAGTCACTCCCTTAAAGGGGATCAAGTCTCCCTCATCCAGCGGTAATCAGTTGCCAATAGTTCATCAGCTAAAGTTGGGTCCTGCTGCCCATTTCTGCAGTTCTATAATGTGCTTTTGTCTGACTAACTCTGCCTGGAACCTGGCATGTTGTCACCATTGCTGCAAGTTCATATGAACAAATTCCCAGAGGCCTGGAAGATTCTGCTGCCTCATATTCATGTACCAGCCCTGGCTCTTACATTCTTTCTTCCCCCATTCCTGCAATAGTCCTTGAGCCAGAGGTGAGTGAGTTTTAATATACAAGTCCTGTCCAAGAACATGTACTCTGCAGTCTATCCTCTACACCTTGGCTAGTTGTGGCCTTCTTGGTGCATTGCACTTTGTGGCATGAAGTTTCGCTGTTAGGGATTGAGGAATGCATTATTCTCTCTGCCCCTGTTCTTCTGTTTCCTGAACCTTAGCTGTAAACATTCCTCAGAGGATGTCTCACTTAAGAGAAATCTCTCAGACACATATTCTCTGTATGTGAGCAATTGCAGAACTCTGTAATATTTGGTAGATTTAAGAACTCTACTTCTAATGTCTTTTTTTTTTTTTACACTATAAGTCTCTCTCCACATGAAACTTACATTCCCAGTACACATCCTCAAAGATAATAATAATTTATTTTGCTTGCTGAGGTCTCACCACATGCCAAAAGACAATGAACTGTGTCTTTAAGTTTTAAAGCTGACTGAAGAATTTCTCATAGTTTCCTTTCTAAACCTATCCATTATCCATGATCATACAAATGCAGATTGACTTGTAAAACTGACTTTTATGAGATATTTTCTTCTTTCATTTTACAAGAATTAGATTTTCACTCATTTTTGTGTCTTCAATATTCAATATAGTCAAACTCCTCAGTGAATGTTGGAACATAGAATATGTGAGGTCAATAAAATTAAAGTTTACAATAATCCTTGTAAAAATAAGTGCCTTAAAAAAAACTGAGAACTATCTTTAACTCCAGTTCCAGGGGGATCTGACACCCTCTTCTGACCTCCTCAGCATTGCATGACAGGGGTGCACAAACCTACATGCAGACAGTACATTCATACACATAAAAATGTTTAAAAAAGAAATAAGTGCCTTATTAAAAATAAAAACACCATTTGTACATACCACTATATATATGTTCATAATGTATGTAGTGAATACACTTGTACATAGATAAATTTTATATAGAAAGTAAATAATACTTGAAAGTGTCAGATCTGCCATATATGTTCAGACAACGAAAAACACACTACAACTAAGTAATGCATATGTTTTCTTCCTTCTCCCTAAAAAGAAAATTACTTTTAAAAATAGATTTCAGACAAGGGCATTAAAATATCATCTCCGCCGGGCGTGGTGGCGCACGCCTTTAATCCTAGCACTCAGGAGGCAGAGGCAGGCGGATCTTTGGGAGTTCAAGGCCAGCCTGGTCTACAGAGTGAGTTCCAGGACAGCTGAGGCTACAGGGAGACCCTGTTTTTAGGCCAACCTAAAAACATCAAACCCAAAACCTACAAACAAACAATTATATAAACATATAATTAAATTTGTGAATGAGACATTGAATTAAGTTGAAATCTCTCTGGTCTTAAAAACTCTATGTCACACAACTTCCTGTCATCTTACCACACCACTCCTTGGTAAAATGCTTTGTGAGAGTTAAAATTATTTAAGTATTCTTCCCAGACCATGAGTGATAAGTCAACTGTCAAATTTTTCTTTCTGCTAGAGTATATGCTTATAAACAGCATACATGGTTTTGTGTTTTGAATTCATTTAGGGGGACTATAGGTGCCAGAAAAGCAAGATGGATGGAATCCTTTCTGTAGGCAGGAGGTACTTCTCTATGTGTTTATTTTTTGGGTATTTTTGAGACAGGGTCTCCCTTAAGTCCCAGGTAGCTGGCCTGGAGCTCACTCTGTAGACCAGGCTGGCCTTGAACTCAAAGCGATCTGCCTGCCTCTGCCTCCCCAGTGCTGGGATTAAAGGCGTGTGCCACCAAGCCTGGCAAAGAGGCACTTCTTTAAATCTGAACCCTTTTCCTCATAAAGCTGGCACCTAAAAGAGCCAACTGTTTATGACCAATATGACCTCCAAATTAACTCCTCATTATTTTCTAGTGATGGAACAATGCTGAGAAAGCTGGGAAACACTAATCTTCCACTCTTGGGATGCAGTTAGGTTTTACTTGATTTTAATCCCTGTAGGAAAGTACTATTTGATTGAAAAACACTTAATCTCTAGACTGTCACTATGGATGAGGTCACTGAACCCAGCCTCTTAGCCTGTTTTGACAGTAAGAACAAAATGTCAAAACACATGCACACACATACACACACACACACACGCACACACACCCAAACACACACACACAGGGGGGAGATGAACCCAGTATTCCAAAAGATACTACTATCTTTTATCATATGTTACATTTTCTAATGTCTTTTGTGCTGTTATATGTTTCATAAAAATGGACATAAAACTGATGTCAAAATCAGTGTGTTAGAGTTTAAATAAAGATATACTGGCCAGGCTGTGGTGCACGCCTTTAATCCCACCACTCAGGAGGCAGAAGCAGGGAGATCTCGGTGAGTTCAAGGCCAGCCTGGTCTACACGGTGAGCTCCAGGTTAGCTGGGGCTAAAGGGAGACCCTGTCTCAAAAAGCCTCCCCCTGCAAAAGAAAAAAAAGAAAAATACACTGATGGAAAAGAAGCATGAAGAAAATTCACTCAGACCTGATGAGTATTTCCTTCCAGGTACAGGACTTTCCCATTGTCCTTTAAAGAGCCTTAAACAAAACAGCATGGCCATTTGCACTTTCTCTGCCTTATACAAATCATTTTAGTTATATAAGAAAGAATATTATTTGAGTTACAGTTTCATATTTCTAAAGCACAACTCCGTATAAGTTTATTTGTGTTTGATTTGCCATTCTGAAAAAGAGAACCAGTTAAGTTTACCTATCAGCATAAAAAGGACAAATCAAATCCCCAGATGAAAGGCAAACTGAACAACATTATTGTTATATTTCTGTTTATCTGAAAGCAACTATGTTGTTATAATGTAAATCTCTTAACGGGCTCTAGAATCCATCTACCACCTACTTTCAGACTCTGTAATTACTTTATATGAGTGTAAAGTATGTAATCATATTTTGGATGAAAATGTGAATTCCTAAACATTAAAAAAGATTGAGAGAAAGATGCAGGACAGTTATGGCAGAATGCATGATCTAGGGGTGGGGTGGAGGGAAGGGAAAGGGGAATATGTCTAAATTAAACTGAGAAATGATGTCTGAAATACACAGAGCATCAATAAAAGCATTATAAAAAATAAAAGTAATTAAAAATTCAAAACAACAAAAACAAATGACAAATCGCTTACAAGCAATTAACTATGGTGCATTATCTTTGGTAATTACCTATAAATAACCCAATGAGTATGTACCAAATTTCAACTTGAATTTTGGTTATGAAATAAAATATTTCTTTTTCTTTAAAAAGTAAATGGTGAAGTCCCAATCCCTTATTCCCAAGCCTTCCACCTTCCCTCTGAGACTGCTTCAGAGTGCTTGACTTCTTTGGGTGAGTTGCCCAAATACTGTGCTCCTGTCCTTCTGGCTTGGGATCTGCTCTGGTCCCTCTCACTGCTCTAGGTTTCAGGCTTTTTTGTGGATTAATGTGGGCCTACATATGCCGTTCCCATCCCCTCTTCTTGGGCCTTGGACCTGCCCCTCTGAGACCACTTGAGAATATCTGACTTGAGTGAACTACCCAAATCCTGGCCCACCCATTCCCTTGCTCTGAGATCATCTCTAATCCTCCACACAGCTCCAAGACTCAGGCTTTCCTGCTGGCTAGGAGACCCTGGTCCATTGTATTCTCTCATCCCCCTTCCCTGGGCTTTTGCCTCATCCTGCTAAGACTGCAGGTATGGGTCTAACTAGCCAGAGCATCTTTGCCCTCTTGAGCTCCTGAAAAGACTGCCTAGATCCTGGTCCCTGAAATATCAAATCAAAAAAGATAACTTGAAGTACATACTGACTAATTTATCATACTCATTCAAAAACAACCAAGGAACATTAATAATACAAAGAAAATCAAATTTCAACTCAATAAAAGCAGACTTCAGTTTCATACAAGAATCAAAAGCAACAAAAGCAATCCACATTCCCAAACCACAAGAAAGAAATGGGAAAAATCAAAATATTCTACCCCTAACAAAGACCTTCAATACTACAAAATAACTTTACAATGAGAACTCCCTAGAGATAACCCAGGATACATAATTTAAAAGAACAATCTAAAACATGACCAAAGAATTCAACAAGTTTAAACAACATAAAACATCTCAATAAACTCAAAGAACATATGAATAAACTTCTGACTGAAGCTTCAGAAAATACAAATATGTGGATGAATGAAATGACTAAAACAATTCAGAATGTGAAAAGTGATAAAATATAAAAATATCAAAGAAAACTCAGGTGAAAATGAAGAAGGAATTCAAAAACTCAATAAGCCCATTTGAAATGATAGAAAAAAAAATCAACAACAGAATGAGTGAAATGGCAAAAATAGTAAGACTGGATGGCACAGAAATGTATCTCTATTGATATTTTTGTACATTGTATATTTTCTATATTGATAGTACAGGGACCATTACATAAGGGGTAATCAACAGCTATATAATTGAACTTAAACTCCTTTCAATGAGAGGAAAACATGGGTGGCACTGTAAACAAAGTCAAATACCCATGAATGGAGAAGTCATACATCCTAGGGAAAACCCCATCTCTGTCATACTTCTAAACAAATGAAATTTCTTACTGTATGCTAAATATGAATCCTCATATTTACAGACAAGTATACAATACACCAATTACCTATCATTGCCTCATATTTTCATCATTTTTGGTTTCAGAAGAATTCAAAATTCTGCCTACCATCTATTCTGAATTATTGATTTAATTCAAATACAGTCATTGTGCTATTCAAAATTACCATTTGCTTCTTTTATTCAAATACACATCTCTACCCATTAACCATCTCTTTCCACCCCTCATTATTCTAGTCCCTTTTCAAGTCTCCTATAATCTTTTCTCTCTCCTCTATGTTTCTGTGGCCTGTTTCTGCCATTACTCTGACAAGATTCCAACAAGTGTTTACCTATTGCTTCATCGTTTTGCTGATACAGCTCTTCCTTAATGAAATGAAATGCAGTATTTCATAGTCTATGTAGTCTATGTAAATACTTGGCCATACATGGGACATGTATATCACCAATCCCCAAACAATGAAACACTATAAGGAAAGGGGGACAAAGAATGAAAAGCTGAAGGATGGGAAAGAATGCTGTGGAGTTCTGTCTTCCAGACATGGCATGGCTGTGTGCACATGAACTTACAGTAGCAGTGGTTTTGTGTGTAAGACTCACACAAGATCAAACCATTTAAAACTTCAAGCATGGAGTGAAGATCGGCTCCCAAGTCCACAGCCAGAGGTAAGAAGCTGTTTATTGGGAACTGAGAGCTTGCAATGAAGAGGCAGACTCATTTTACTTAACAAAGCTGGCCAATAGAAGAGAGTCCAAACCAAAATGAATGACCTCAATCCCATGTGTATACAGGAGGGCAGCACTAACATGCCTCAGGGAGGTTAAATAAATAAATAAGTAAATTATAAAAGATGATATGTGGCTGGGAGGTGGATGGGAATGGGAGTTCTAGGGACAGTTGAAAAGGGAGTAATGAATGGATAATATCAACACACATTGCTTACATGTATGAAAATTTCAAAGAACAATATTTAATTATTAGAAAAAATAATATTGTAATACAATACTTCATAGTATAAATGAAAATCACTATTATGATACAGTTGGAGGAACATTTTATGTTTGGGGTTGCCAGGAACTGTCTTAGCAGAGATTTCTTTTTAAAATTTTTATTTTGTCTGTATGAGTATTTGCCTGCATGTATATGAAGGCTAGAAAGGGGTGTCAGATCTCCTAGAACTGGAATTACAGGTTGTTATTACCTGCATGTGGGTGCTGGAGACCCAAGTTAGGACTTTTCCAAGAATAGTAAGTGCTCCTAACAACTAATCCTCCCCTGTAAAAAAAGACTGGTCATTATTTTTTGAAACCTTTTTTTTTTTTGCAAGGAATTAAGTCTCAATGGTACAGGGTAGTATATTCTACCTGTAACAGGGTGTTGAGGGTTCAAATATATTTCAAATTCAAGATGGTATTTAATTCAAATCCAAGCTGCACGATTGCAAAGTTGCAGTTCTTCCAAAAGCTTATTTACTCTATGTACATTGGTCCGTGAGAAACTGCAGATCATTGTCACTGACACCTCGTAAATATTCCATCCCATTTCATACATATTTTCATCATATATGGGATGGAATTTTCAAATTTTTTCTGCTAGAGGAAGTTACAAAGCTTAAGAGGAGCTTGCATGATAGTCACACATACAACAAAAGAGATTTAATTAGGTTTTAACTCCAACTAGCAGAAATACTGAAAATGTTTCAGTTCCATCAATGGAGTTAAAAAAGACATGGAAGACAGGAAACAATCAGCTTTACTGAAAGGAACATTAATACCAAATTGTAGTGTTTTGTAGGGTGTCCAAAATGACATTTCCATGTCTAATATCATGAAAGAATTTCAGACAGCTAATAAGGGATGTGAATATACTTTCTTATTTAGACGTTGTGTATTATGGAGGATGGCAGCATTGCTCAGAGGAATGGATTTTGGATATTAATAAACATTGAATGAGTCTATAGTACTGAGTACAAATACGAAAATGCTATGTATAAAAAACTGCTATTAAAATGCTAGAAAAATTGAATGTGCATGTGCGTATTACATACTGTTTGAGATGCTACTATTTATCAGAAATGTTATGCCTTGGTGCTGACAGCATAGCTCAGTTGGCAACATCCTTCCCTTAAAGTGTGAGGGTCTGAGTTTTATCCCTAAGATATACATAAAATTTTCAGGCAAGGTGACAAATGGCCTATTGTATTACCTGAGATCCAGGCCAATTAGAAAATCTGTCTTAAAATACTGTAGACAGTGTCTGAGGAAGGACTCTTGAGGTTGATGTCCGCCTTCCTCATGCACACACATGCACACACACATGCAGACACAAATGCAGACACACACAGAGGTGCATACACACACACCTGCACACACACATATACCTGCACACACATGCACACAGGCACACACACACACACACATACACACACACATATACCTGCACACACATGCACACAGGCACACACATACACACCACACACATACACACATTCCTTGAGAGGATCTTAGAACCAAATAAATACAGAATACACTGTTTTTGTATATCATTCATCGATCTAGTCCACTTTTTGTTGAAAAACTTGAGAAAGATAAGGCTACGAATTTCAATAATCCTTCAGTGACTGAGAATGTTTAATGGAGATAAGTGTTTTTTTCTTCTGGTGTCACTCATCCCTTAGGAGCTGCTTAAAACTCTGGTCACATCTATTTTCAGTGTTGGGAGATCTGTGGACAATGAAACTAGTCTGTAAATAATAAATGACACATAATCACAGTGTCATAAATTTAGCAGTGAGTGACTGAGCTTTACTGGCTCATACTAACATGGAGCTGTTTCCACAAAAGTGAATTAGGGGTTAGTTGGCCTTGTTTTAGTTCCTTTTATTGTCTGATTTTTAAGAAAAAATGTCTTTGAACTAAATGTGTTTTCTAAATTATTTCACAATTTATAGTAGCATATTGATATTCAGATAGTACTTGAGAATGTATTAGGATCTGTGTCGAGTAAAATTTGCATACTGATGTCCATGAACAAAACAGGGATCAACCAGTGGCCTAAGACTTAGGCCCAGAATGTGGAACAAAACGAGAAATCTTTTATTCATTTGGTTAATTGCAAGTTGTTAGTCTAAGTAGTCAACTGGAAAGACATTTTCTATTTTGTTTTCCTTTTATGTTTTATACTTTATTCAATTTTTTAAAGTTTATTATCGTGTGGAATGTGTGTGGGGTGGGGTTCGTGTGGGGAGTGTGCACGGACGCGGATGTAGGTGTGTATGGAGTGAGCCAGTACGTAACATAAAACAGGTCATGCAAGCAACTTGTAAGGAGTAGTTTTTGCCCTTTTATTCATCTTGTTTAAGATTCAGATCTATTCATTTGTGTGGGGAATCACTTTGGGTCTCACTAAACCATCATTTTCTGGTTGGATTTATTTCAATGTTTTTTGCTGCTTGGATATTTCGGGGTGGTATTGATTTTTTCCATCTATAAGAAAAAATTTACTCACGCAGTGCAATCAACAGAGGAAATGTGTTTAATCGCAATTTCCATTAAAAAAAAAAAAAAAACAAAACCACGAGTGGTGACCACATGGGATCTAACCCCAGACAAGGAAGACAATCCAATGAAAGAAGGCTGGATCACTCTGGTCCATAATAATACAGTGATGTTCCAGCTGTTCAGTGAGTGAGCCTATTCTTAATATAATGTCAGGGGATCAAGCCATGAATTGGGTGAGTTAAGCAGGTAAGAACCAGTGCTGAGTGTAGGTTTGGTGCAAATTAGATAGGAACGCTGGATTATGGGAGTCAGTTTTCCTACTGTTGTGGATGATATACTTTGTAGGATATCAGAGAGCCAAGGTTGCAACTCCAAGTCATGAAGTCATTAGGAAAAGGGATTAGATCGACACCTGCCCTTAGAAAAAAAACAATATTGAACAGATGGTAGAGAATGCTCAGAGCTACAGAGGACGTGCTCTTGTAGAAGACCAGTGTCGGAATACCACTACATATGACCCCGTTGCTTCTTCCGCAGGTGTTCACTGGTTAGAAAGGGGCACGAAGGTGGTATGAGAGGTAATATACAGTCCATCTCGGTCTCTGTGGTATCTGTTGATCTTTGGATCTCGTGGGTCCAATTCTGGCTGTTTCCTTTTTCATGGGCTGACAGTTTGTCCAGTGATAACCTTTCAATCCTACTATGAAGACGACAACGCAAAATTAATATCTATGGTATTAAAGCATGCATCTTCACATATGTTAGGGTAGTTTTGAATATTATGCATTAGATCCACGAATGTTGGTTAGTTATAAGGTTTTTGTGCATGAATTATATTTTTCCCCTTGTTAAATATGACAGGGTCTTTACTGTGGCTTATAACATCTCTAACCTGTAGTAGAGGATGTAAGCTTTGTGGCATCAGCCATTGGTAATTTGTTCTCCAAGTGGTAGAGGCCAAGTAGCCAATAGATATTTGGGAGATAATATCGTGCACTATGGCTGGCCTCTGGCTTGCCAATCAGTATTTCCCAGTAGGTGGGAGGTGTAGCTGGTGCTATCGTTGGAGTCTTGCTTGACTTAGGGAGACCCATATTTGCTTATTGGTTTAGTGGCCTTGGTACACTCTCTGGCATTCCAGAGGCCATCCTTACACTTGCATGTGTGGTCTAAATACATCCCTCGGATGGCGCGGTCAGAGTATGTAAGTGGCTGCTGATTTTGGGGTGAATGGTAAGACTACAGCAATGTTAGTCTGCAACAGTTGCATTGAGAATCAAGAAGCTTGAATTGAACAGAAACCAAACCTGTCTCCCGCCAATCTGGATTGGTGGGGTGCTGTAGGTGGTTTTGGGCACAACAGCCGCGAGATTAAGGATTTTTGCATGAAGGATGCGTTGTCTCATGTATTATAGTTATCTTATGAGCTAAAAATGGAGAAAATAAAAAAAACTGAGAGAAAGATGCAGGTACAGCTTTAAATGGCAGGGTGCATGAACTCGGATGGGGTGGGGTGGGGGGAGGGAAAGGGAAATTAAGCCTGAACTGAATTGCGGAAAAATGTTAATGTAAATGCACAAAGCACAATAAAAACTATATATTAAAAAAAAAAAGAAGACGCCAGAATAATCCAGCACACTCATCGATTGGCAAAGTAAAATCACTTGATAGCTCTTATGTTCCATGGGAAGGGGAATCTGATATCATTTGTTGAACCTCTGCAGCATTGCATGTACTACGGGAGCTTCAAGTACATCATAAGAGAGATACACTCATTGACACGAGAAAATGAACATTAATAAATCTATTTTTTCTCTTAAAAAAGCAACAAAGAACATTAATAATCAATGAAGATCATGAAGGCATGGGGTAAGTAGTCATTCATGGGAGATGGAGAGGGGATCAGAAATCTGATTAACAATATCATTCTTTTTCAAGCAATTAATAATAATCTTAGCAAGAAGAGGAAGCAGCAGCCTACAAGAGACTCTTGGCTAGCATTATTTCATGTATGGCAGCATTATCATAAGTCCCCGAATGCTTATCATTCAATCTAACACACAGCAGACAGAGTAACAATAGTCACCGTGGACGATCAGATCTGAGAAGGGACGAGAGTAATGTGCTGTGGAATTGAGTGCTGAGGCAGGTGGCGTACGTACGTAGGTATTGCGGAGATAGTGTCACGGCTCGATGATAGAGATCGAGACCACTGGCAGACATAAAGATAAAGAGAGATTAAGGGCTAACAGGGAAGGAAATATAACAATACCACAGCAAGCAGCGATCAGAGCGAAGTCGAGATGGGAGGCAGATGGAGGAGCTGCGCACTGAAGTACAGGCCACATGGTACTAGATATATATAATACAAAATTGTAGAGATAGGTTTCCCCAGCCAAAACCCAATCATGCATCTCTTTAATGTGTGAGGATAGGGCACCAAAGACTGATGCGTGTTGAAAGTTATATTAGACAGGCCATTGGTTAGGACAGCAGGAACATTTAGACTTTAGACAGTCTTACAATATTCATGTCCCTCATCATCCTCTCCATCCCTTAATAACGTGGCCATTAGTTCTCACCTAATGACTTTAGGCTCCAGGTATTGGTCCCCATCTTATGTTTTTGTCTTTTTGAGGATATGGGTTCCGCTGTATAGTCCCATAGCTGGTCCGGAACTCACTCTGGTGATTGACAGCTGGACTTAACTCATCTGAGATCACTCTGCCTCTGCCTCCCAATTTCTAGAATTAAAGGCATGCGCCATCCACGGTGTTTCTCCAGTAACAATATTGATTTTTTAATCCATCACAACCCATGTGGTGCCTACTTTCGCCGTATTGATTTTTAGTTAAGGTTACATGATCATCAAGATTTCAATACGTTCTTTGTCATACATGACTCAATTTTTATTTACCTTCCTCTTTCCTGTCACTGTAATGTGCAACCCTGTGACTCTTCACCTCTAAGTATTTATGCAAATCTCCTTCATTTAACTGTGTCTAACATCCCCTCCACACTGTTAACATATTCCCGACTTTCCAACCGAGATCATTGTTCTGTTTTCCTCCGGCTTCCTCATAATCTCAGAGTTAGACCACCTAAGATTAATATTATAAATCACAAATATTAAATAAGATGCAGGGATTTGTTTTTTGTGGTGGTACTTATGTGATATTCGATTCAGTTCTATACTGTTTTTTTTTCAGTTCGTCCACTGACCAGAAAACTGCATGGTTTGTATTTTCTCCTACAAAATGAATTAACATAGATAGATAGGATAAATAGATAGATAAAGATAGATATATATAGATTCCTGATTTTGTCATTATGCATTTTATGTGCTTAATGGAATTTGGTTTCTTTGTCCTATTGCTATGAAATACGAACAGCAAGAAAGTGGGTGTGGACATTATCGTCGTGGTAGGATATAGAAAAGTCCTTTGGCTACATGCCCAGGTGACTTGGTAAGTAAATCGCAAGTGTCAGTAGTTGGTGATTTATTTCCCAGTTGTTGTTTAAAACTTCAGACTAACATTTAAAAGTACTGGGAGTAAATCAATTCAAAGGGTGGAAATTCATTCATTTTGTTTAGGTTTTCAAGATGAGTATCAGTCTTGTTGTGTGTGGGCATCACTGATGGAAATGCGGCAGAAGTTGTGTGGCCAAGGAAGCTGTTCCATACGTTACTGGCATGCAGCTACAAGATAAATGGAAGAGACGTGCCCAGTAGACGATTGGCTAGAGTTTCGCAGTTGTCTCGTTCTCAAAGCTTTGTATTTTTTATTGACCTTAATTCCTTTCCTACTATGCTGAAGAAGTGTCATTACCTGTTCCAGTGATTCCTTGAGAATGCGGGAGATCTAGCTTTCCACCATGGACTTTTTTTGGTGGGGGGTGGTCGGGGGCTCATTTTTTAGTATCAGCGCTGGATGCTAATATGCAGACCAGGCTGCCCCTTGAACTCACAGAGATCCATGCCTCGTCTCTGTCCTCCTGAGTGTTGGGATTTATAAGGCATGGTAACCACCATGCCTGGACACAACATGGACTTTAAAAGAGCATTCGAGATCTAAACTGCAGCAACATGTTGTGTATAATTACTCAGTTGCATGAAAATATGTAAGCTATCTTTGATCATGCTGGAACATTGATGGTCGCCTAATAAAAAAATATACATGCTGGAGTAGAATCTATCTAGTCACAAAGATATATTTGCAAGAAAGCTGGTCCAAAATACCTAGAGTGATGAATCTGTAGACTATACCAGGAAACTCAGAGTGAAAAAATTGGATTTACCAGTTAAGACTTTCAGATTAGAGAGTGTTAATCGTTGTCTGGATCTGTTGAGCTAGTCAAGGAGTAATAACATTTAGGGGGACTTGGAAGAGTGGCCTAGCTGTTAAGGTAGTGCCCGACTGCTCTTACAGAGACCCGGGTTCATCACCCGGCACCGCATGGCGGCCGATCGAAACGCGTTCTGAAACTCCAATATCCCAGAGAACTCCAGTTTCCAAGGGAAATCCGAAGAGTACCCCATCTTACTGACCTCATGGCGTCATTGCATGGACACGGGTGCAAGCAGCTTGCATTGCCTAGGCAGTCAAATTCATACGACATATCAAGATAACTGGGTAATTAACTTAAAAAAAAGGTGACAATTTAAAGATCTAGATTGTTCTGCCCAATTCTGGAACACTTTTTTGTTTTTTTTGATTAATCGATGGAAGACCAAGTTCTCTCTGTTTACGTATCAAGGAGTGCGTAACCAATTTTCTGGAAAGGTTTGTCATATGAGCTTACAGCAAGTGGTGACAGCCTTTACAGGAACCTCCCATGAAAACTTAAACCAAAAACAAAACAGCATAGGAAAGTGGGAAAATTATAAGAAACCCACCTTAGCTGAAATGTTGGCAGCTGATCCTTGCTAGAGGATCGAGAGAGAACTTTTCTTCTTTAAGGGAGTGATGTTAGCTGACTAACCTAGACTCATGTAAGTATAGAACGCATCATAAGGGAATTTTGGTGGAACAAAAACCTTTTTCAATAGTCCTTATACACATCCCATTGCTCAATATGTATGAAATCTGGCTGGGCAGTGTACAGGGAGGTAATGATAGGAGAGGGGTGTTCATATGTGAAATCTCGTAATTTCATTAATTTTTTAAGGTATTTTATTATATTTTATTCTACATTAGATGAATAGTCTATTAAAAGGCCACACAGTTTTTTCAACATAATAAACCCTTATAGATAGGGCCAATTATTTCCAGGGACAGGTGAAGTGTAGTGGTGCTGAGGTAAGGAGTCTGCCTTGGTACTCTAAGGAGCCCGTATTTGCTTTATTAGTTTAAGTGGCCTTGTGAAAACACTCTCTGGTATTGCCAGAACTTCCTTGTTACACTTGCATATGTGGTTCTCAATGCATCTTTCCCATGTGTTAACGTCAAGTCTTCGCAGCAGGGCCTACACTCCCTGCTCTTCTTGCAGGTATCCCCATTTGAGGTCAGAGAAGCCTTTACTTTTTGTGGGCCTAGATCCGCCAAACATCTCCCTGGTAGAATAATCCATCTAATGATTGTCAGAGCTTCCTGTGATGATATTTTGCTTAAGTCGCATAGATTAAGGACTTTAGTGTTATATTGGTTCTGAACAGAGAAGTATTCCTTTTCAGACAGCTTCTAATTGTATTAGTCCAGTTAGAAGTGCAGTTTACCATTTTATAGAATTTATACCGTCTATATATAGTTGTTCCCTACATACAGTTGGAAGAGCGACCTCACATCGTGTCATTGATTTCCTCTAATTCCCTCCTTGGAGAATTGACCCCAGGTCTGATTGCTACAACTTACGTTCCTCTACTTAGATGATCATTATAGCCACAGTAAGACCCTGTAACATTTTACAGGAATGAAAATGTAGTTCGTGGGATCTAACATTTCAACTAAAAATATTGCCTAGTACCAAAAGTAACCTCCATAATGTATACTAATCTGCTTAAGTACCCATATTATGCTAATTGCTTGTGCTCTTTCATTTAGTAGGATTGAAAGGTTTTCCTGGACAAACTGTCAGGCCCATGAACGGAAACAGCCAGACCTGTCACCAAATTCCAAGACATACAGCTCCCATGAGAGAGTGGACCTGTTTGCTTGCTCATCTTTCCACTGTGCCCGTTTTAAGTCCAGGGAATATTCCTAGGCGAAGGGGGGCTCAGAAGTAAGGGGCTAATGGGTGAAGGTGAAAAACATCTCATGTAGTCTGAGCCTCATTGATAACGATTGAAACAGACCCTGCATTCCTTTCCTCTTCGTCGCTGGATGGTGGGGCTGTGGTGTTTGGGCACAACAGCCAGAAAATTGGTTTTACATGAAAGGATGCTTGTACTCATGGGTACTTACTTAATGGTCTAAAAAAACCTTCGGAAAAAAAAACTGTAGAGGAATATCGCAGGACCAGTCATGGCAGAATGCATGCATCTCGGTTGGTGGGTGGGGTGGTGGGGTGAAGGGAATGGAGATATGCTGAATCTTGAATTGGAAAAGTGTGATGTAGGTGAAGTATGCTAAGCGAGCTGATGCAATTAATAAATGTATTGAATGTGTTTGTCTATTTTTTTATTAACAAGATCTCAGAGGTGTGTTATGTCGTTACAGTTACACTGTTTTATCTGCTCTACTGGATATCGATTCATGCTTGTTTGCTTTTCTTTGGATGCTTAAGGCCACGATAATGTTTACCTCAGTATTAACTAAGGGGTTGTTTGTTTTCGGTCAAGGTTATTTGAGGGATCTGGTTTTCTCAGGTTCTGCTTGTGGTTTTTTTTCAGGGGGAGGTTGGGGAATGTCCTTGCTGTCTGTTCAGTTTTTCACATTTTAACTCCTAGTTCGCAAGTCCACTTGATGACATGAAAATCAGGTCGTTGTTGCTAGATCAGTGCTTTTCGTTTTCTGAAGCCACGATCGCGAACGTACTCCCTCTTTAATTAGAAGGGACACTTGGTTGAGTCGGATACCATTAGTGGCTCTGTTAAATCCTCTCTGAACAGGAGATGAACTGTGTGACGTCCCGCTTTTGAAGAATTTCAAAGAGTATGCTTCCCATGCAGTAATAAATCCTATGAAGGGACTTGTTGATAAACTCTTGAGGGCAACAAAGCATAAGTTAGTCGCCATTATGGTCCTCTAGGTCAAAGTTGGTGATGTGAGTGTGTATGATTATGGTCGTTTTTAGTCTACCCAGTAGAGGCTAAGTTGCTAACCAGCAATGTAACGATTTGCGGCTTGGTATTACAACGATGTATCCTTTGGAAACAAGCTTTATGTTATTTCCATAGTCTATNAAAAAGACATAATAATAGAAGACATGAAGTGCATGGGTAGTGAGTCATCATGGAGATGGAAGAGGGGATCAGAATCTGATTAAAATACATTCTATTTTTCAAGCCAATTATAAATAACTTAGCAAGAGAGGAAGACAGCCTACAAGGAACTCTGGCCTACATATTTGCATGTATGAGCATACATACAGTCCCCTGATGCTTATCACACACACACACACATACACACACACAAAGAGAGACAGAGACAGAGAGAGATAGACAGAGACAGAAACAGAGAGGGCAGAGAGGGGAGAGGAGAGAGGGAGAAAGAGGAAAGAGGAATACAAAGAAAAAGTGAGAGAACCATGATATGAAAACAAAGTCCCAGCCAAACCAATCAACTCTTAATGAGTGATGTAGCAAGCTTTGGCTAAATATAGGAGACAGGCCTTTTCAGACAGCAGAACATTTAACTTTTAGACATCTGACAATATTCATGGTCCCTCATATCCTCTCCTTCCCTTAATAATCCGTGCCATTATTCTCACCTAAACCTTTAGGCTCCAGGATTGTCCCCATATTTTTTTTTGTCTTTTTTGAGACAGGGTCTCCCTGTAGCCCCAGCTGTCCTGGAACTCACTCTGTAGACCAGGCTGGCCTTGAACTCATAGAGATCCACCTGCCTCTGCCTCCCAAGTGCTAGGATTAAAGGCATGCACCACCACGCCCAGCTGTCCCCATATTTTTAATATCAAATGTGGTCTACTTTCCCCTATTATTTTATTAAGGTTACAAGATCATAAATTTCCACATAGCTCTTTAATACATACTCAATTTTTATTACCTCTCCTCATTTTCCTTTCACTGTAATGCCATAACCTGTTTGACTCTTTCTACCCTAAGTATTCTGCACATCTCCTTTCATTTAACTGTGTTCTACAATCCTCTCCCACACTTAACATATCCCACTTCCAAACAGATCATTTCTTGTTTCCTGGCTTCCTCATAATCTCAAGGTTAGACACACATAAGATGTGAAGATAAAATCTACAAATAAGAAATAAGATGCAGGGATTTTTTTTTTGGGGGGGTACTAGGTGACTTCATTCAGTCTAATACTTTTTTCAGTTCTCTCCACTGACCAGAAAACTGCATGGTTTGATTTTTCCCTACAAATGAATAATCATAGATAGATAGATAAATAGATAGATAGATAGATAGATAGATATTCCAGATTTTCATTATGCATTTTATGTGTTGATGGAGAATTTGGTTGCTTTGTCCTACCTATTGTAAATAGAACAGCAATGAAAGTGGATGTGGAATTATCTCTGTGGTAGGATATAAAAAGTCCTTTGGTACATGCCCAGGACTGGTAGAGCAAGGTCATATGGTAGATTTATTTCCAGTTTGTTGTAAAACCTTCAGACTACATTTAAAATACTGGAGATAAATCAATTCCAAGGGGGAAACATTCATTTTAGCTTTAGGTTTTAGAAGTACCAGTTTTGAGTGTTGCACTGATGGAATGGCAGAAGTGTGTGGCCAAGGAGACTGTTCATACTGCAGCAGCTACAAAGAACAGGAAGAGACAGCAAACGATGGCTAAGTTTCAGTTGCTTTCTTCAAAGGCTTATTTTTTATGACCTGAATTCCTTTCCTAACATGCTGAAAGTTCCATTACCTTCCAGTGATGCTGTAAATGGGAATCTAAGCTTTCCACACATGGACTTTTTTTTTGGGGGGGGTCATTTTTTAGTACCAGCTGGCCTGGAGCTCAATATGTAGACCAGGCTGCCCTTGAACTCACAGAGATCCACCTGCCTCTGTCTCCTGAGTGTTAGGATTAAAGGCATGTACCACCATGCCTGGACACACATGGACTTTAAAAGAGCATTCGAGATCTAAACTGCAGCAACATGTTGTGTATAATTACTCAGTCATGAAAATGTAAGCTATCTTTGATACATGCTGGAACATTGATGTCCCTATAAAAAATCATGCTGAGTAAACTATCTAGTCACAAAGAATATTGCAAGAAAGCTGGTCCAAAATACCTAGAGTGATGAATCTGTAGACATATACAGAAACCAGAGTGAAAAGAATTGGGATTTACCAGTTATAGACTTTCAGATTAGAGAGTGTTAATCGTTCTGGATCTGTGAGCTAGTGAGAGTTAAAGAATACAATTAAAGGGGGCTGGAGAGATGGCCTAGTGGTTAAGAGTGCCGACTGCTCTTACAGAGGACCCAGAACCAGGTTTGGTTCCCAAAACTCACATGGCAGCCGAGAACCGTCTGAAACTCCAATTCCAGGAGACTCCAGTTTCCAGGGGATCGAGAGACCCTTGCTTCTGGACCTCTGCAGCATTGCGATCGGACAACGCGGTACGACAGACTGTGCATTGCCTGGCATATATTCTATAGACATACAAGAAATGGGGTAAAATTAATTTAAAAAAAAGGTCATAAAGATTCTAATTGTTCTGCCCAATTTCTGGAACCTTTTTTTTTTATTAATCATGAAGACCAGTTCTCCTGGTATCACAGGATGGTAACCAAATTTCTGGGAAGTTGCTCATATGAACTTACAGCAGTGGTGACAGCATGCACAGAACCTCCATGAACTCAAACCAGAAAACAAAACAGCATAGAAGTGGGAAAATTATTAAGAAACCCAACCTTAGCTGAAAAACTGTTGGCAGCTGATCTTGCTGGACGAGAGACGAACTTGGTCTTCTTTAGAGGGAGTGATGTAGATGAGGCTGAACCAGACTCAGTAAGATAGAAGCAACTCATACGGGAATTTGGGGAACACAAACTTTATTCAATAGTCCTTAACACACATGCCAATATGTATGAAATCTGGTGGGCAGGTTACGGGGAGGTAAGGATAGGAGAGGGGTTCTAAATGTGAAATCCGTAAAATTTCATTAATTTTTAAAGTATTTTATTATTTTATTCTAACCATTAAGTGAAGGTATAAAAGGCCACAGCAGTTCTTTCAACATATAAACCCTTTAAAAGATAGGGCATTATTTTCCAGGCAGGTGAAGTGTGTGGTGCTGACGGTGGGAAGTCTTGCTTGATACTTCAAGGAGAGCCGTATTTGCTTTATTGGTTAAGTGGCCCTTTGGTAAATCCTTCTGGTATTCCTAGAGGGCCATCTGTACACTTGCATGTGTGGTCTAATGCATCTTTCCCTGTTAAGTCAGATCTTCAGGCGCAGGGCCTATCCCTGCTCTTCTTGCAGGTATCCCCATTTTTCGAGGCAAGAGCCTTTACTTTTGTGGGCCTTAGATTCCCTGGCCAACATACTCTGGTAGAAATATCCATCTACTGATTTGTCAGAGCTTACCTGTATTGATATATTTATGCTTAAGCACATAGTTACAAGACTTTAGTGTTATATTTTGGTTCTGAACAGGAGTAATCCTTTTTCACAGTTCTAATGTCTATTAGTCAATTAAAGAAGGCAGTTTTTACCCAAGTTTTTATAAGAGATTATAATAGTTGTCTATTATATACTTTAATTAAGTCTATAATAGTTGTCTCCCAATTTACAGTTGGAGAGCGCCTCATCATCGTCATATTCCTCCTTATCTCTCCTTGGAGGATGACATGGCTGTCCAAGCTAATCCTCTACAGGTTAGGAGATATCTTAAGCCACAGTACGCACTGTCATATTTAAAGGAAAAAAATGTAGTAGTCGTGGATACATTTCATTAACATAGTGTTCATACAAAGTAAACCTACCATAACTAATTAATGCTGCTTTAGTACCTATATATGTAATTGCTTGTGCTCATTAGTAGGATCGACACAAGGTTCTTCTGGAAGACTGAGGCCCCATAGGAAACAGCCAGAATTGACCACTCAGAATCCAAGAATAGCTCCAGAGAGAATGGACTTTCTGCTTCTCATCCACTGTGCCAATTTTCTAAGCCCAGGGAAAATCGCGGAGGGGGGCATGGTAGAATGTAGGGGAAAAGCGATTGGGGTGAAGGGTGAACCTACAGATGTAGTCTGAAACCCTCATTTAGAAAACCTGATTGAACTACAACCCTCATCCCAACTGGAAGGGTGGGGCTGTTGAGATAGATATGAGAGACAGCCTCAATTGGTTTTTACTGAGGATGTTGTCTCATAAGGATATCACTTATGTAAAAAATGGAAAAAAAACATGAGGGATTGCAGGAAATACAAGGAGAATGCATGAAATCTCGGTTGGGGTGGAGAGAGAAAAGGGGGGATATCTGACTGATTGGAAAATGATGTTGAAAGCCAAAGATCAATAAAATATAAAATATTCATTCTAAAAAGATAATAAATAAGATAAGGGCATTATGAGTAGAATAGAGCAGAGGTACTCACAAATGGAAAATCAACAGAGTAATAATGCATAATAGATAGTATCTCTAATGATGAAGAAACAGTTTGTTATGTCATTAAATTCGTCTTATATTTTACAAGAGCAATCTAAGTTTTACATGTATGTCTTATCACGATACAGAGTTAATTTGTGATGGTATCCTTACAAAAAAATTCGTATCATGGTTGTGCCTTTCCTTTTGGATCCCTCATAAGCGCCACAATGGCTTACAGCGAAAAGCGCGGAATTAGACAAAGCCAAGAGATAATTGATTTTCGTCAGTACCCGCTGTCAATTTGAAGAGAAGAAGCAAATGCCTTCACCTACAGGGAATATTCTCTTGAGGTATTCTTGTCAAGCGGAGGAGGAGAAAAGAGGTGGGGTAGATGGCCTTGCTCAATTGTCACGCATTCTTTGTCATGTTAACACAGTTCCCATTACACTGAATGAAAAATCAGGTATTTCGCACTATGACAAGAGAAAAAAAAAAGGAGCAAAAGCTTCCATTTTACAGGAAGGCGAATCCAGCAGCTAGAGATATAAATTTTCACTCTAAGTAAAAGATGGAAACGCAAGAAGTTGAAAGTCCCAATTAGTGGGATCTCGCTACAACAAAGAAGAAGATCTGGTGACCCACACCATAGATGAGGCAATACAATATCACAAGAGTAAACCTGACAATAGCAAGCATTAATAATAAAGATATAGACCAGAGCATTACAGCCATCGGGAGAGAGTTATACATGACATCATCAGGGATCCTAGAGGCAAAGTTGCTATGGAGCTGGGCTTATGTATGGAATCGGTTTAGCACAATAACACAGCAGAGGCAATTGCCCAGCTCTAAATTAGCTTGCGCCTGTTTAAATTGTTTCTTTGGAAACAAACTCTATAATATAATTATGACAAGAATCCATAAAAAAAAATGCATGAAGGTCTCTAGACAATAGAAACTTCTTCTATTTTTATACGGGTATCTACTCTCACACGCATCGTACTCTAACATAACAAAATCTCCAACATATAATAACACAAACCTCCAAGGGTCTGAACACAAGTGTTAGGTCGGCTCTAAGACTGTTAGAGCGAATTTTCACAGAGGCAGCAATCGAGCACGGTGTCCTCTTCGCATGTAATGATTGACGAGAAGCTTGATAAGAAACACGAAGTCATACCCATGTTGCTCCTGAGACAAGAAATGAATTCAAGCATCCTGATTACAATAGTAACCCCCGGGAGCACCCAAGGTATCCTGCATTCCACTTAGTTGAACAACTTTAAACGGATACACGCCAACAATTCCCTGATGATCCCTTTAGAATGTACACATAGTGATGCTTTACTGCCCCCTCCCGAGCCCATTTCTGGCTGTCTCTTTGGTTTAGTGTCAGGCCATCTTCGTGTGTCGTCCCTGCATTAAAGAAGGGAATTCAAGCATTCCCTGACTCAGAAGTAAGACAGCGAAGCATCCCTGATTACACAGAAGGAGTCAACCAAAGCATCCCTGATTACCGAAAGGAGCAACCTAAAGCATCCGCGTTTTTCCTTCCTTTTCCGTTGAGGGGCCCTTGCCGTCTTGGTTGTATCCACAAGAAAGGACAAACGCCTCTCACCTCCTCTAAGGTCGACTAGCGCGCTGCCCACCCTGACCCTTGCTGTTCCTAACATCTCTCGTGGTGGTAGCGGAATGGAAGCACAGAGTTCTGCTGAGCACAGCATTATCCTTAATTTCCAACGCACACGTGGTATGAAACTAGGGATCAGTGGATAATGCCCAAGAAGCATCCCTTCGACTTCTCGAGTTAATGATAGTTCACAGAGTAGTCACCCACTGCTATTCCACTCAATAGGATTGAGTTTCCCTCTCTATCAATATTATGCAAAGTGATCCAACGCCACAAGGCACAGTGGCTTGAGTGTTTCCGTAGCTCACCCGCCCACACCAATCTGCCACCGATCCTGTAAATAAGACAGAAAAGGAGATTTGGTCAATCCTCTCTGATTTTGATCCTTATAGAAATCATGGGGTCGGATTGCCTCAATTGATTAATAATGATCGAGGTTTTCACTTTGCGAGCAAATTCCGTTATTCAGAAGCATACAAGTCAATGTGAATCATGCACTTTTTAACGCTGCTCTTCTTGCAATCTGACTAGATTATAATTTGTAATAGGCACTCTCTGCTAAAGACGATCCTTCTCGTAACTCTCATCAAGATAGACGAGTGCGTCATTTGTTTGATGCTTATTTGCTTTGAAAATGTGTTAATATATGTTTCCCTATTTACTGGAGACGTCCTGCTTCTGTCGCTGGCCACGCAGTGCCGTTTCCTCCGCCCAGTCTGTGGGTTTTCTCATCACCTCCTTGCTCTGTTTCTTTTGCCGTAATCAGCCACTTTGCAATTTCCTCAGGTCACCCTTGTCAATTGTTGATCTAATTCCCTGTGCAACTGCTGTTCTCATTTTAGACAGTTTTCCTCAAAACGCATCATGTTTTCCTTCAGGGTGGGCTTTTCCCAAGTAGTAACTACGTGATGGCAACAACCCACAGCAAACTCATTCAATTCTTTGCGGAAACTGAAAAATGCATAAGTCACTCACCGCAAATCGAGAGGTGCAATAACAACTATGTCTGATTTTGGTCTGTATAAATCATGGATAAAGTGGAGCAGTATCATTAATTATACTATGTCTATATGTCTCATTCATCACAACTCCCTATAAAATAATAGATTATGAGAATAAAAAAAGTCTGCAGTAGAATTCAGCCTATTATGTACATTTCTCATTAATATAACTATGTAATACTCTAATCGAATCATGTAAGTAACCTGGAGCATCGAAAATCACTAAAGTGGACCACACGACCAGACATAAAGAACACTGAAGAAAACTCATGATATATGAACTAAAAGAGAAAAGAGAAGGAACTCGCCACGCGACATGTTGGCGGAGTAGTGAGGTCACATTATAGATGGGCATGAGTGGGCATGGACCACGTGGAGAAGGACCGAACAGCCACTAAAGGATGAGTCACAGTTGAGTAACTGAATGCTGATTTGGTGAAAGTTTAATAATAAAAAAAGAAAAGTAGAAGTTCTATTCCTACATCAGCTCTGCATTGAGTAATTGTTGCCTGCCTGACTTTTTTGGGCTTTTGACCTATCCACAGAATGTCACAGTGGGTCTTTTCACAACAATTCTAGTGAGCTGCCACTTGATTTTCACATTGTAAGCAAGGAGAGAGGTTAGGAGAAGAAGTTATAATTTTACACTTCCCTACTCAATAGTGCGTCAATCGATTTTTTATGACCGAACACGCAAGTATGCTCAGCGCAAGTCTTGCTCGCCCTCCCTGATATTTTGAAGAAGAGGTAGTTCTGCTGGGCAATCAGCCTATGTCACCATGATTGTTCTGGCCTTGGATATTGTGACGATGTAGACAAAGCGCAAATGTTGCTGTATCTTTCAAAAGTTTAGGTTCCTATCAAATTTTGAGGTCTAATCAGACTCTAACGTTATGCTGTTAGCCAGTACCGAAGAGGCAGATTATGCAATTCATGGACTATGAACCTGTTGATAGAATTGTACTATGAGTGCAGTGGTATCTATCATACTGCCCACCCTTCCGCTGGAATTGCACTTATATCCAAGTCCGAAGATTGATTGTGAGGCTATCTAGCTCCAAGCGCGGTTTTCCTGGATTGTAGTATGACTCACAATATGGGTTAGCAATTTACAAAGCGCTTATATTTCCCATAAGGCCTGTTGGATAAAAACTTATGGGAAGAGAGATAATTTAATTAAATGGGGTTTGGCCTGCTACGAGAGAATGTCGCGTCTGTATTACAATAAAGGGCGCCAAGCATCATAAAATTTTGGGTGAAAATGGGACATTTTTAAACTATAGTTTCTGATTAATTACTTACAATCCATAGTGGCCATAGGGAAAGAAATATCTGTAATACCAAGAGAGACCTACCCTCTCGATGGTCCATTCCATTCACTTTCCAGGGAGTTTTAATAAACCAGTATTAATTGGTTGTAGAAGGAGATCTATTAGCGTGGTTTTGGTATAAGAGAGTCATTTATTCCTGGATATTTCTCTTGTTATTTTTAGCCAGGGAGCTAAAATGAGTGGAGTCACTGCCGACAAATTTCCTCACTTTGTATTCCTATTTCTTCAGCATTAGCTTGTTGTGCGCTGAGGTTAAGGAGAAGGAAAGGCTACATGAGAACAAATGTGATTAGCCGCTCAAAAAGAGCATTCTATTGGTCCTGGAAATTTTATCAAGAAAGGGAGCGGCCCCAAGCAATCTTGATTAAGCATAGTAGTTACTGGAGCTAACTTGACATATCCACAAGCATTTTCTGGGAGTTTTTTGGTGGAGTTTTAAGCATCCTCTGCCTTGAAATACTAAATCAGAAGAAAATAAAAGGAATTCGTGCCAAGTCCTAGTTTAAAGGTGATCACGCTAGCTGATGTGTAACACCTATAGTCTTCTATATTTCCGGAAGTTACCTAAGTATTCTTTTTTGTTTGTTCAATTTTCTTACCTTATTTCCCTAAGCCAAAATTGTGCTTTCTGCGGAGTGAGCAAAGAATAAGGACCTTCTGAGAGCAAAGTAGTGGTGACAGCAAGGGGAGCCTTGTTGGGAAGGTTTATATCCTTAGTTTGGGGATTTAAAAATTTTTCATTTCGCCAGTTTGGATGTGCTGGAGAGCTAGTGGGCATCTTCTTAAATAGCGTTTTCGAAGCAATAACTGCTTGAGAATTGAATGATCCCTTTCCAGTTAATCCTCTAGAATTTTAATCATGAAGGGATGCTAGGTTTTGTCAAAAGGGTTATTTCTGCAATCAATTGAGATATCATTGTGGCTAGGTTTTTGTTCTCTCATTTATTCCATTTTGTGTGTTTATAGAAATATTGATACATTTTGTTTTTCAATAATGTGAATGACCATCACCTTCAGGGATTAGAGAAGAAGGCAGTGTCTCAGTTGTATCCATATGTTTCAAAAGACGTGTCAATGAATAGGTTTTGATGTGGTTCCTCTGTATGCAGTTTGCAAGGTTTTTGTTGAGAATTTTTGCATTTGAGTTCATTAATTAGATGGGTCTGTAGTTCTCTTTTTTGGTTGCCTCTTTGCCTGGTTTTAGTATTAGAGTGATGCTTGCTTCATGGAAGGAATTTGGGAGATTTCCCTCTGCTTGTATATTTTGGAACAGTTTGAGTAATAATGGTTGTAAGTCTTCTTTAAATGTTTAATAGAATGCTGTGAAACCATCTGGACTTGGGCTTTTTCTTTAAGTTTGGAGATCTCATTACATTTTCAATTTCTTCATGTATTATGGGTCTGTTTAAGTTGTTGATCATTTCTTGGTTAGCTTTGGTGATTCCCCTGGTTGCAGATATTCATCCATTTCTCTCTAGATTTTCAAATTTAGTAGAGAAGAAGTTTTTGAAGTATTCCCATATGATTGTCTAGATCTTTTCATTGTCGTGATATTTCCCCTTTCTTCATGAATTCTATTGATTTGGAGATGCTCTTTCTTTCTTTTGGTTACCTGGGCTATGGGTCTGTCTATCTTGTTCAATCTCTCAAAGAACCAACTTTGGATTCATTGTTTTTTTATTGTTTTCTTTTTTCTATTTCATTCATTTCTGCTCTGATTTTTGTTATTTCTTCCTGTCTATTGCATTTAGGGTTTATTTGTTTTTGTCTTTCAAGTGTTTTTAACTACAGAGTTAGCTCATTTATCTGTGCTCTTTCTGTTTTTGCTTTGTTTTTTTGTTTTTTGTTTTTTTGCTTTTTAATATAGGCACCCAGGGCTATAAACTTCCCTCTTAGGACTGCTTTTAAAGTATACCATAGATTTTGATGTGTTGTACTGTCATTGTCCTTTAGTTCCAGGAATGTTTTTAATTCATTCTTTACTCCCTCCTTGACCCATTCATTATTCAGGAGTGTTGTGTAGTCTCCATGTGTTTGCTCAGGTAGCAGGGCTTATCCTGGTGTTGATATGGAGCCTTATTGCACTATGATATGATAGGATGCATGAAATTATTTCAAATTTGCATTTGTTGAGTTTTTTCTGTGTCCAAGTATGTGGTCCATTTTGGAGAATGTTCCGTGGGGTGCTGAGTAGAAAGTATAGTCTCTGGTGTTGGGTGGAATATTCGGAAGATTTCTGTGTGGTCTATTTCCTGTATTGTATTGTTTAGATCAGATGTCTCTCTGTTTATTCTTTGTCCAGTTGATCTGTCCAAAGGACACAGTGGGATTTTGAAGTCCCCTACTATGTATGTGTTGGGCTTAATCTATGCCTTGAGGTCCTGCAGAGTTGTATTTATAAAGGTCGGTGCACTGGAGTTTGGTGCATATACATTCATGATTGTGAAGTCTTCATGGTTAATTTTCCCTTTCATAAGGATGTAACGGCCCTCTTTGTCTCTTCCAGTTGCTTCTACTTTGAAGGCTATTTTGTCTGATATTAAAATAGCAACCCTTGCTTTGTTTTTGGTACCATTTGCTTGGAATATTTTGTTCATCCTTTCACTTTAACTTGGTGCCTATCCTTGAGTGTGAGATGGGTTTCTTAGACAGCATATTGATGGATTCTGTTTCCTAATCCATTCTCCCAGTCTATGCCTTTTGATTGGGGAGTTTAGCCCATTAATATTTAAAGTTATAATAGACAGTTATGTGTTGTTTCCTTTCATCTTATTATTCATTTGCATTTTTCATCTAGGTTTCTACCTCTGCATTTCTGCTGTTATAAATTTCTCTTTCAAGGTACCTGGGGGTAGTTGCTCCTCTTCTCTGTCCTTTGAATTGCTTCAAGTGTTCTCTGAAGGGTGGGTTTTCCAGATATATATTCTTTCATCTTGTTTATGTCATGGAAGATTTCTCTCTTTCCTTCTACTAGAATTGACATTTTTGCTGGGTATATTAACCTGAGTTGGCATATATAGTTGTTTAGCACTGGGAATGCTTTGGTCCACATTCTTCTTGCTTTCATAGTTTGCACTGAAAAGTTAGCTGTAATTCTGATAGGTTTCCCCTTACATGTAACTTGTTGCTTTTCTCTTGTGGATTTTACAATTTTCTTTGTTTTGGGCATCTAGTGTTTTAACTATGATATGGTGGGGGGAGTTTCTTTTCTGGTCTAGTCTATTTGGAGTTCTATGTGCTCCTCATATTTGTATGGGTTTGTCTTTTAATTTGGGGAAATTTTCATCTATTATTTTGTTGACAATCTGATCAATACCATTCTCTTGAGATTCTTCTCCTTCCTCTATTCCTATGATGAGGAGGTTTGATACTTTCATAGTGTCCCACATTTCTTGGTTGTTCCCCTCTTGTGCATTTTTAAATTTTTCATAATTTTTACTTGAGCTTTTTAGTTGTTCTGTATTATCTTCTAGGTCTGATATTCTTTTTTTCTGCTTCCTCCATTCTTCTTCTGAGCCTTTTTCCAATTTGTTCTTTTGATTAGATGACTGTTCGATTTCCTTTTTCATTTCTTCCTGTGTTGTCTTTTCTGTTTCCACTTCCTTTTGGAGCTTCTCAATCCTGCCTTGTAGCTCCTTGTTTTGCTCATTGGTTTCCTTTTTCATTTCAGCATGGGATCTTTTCAGTGTTTCCACTTCCTTCCAGAGTCTGTCATTTTCTCCTTTTAGTTCTATCTGCAGTTTGTCATTGTCTCTTTCTAGGTCCTTTCTGAGTTTTTCATTCTCTCACCTTAGTTCTATGATTTCTTTGAATATATTTGTTATTGTTATTCTATGATCTATGTCTTGGGTTACCTCTAGGGAGATACCATTGTAGGAGTCTTCCACCTGCTCCTTAGAGTTTGGTGTAGAGTTACTTTGTACTTTTCCCATAGAGTTATTTCATTGCGGTTTGCCTTTTGCCTGTATTCTGATGTGAATCTTGAATGCCTCTACACCTTGTTGAAGGATTGTTTTCCTTGATTCATTCAGGTGCCTTCATTGTATTCTCCTTATGGATGTAGTTTTGACTTGTCTAGGTTTCAGGCTTTCAATTTTGGTTGTATATTGGAAGGTATAATTCACTTTCTCTTTCTGTTCTGTAAGAACTGGGTAAGTAACAACACAGATGACACCTTTTGAGCACTTAATTCCCTGTGCTGCCAGCCACTGGAGGGGGTGTAGTTGAGATGCTTACCTTCCACTCCAGCTACTTTGGCAGTAGTTGCCCGCAGCCTCTATGTTCTAACCTCAGTTCCCAGCTCCCAGAATCCTCTGGGTCTACATGCTGGTCCACACACCCTCCTCCTCAGCTACTCGGGCAGCAGTTGCCCTCAGTCTCTTCATTAATTTCTCAAAGAAACATTTTATCAGCATTTGACAAGAGAATATTATGCAATTAAGTTCAATATTTTCCCTATATTTTCTATGTAAGTTACCCATTTGATCATCTCTACTCTTTCTTCTAAACCACGAGTAAATAATTATCTGTCTCTGGAAATGTTGAAAAAATATTTGTTAAATTAAGAACAAAATTTAAGAATATGGACCATATTAACATATGGGCCAGTGAGATGGCTCTGCAGGAAGAAAAGCTTGCTTCCAAGACTGATAACCCAACTGCAATGCCCAGATCCTACATGGTAGGAGATAACCAACTTACACAAGTTGTTCTAAGACCATCTCCTGTACAGCATGGAATGCAGCTGCACACATACACAGTAGAAAATAAATATGTGGCCATTTGGCAATGGGTGGAGTTTCCCAGTTAGCTTTGACTTTCAGCTTTGACATGGCCTAAAATTTTAATGACCATGTAAAATGGTATATTATTAAAATAATTTGGGAATACCTCAAAAAGTTAAATAGAAAATTACAATATCACTTAGTAATTCCACTCTCATGTTTGAACTTGAAAACTAGGAAAACAAGTACACATAAAAATGTAGACATTTACTGCTCTTGATGGCCAAAGTGAAAGCAATCCAAATATTCATATACAGAGAAATAGATATATAACATGTGACTTATTCAAACATGGAATATTATTATAATGAAAATAAATGAAGTAATAATATATCCTACAGATTAAATAAAAACAAATAAATGTAAAATGTACACTATAAGTTTCTTTTTCAAAATGTTAGAAATCATTTAAATAATTTTTGAAAGCTCAACATTGACACAGCCATCTGTAATTTTATAAGTTAGTAGATACAGTAAAAAAAATGTGCAGGGATATTTTAGGAGAAAATAGGAAGAACCCCTGTACTTCAATAGTTCATGTAATTCACTCCCACTGCCAAGACTATTTCTGCTACTCTTTTGCTTCCTCACTAGCTGGTGGCCTCATGGCTTCCTTGATGTAGGCAGACAATAGCATAAACCATAGTCTGTTTGCACTTGGTTCTCTGCATGAGGTGATCTTTTCTGAATGCCAGGGGGACTTTGACATTATGCTTACCTTTTTGGTCTTTGGTCTTCAGGCATTTGTCTGCTGACTGCTTTATCAAAAACAGTTCCTCTATCATTCACTTTTCATTATTTTCTATACTATTATCCTGCTATATCTTATATTTTTGTCATTGAGAAAAGTAATTTTATTCCCCCATCACACATTCTGTCTCTTTCTAGTAGAATAGAAAACAGAATTTAATTCTGTCACAAGAACATGTTTAATGAATGAGGAATGGTAAGAGAGATAGGAATAGAGGGAGGTGGCGAAAAGTTAATTTTGTTTCCTTCACATTAAAACTTTATTTTGGAACCAATATACTCTAAAACATTTGATTCAATGCTTTGTACTTTATAGATATTATTTTGTTCAACTGTACAAAGGTATGATCATATTGCAGAATATATGTCATGTTGCAACATTTCACTTCTTAGATCTCCAACTTGATTTCTTTATCTTGTCTTCCTTTTCTTTCTCACTAAAAAGTCTTCTGTATGATCCCAAAGAAAGTATAAATCATGCAAGTCTGTGTTCATTACTCCTCCTGGACTAATTCAAAGCATCCAAACATCCTCTCGATTGTATCATATCTCAATAATCACTCCCCTCTCTTTTTTATTTTTCTCATACAGCCTGGATGTTTTCTATGGCTATTGCATGGTATGCTGTTTTTAATGGTTTTCTGTTGTTGCATATAAATTGTTCTTAGTTCCCCAAATACTTCCAGAATATGAGCTGGACAGAGATCTAAGCTTTCAGTTAGCCCCTGTGGAATATATAACAGTATGAACCTAAGACATTCCAAGTTTTATTCTTGTATTTAAAATTAACTTACTCTGATATTTCCCATCTCTCAATGTTTAGCATTTTCAGCATCTCTCCTTTCATTGAATATTTTCTTATGTCATCAATCTCTGAGCTTTACTCAACAGTTAGTCTCTCCATCATTCTCAGTTGGAGCAGCATTAGTTGGAGTTGTATTCACTTTGCCCATAATCTCCAATAAATGGGCTCTTTTCCTGTTATAATATTCTGCTGTTTATTTGAGTGTAGTTTAAATGGTAGCAGATTTGGAAGTTTTAGTCCAGCCTGTAGTAATTAAGGCATGTGTTTAAGGGATTCATATTTCAAAAACTTTATGTGATTATCTTATTTGAAATTCCACCGATACACGTATTTCACAATATATTCTTAACAATTATAATAAAGAATACTTCATATTTTTATACCATTCTCTGGCATGCCTACAATGTGCACAAACAGGATTATTTAAATATGTCTTAACTAAAAAAGCATAAACAAGGCTACCATAAGATGTGAAAAATGAATACTTATACATTGTTCAGAATGTAAAGTGGAAGAAAGCAAGTGGAAGATAGTATGAAAATGATAATATATTATATCATTTATAAATTGAATCCAAAATTGTTTAGCACAGCAAGTGTGGTAGCGCATCTGTAATTTCAGCATTTGGTAGGTTGAGGCAGCAGGATTAAAAATTTAGGGATATATTGGTTACATAAAGAGACTCTGTTGTAAAGAAAAGCACACAAATAAAATCTTATAAAATGTTTGTTGAAGTCAAAGAAGCTAGCAATATGACTCTGATTACCAGGGTTGGGCGGAAAGGATTAGAATATGTACAGCAAATATGTCTACATTTCCATTTTATAGGAAGAAAAAGTTCAAGAGTTAATTGCATATGATGGTGAATATACTTAAGGGAGTAGATCACATTCTTCCTTGAAAACTGATTTAATATTAAATGTTATGCAGTTTCATCATGAAATGAGAACTATTGAAATGGTCTATATATCTGCTGGCTCAATTTAGACATGAAAACAGTAACTATATTTCAAAACATGTTCAAATACACATATAGATGATAGGAACACAATTATTTTCAATGAATACTAAAGAAGAACACAGGATGATAGAGAGAGTACAACAGAGTAGATCAGAGTAAGATAAACTTAAAAATTAGTGTTTCTCAAAGGAGTAAATGTTTTTTCATCATAGTTCTTTCCTATGTGAAATATTTTTCTGACTGTACAATTGTTTTTCACATTGAACTTAGAGTCTTACTCATTCCAGGTAACTTCTCTTTTTATTTTATTTTTCTCCTTTATTCTTTTATTTTAATTTTTGTTTATTTTTTTAAGGGATTCTACAACATAAGAGCACAGCAGTTGTTTCCAGATCACATTAATGTTGCTCAGTTTGCCATACAATTAGGTAATTGGTGCTAGCATCCACAGATGAGGGATACCATTCATCGTTTGTTTGTTTTTCTGGGACTGTGCTACTTCACTCAGCCTGTTATCTTCTAGCTCCATCCTTTTTCCTGCAAAGTTCATGATGTCATTTTTCTTCACTGCTGCATAGAACTCCATTGTGTAGATGTACCACAATTTCTCTATCCACTAGTCAGTTGAGGGGCACTTGGGTTGGTTCCAGCTCTTTGCTAATGTGAAGAGTTGCACTAAACATGGCTGTGCATGTATCTCTGTGGTCAGATGAGTCTTGTGGGTACATACCCAGGAGTGCTATGGCTGGGTCAGGTGGCAAGTTCATTCAGAGTCTTCCAAGGGTTCTCCACACTGCTTTCCATAGTGACTGTACAAGTTTACATTCCTACCAGCAATGGATGAGTGTTCCCCTTTCACCACAACCTCTCCAGCACTTGGTCTCAGTTGTTTTCTTGATCCTAGCCAGTCTTATTGGAGTGAGATGATATCTTGAAATGGTTTTAATTTGCATTTCCTTAATTATTAACAACGTTGAACACTTTTAAAGATGTTTCTTAGCCATCTCTAATTCCTCACTTGTGAAGTGTCTGTTCAGCTCTTTGCTCCATGTTTTGAGTGGGTCATTTGTTTTCTTTTCCTTTTCATTTTTTTTTTTTTTGAGTAGTTTATTCTGGAAATCAATGTTTTGTCAGATGTATCTGCAGTGAATGTTTCCTCCCACTCTATGGGTTTTCTCTTGACTTCCTTGAATGTTTCTTTTGATGTACAGATGCTTTTGAGTTTAGTGAGGTCCCATTTGTCAGTTGTCGACCTTAATTCTTGTGCAGCTGCTGTCCGATATAGGAAGTCTTTTCCCATGCCTATGTCTTGTAGTCTGCTGCCAAGTTTTTCTTCTATTACCTCCAGAGTTTTGAGTTTCACGTTGAGGTCTTTAATCCACCTGGAACTGACTTTTGTGCAGGGTGAGAGGTAGGGGTTTAATTTCATTCTTCTACAAGTGGTGATCCAGTTTAGCCAACACCACTTGCTGAAGATGCTGTCTTTCCTCCATTGTGTCTTCTTGGCCCCCTTGTCAAGCATGAGATGGCTGAAATTGTATGTGCTCAAGTTTGGATTTTTAGTTTTGTTCCATTGGTCAAAAAGTCTGTTTCTGTGCCAGTACCAAGCTGTTTTTATGACTATAGCCCTGTAGTAAAGTTTGAAATCTGGTATACAGATCCCCCCTGCACTGCTCTTTTCACTCAGGGTTTCTTTGGCTCTTTGGGGTCTTTTGTTTTTCCAAATGAATTTAAGGACTTTTTTTTCAAAGCATGTGCAGAAACTCTTGGGGATTTTAATTGGGATTGCATTAAATCTGTACAAGAGTTTAGATAGAATGGACATTTTTACTCTATTAGATTTCCCAATCCATGAGCATGGGAGGCTTATCCATCTTCTGATGTCTTCTTCAATTTCCTTCTTCAGGGGTTTAAATTTTTTTCTGTAGAGATCGTTGTTGTCTGTGGTTAGGTTTGTTCCTAGGTGTCTTATTGTTTTTAAGGCTATTGTGAGTGGGAAGGTCTCCTTGTAATCCTTCTTCAGTTGCTTGTTGTTGGTGTAAAAATTGTCTACTGATTTTTCTAGGTTAATTTTGTATCCTGCCACTTTACTGAAACTCTTAATCATTTCTAGGAGTTTTCTGGTGGAGTTTTTAGCATCCCTTAAGTAAACAATCATATCATCAGCAAAAAGGGATAGCTTGACTTCCTCTTTCCCAATTAGTACTCCTTTAATTTGTTTTTCTTGCCTTATTGCCCTAGAAACTGTTTCAAGCTCTATATTGAAGAGGAGTGGTGACAGGAGGCAGCCTTTCCAGTTCCCACCTTTAAGGGGAATGATTCTAATTTTTCTCCATTTAGTATAATATTGGCTGTGGGTTTCCTATATATGGCTTTGATTACATTGAGGAATTATCCCTTCAAACCAATTCCCTCTAGGACTTTAAGCATGGAGAGAAGCTGGATTTTTGTCAAAGGCTTTTTCTACATCAATTGAGATCATCGTGTGGTTTTTGTCTTTCAGCCCATTTATATTTGTTAGGATATTTATTGATTTTCATATGTTGAACCATCCCTGCATCTCTGGTATGAATCCAACTTGGTCATGATGGATGTGATGGCACAATTTGAAAATCAATGATACATTCTACTTTATTTTTTATTTTACAGACTTGCTTAACAACCATTGATTTTTTTTCAATTTGTCACATTCATTATTTGTATTAACAAAACATTAAAGAAATATTAAATTGAAATTTCTCAACAAATGTACCTATGTAAAAGATTGTAAGAAATCAAAGTACGCTTATTTGCAGATTTTATGGCTCTGTATAAAAAGAAAACTTAAGAAATATGTCAGAAAACTCCTAAAATGGATTAGTACCAGGATAGAAAACTAACACCCCCAAGTCAGTAGCCTTCCTGTATTCCAGCAACAAGTATGCTGAGAAAGAAATCCAGTAAATTAACCTATTCAAGATACCATCAAACACCATAAAAGTTATTGTAATATATCTCACAAAGGAAGGGAATGACTTATAAAATAGAAAAAATTAAGAAACTGAAAGAAGAAAGTGAAGGAGAGTCCAGAGATAGCAAGAACCCCGATGGTCATGGAACTAAGATTAATATTGTCAAAATGGCCTTCTTAATAAAAACAATCTGCAGTTCCGTGAAATACCCATTGAAATTCCAACACAATTTTTCATAGCAAGTGAAAAAAAATAATCTCAAATTTCATGTTGAAACACAAAAAATAGAATAGCCAAAATAACGCTGAACAATAAAACAACAAAATAAAATTTGCACTTCTCAAATTGTACTATAGAGCTATAGTAAAAACACCTTGGTACTGATATAAAAAGACACCTTGATCAGTGGAATAGAGTTGAGGACCCAGGTTTAAATCCTTCCATTTATAGCCACCTGAATCTTGACAGAAGAACCACAAATACACACTGAAGAAAAGACAAGATGTTCAACAAGTGCTGTTGGTTAAAAAAAAAAAGAAAAGCAACATATCCAAGAATGAAACTAGATTCCTATCTTCTCACCACGAACAAACTCAACTCCAAATGGACAAAGAATCTCAGAATCTCATCCTTAGACTTGATACTACGAATCAGATAGTAAGTAGTTATAGGCACACACAAAAAAAGACTTTCTGAACAGGACTCTTATAGCACCAAATATTAAGTTCAACAATTGACAAATAAAAAATCATTACATTAAAACTCTTCTTTACAGAAAAGGGTATAGTCATTAGAGTGAAGAGGCAAGCTACAAAATGGGGAAAAAAAACCATGAAAGCTATACTTCTGAGAGAGGGTTAGTATCTAATACAAAGAACTCAAAAACTATGTATTTATCAAAAAGCTCCCAAACGATTCAATTTAAATGTGGAGCAAGGAGATGAACAGGGAATTCTTTAAATATGAAGCACAAATAGCTGAGAAATACATTTAAAAATGGGTAAATTATTTAGTCATCAGGAAAATGCAAATTAAAACCACTTTGTGAGTTCATCTTACCCTGCACAGAATGGCTAAGATCCAAACACTAAACAGCAATGACAACAAAATGTTGGCAAGGATTTAGAGAAATTGGAACACTCTCATCTCCTGCGGGGAGTGCAGTCACTATGGAAATCCATGTAGAGATGCCTCAGACACTTAGAAATTGATTTACCATTTTGTTTATTTTTTAATTTTTAACTTTATTTTATTTACTTTCATATGTGTATGAATGTACTGTCTGCATGTAGGTTTGTGCACCCGTGTCATGCAATGAGGTGGAGGTCAGAAGAGGGTGTCAGATTCCCCTGAACTGGAGCCAAAGTCGGTTTTCAGCTGCCATGTGGGTGCTGGGGATTGAACCCGTGTCCTCTGAAAGAGCAGTTGGTGCTCTTAACTGCTAGGCCATCTCTCCAGCCCTGATTTACCATTTTGATCCAGCCATACCATTCTTGGTCATATATCCCCAAATCTCTTTATCTTACTGCAATGATACTTGTTCATCTATATTCATTGCTGCCCCTTTCATAGTAGCTAGGAATTGGAAACAATCTAGAAGTCCATCAAGTGATGAATGGTAATGAAGTTGTGGACCATATACACAATGGATTATTCAGCTTTAAAATATTTTCAAGTAAATGTGTGGGACTAGAAACAATCATTCTGGGTGAGGTAACACAGATTCAGAAAGACAAAGGTTGAATAATCTTTCTCAGATATGGCTACTAGCTTTGAAATCTTGGATATGCATGTTTCAATTTCAAAATACAGAGGAGTCAAAAACTAATAAGTGGGCATGGGCAGAGGGAGGATGATCTTTGGAAGGAGATACAGAATGCAATAAATAGGGAAAGAGGAAAAATAGCATAGGGAGTGTTAAATGGGATATATAAAAGAGATTAAAAGGAATTACCTTAATACAAGTGGACATTACCCTTACTAGACACTATAAGCTAGCAAAGTAAAAACCCAATGCCAGAAATGGACTTCCTCCTATGAAGCTGTTTACTAGACATCACAAAGACTCGCAAACAATACTGGCCATTGCCCTTGCTCTTGGGTATCCACCAGAAGTTGGTGGTAAGACCATATTTCTGAAAACACTACAAATAGGAACTGTAGAACACACAAAAAGAAATTAAGCCAGTTCTGACTTCAAAGCCTCATCTTTGCTGTCTAGGTTTTACAGTGCTGGAAGGTGAAATGCAAGCTACCTAAAGAGAAAATTTAGCATAGACCTTACCCAGCTGTGAGTCCTGTGAACTGCAACAAATGGCCTGGAAAATATGCTTGATTGTACAATAATGCCACAAATATTATGTAAGCAACTAACTACTTTCTAATTGGATTTTATGTCTACTTCATAGGATGGTCCTCATACTGGACATTGATATCAGGCTTAGGAACCTGAGGCTAGACAACCCTTAGGTCATGGGAGAATCCCTACTGCAATTATTCTTTCCGGGATTGGAGGGATGACTCAGTAGTTAAGATGCCCACATTGTGCAACATGAGTAAATTTACACATATACAGGTGATTCACTCATACACAGAAAATAAAAATAACCCATATTTCATAAAAACTATTTTTCTAAATAGATATAGTAGCAAACTGATTTTGACTTGTTATAGATTCATGCATCTGTCGCATCTAAGAAGAGAAGATACCTTATACAGCAGATGGTGGTTGATACAGAGAACCATAACCGGTCAGCATTCATAGATTAAGAGGCTGCAAACTGATGAATAGGATAACTATACAAAACTTTTGCCTCCCAATGTTCATGATCATTGAGGGATTGGAATATGGTTGGCTCTTACACATGAAATCACCCCCAAAACAACAGCTTTCCAGACAGCTGGTCAGTTACTCATATGAACCCATATCAATGCTGAAAGCAGGGAGGAACCCACATAAATTAAAGCCAGCCAAAATCCCATCATAGACTTGGGAAAGTGGATCTGAAACTGCAAACATATCTGAGGAACTACTGGAAACCTATGACAGACTGTCGATGGGTGGGGACGATTCAGTCTCCCTTAAGGGTGGTACTCTTAGCATGTTGACCAGGCTCCAGTGGATGAACTCACACTGAGGGAAATTTGGGGAGACAAATAGATATACACACACACACACACACATATATATATATATATATATACATATATATATATATATATATATGGCCTCTTATATATCATATTATATTATATTATATTTATTATATATTAGAGGCCAGACATATTAGGTGGGGAAATTAAAAAGAGAGTTTCAGATAAGAGAGAGGATCTAAATATGATCAAAATATATCATATGGTAATAACAGTCAAAAAAAAAAGATTAAAGAATCAGTAATCCAAAATATCTTCCATTGATGCCTGTTTTCTGCAGGGCTGCACATGAAGGAAGCTGCATCAGGCTTTCAGCTTGCAAACTTGGTTCTGGTCCTTCCTCTTCCTAAATATTTACAACCATACTACATTAGTGTAAAGGAAGAATTGAAGGCAAGAATCATGGAGAGTGCAGAATTTATGGTAACAGGCTAATCGTTTGCCACAATTTTGAAGAATCTGGCTGATAGATTGCTTGGGGTACAACAAGGAGGTAATATTCATCAGATAGAACACATTTATCAATTTTGTTTTAGCCTAGCTGATTTTAATTTGTTTTTCAATTTAATTAGATAGAGAAGGCAAGAGAATGTATCAACAGGCATATGTAATTGGTCTTTTTAGTTGGAAGAGCTATGAATATTTTAAATTGACCTAAAGCATATGAGATTTTATCACGATAGTATTATACAGGTCATGATTAGGCATATGGTCATCCACATAATTTAGATTTTTTTACATTAAAAACTTATTAGAAAAACACAAATCAAATGATTTTTCATTGTACAGGGTTGTAAGTGTTCCATACATTAGTTCATCTGAATGAATTAAGTATGGAAATTAACATTCCACATAAAACATACCTCATGGACTGAATAATTATGATATCAGAATATGAAACTTTGAATCATGACTATTCCCTTAAATAGTGGTTTGGTCTTGGGAAAAATCCTTCTTAGCACATTTGTTTACAATCCATTACATGGTTCATTAAAATGTGTGTTATATTAGAGTTGTGAAATAATTGACATGTTTAAATATTCAAATTTAGCACAGTTAAAACCTTTTAAGTTCTGTTTTTACCTTTATTGCCAAAAAAATTATCATCTGAAATAAGGGATCAGTTCCATAATCAGTACCAGAAAGCATGTGATAAGAGCATTTAGGTACTGAAAATATAAAAGTGACATCTCTGTACCTTTCATCTAAAGTCTAAAAAAAGACATTCTTAGCTTCAACTTTTAGAAGGGGGAGAAATCTAGAGAGTAGGGGCAGCAACTTTGATTCCAGTAAACCAGTGATCTGGGTAAGGGAATGTAAATCAGGACACGGGATTTATGTGCAGATCGTGCATTTCCTCTCTCATCCTGAGCAAATATTGGCATAAATTTGAGCAGAAATAAAAGTGACTGCTGATCATTAGTCTCAAACTTAAATTTTACTTGTATCAATTTTATAATTTACACCTTCTCAAATATTTTATTTATTATTTTTATTCATGTGTGTGAGTATATTACCTGCATGTGTATAAGTGTAGCTTTATCATCCAGTGCCTGCAGAGATCAGAAGAGGGCATTGGATCCCCTGGAACTAGAGTAACTAACTTATATTAATGGTAACTTACAGTTACAGTGTAAGCTGCCACATGGGTGCTGGGAATCAAACCTGAGTTTGCTGCACAAGTAGCCAGTGCTCTTAACTGCCAAGCCATCCAGCCCTATACTCTATATCTTTTAAGTTAATTATGTCTTTTAAAATTCAGAGAAAAATAATCATTTGTTTTAGAAGTTGAGTTCATCCATTTGTATCAGTAACAACAACAAGTTTCTGTTGTATTTGAACAATTAGCATTTTAAGACTCATGCTCTATTCACTAAACAAGTAACCTCGTTTAAGTTATATTTGCTTACACTCAGCATGAGGAATAAACTCTATTTTTCAAACTGATTACACTGGACACTTTAATAAAATTTGATTGACAATTTTCTCTTGGTAAAAAAAGGTACTACTCTTAGCTAAGCTTGATTAACTTCTACATGCACAATAGTTCAATTCAAGATATATTAAAATTCTGCACCATTCGAAATAAACTACTCAAGAATTACTAAAGCAATGGGAAAACTTAGAATATGAAAATTCAGCCATTAGAGCCATGGACCAACAGGCAATTTAACCTGGGCTCTGGCTAAAATGATCGGATTTACTACTCACTGATTTTTTTTTTTTGTCTTTTTGAGACAGGGTCTCCCTGTAGCCCCAGCTGCCCTGGAGCTCGCTCTGTAGACCAGGCTGGCCTTGAACTCACAAAGATCTGTCCGTCTCTGCCTCCCAAAGGCTAGGATTAAAGGCCTGGTTCACTTTGATTTTCAAGGAGCTCATTTACCATTAGTTAAGTCAGTAGTTCTTAATAGTAGATGCCTATTCTAGAAACTTGGACATATTTAAAAATTCATCAGTCCTCAGGATCCTATAGATATTTTGCTTTTAAAACCCTAGGCTCGGCGGCTGAGAACCGTCTGTAACTCCAATTCCAGGAGAACTCCAGTTCCAGGGGAATCCGAGACCCTCTTCTGACCTCCGCGGCATTGCACGACACGGGTGCACAGACCTGCATGCAGACAGTACATTCATACACATACAAAAATAAATAATAATTAAAAAAATTAAAAAATGGACTTTAAAAAAAAAAAAAAAAAAAACCCCTAGGCTACATGTGAGCATTAGGTATTTCCAGAACCTCAAAACAATGCTAATGCAGAAGCAGATTTGAAACACATTCCTCAAGATTTCCCTTCCTGTATTCGTTTTCTTTTGTTTTCAAAAATATTGCTGGCGTGTCATTGCTGGCAACAGACATCTGTGATGATTCTGATAAGATTTCTCTGTCATATTTTGATGTATTTCTTCACCTATCAATTACCTTCTTCTGAATTCGGGAAACTCATAGTAGAAAATATATTAACTCCTTATTGGATAGTCATCATCTGCCAGTCACTGGACTCCTGCAGGACCTCAATGACCAAGGTTCAAAAGATATGATGAGCTGATGTTCAAGACAGCTTTGTTTTGTTTTGTTTTGTTTTGTTTTGTTTTTGGTCTTTTCGAGACAGAGTCTCCCTGTAGCCCCAGCTGTACTGGAACTCACTCTGTAGACCAGGCTGGCCTTGAACTCACAAAGATCCGCCTGCCTCTGCCTCTGCCTCTCAAGTGTTAGGATTAAAGGCGTGCGCTACCACGCCCGGCTTTCAGGACAGTATTTAAAGAGGCATGAAATATTAGGGCAATAATCTTAGAAACACAGCTTTGGGGGCAAATAATTTTAGACACAAATGTACTTTATTTCTATGTGGGATGCATTTTATTTTTTACTTATTCTAATTTGTCCCACAGAAATAAGAGAAATATCCTAAAGGTTTATTTTCTCCATAATATTAAGATTATATCATTATTTCAAAACTCCCTTTATTCAGGCAGAATTAATATGCATTCTGATGCCTGGTTAGTTTTTCATTCTCAATTAGCTGCTATTATTGGAAATTTAATTTCACTAAGGGATTAGTTGATAAGTTTTAAAGTCTAATCTGTTCTAAGGATAAATGTAATAAAACTGAAGATCAACATACGTTCAAGACAACATGGGAGTAGTCTGTGCATATTTTAGAGAATTCAGAAAATGTGTATACTCATGAACTTGAGTAGAGGAGATGCCTCAGTTCCTCTCTTGGACAGGAGAACAAGGCTTTCTGCTCTTTTCAGGTAGTAGAGGACTCTGAGGGTTAGCACAATGAAAACTAAGCAGAGGAACTCTCTCTCTCTCTCTCTCTCTCTCTCTCTCTCTCTCTCTCTCTCTCTCTCTCTCTCGGACTGGTGAGGGAACAGCAAAGGAACTTAAGCTCTACACTTTTATACATGAGATTCTTCTCTGTTTCAGGAACTGACATTCTATTAGAAACATGCAAGTCTCAAGACATTAGACCTAACATGATAAGTAAAAGATAAGCCAAAAGAGAGATGGCCTAGCGGTTAAGAGCGCCGACCGCTCTTACAGAGGACCCGGGTTCAATCCCCAGCACCCACATGGCGGCCGAGAACCGTCTGAAACTCCAGTTCCAGGGGAACTCCAGTTCCATGGGAATCCGAGACCCTCTTCTGACCTCCGCGGCATCGCACGACACGGGTGCACACACCTGCACGCAGACAGTACATTCATACACATACCGAAATAAATAAAAAAAAATTAAAAAAAAAAGATAAGCCAAAAGAAATCAATATCACTATAAAGTATTAGCTGTTGTACTTTCAGATCTTATGGAGAAATGTTGTATAAAAGGAACAAAGAACACATGAGCAATCCAATACACCATATCTGTAAAGGTCCACTGAGTAAAAGCTTCTATTTGCTGAGATGTAAAAGAAAAAGTAAAACACATTTTTAGAGGATAATATCATACTTTTGGCATAAGATCTGATCCGTAGGATTCATGAGAAACTTCAGCTTAATCTCAGAAAGAATCATGGTAGAAAGCAGCAGTCATTATGGCTCAAAATGATCTTCAAAAAGCATTGTACTTTTGAGAACTCCAAATACTGGAGTGACAGTATTGGCACAGAGAGCCATAAGATACACCAGTTCTTTTTTACATTAATGTTGACACACAGTATCATTTCCAAAACAAAATTTATATTTTAAATTTTGGAGTAGATCACTCCATTTTAATAACCTATGGTTCTTGTTAAAATGAAGATTCATGAACTCTACAAATTGAATCTAGAAACACAGGTCACTGAGATGGTTCAGCAGATAAAAGCACTCACAAGCCTGATATCCTTGATTTCATTCATTTTACCACATGGTAGAAGGAGAGAACTGAAGCCTTCTGACCACCACATATGTGCTTCATATAAACATACACACATTAAATACATTAATAAGTATTATGTAATAAAAATTATAAGAGCAATTGAACAGCAGAGCTCCGCAATCTGAAATTTAACAACTTCCCTGGAGTCTTACTTGTATATTTAGCTGAAGAAATATTGGCAGCTGAGTATGGTTGGGTGAGGAAGAAGTGGTCTTCTTTAAGGGAGGGACTCCAGATAAGCTGACTAGAGCCCAGATGAACTGACACTGAAGAATGCCTGGTGAGAGTAATTTGGCAATTTGGCACAATAGACCCTAACACAAATGATAGGATGTATAAACTCTGGGGGGGGGTGCAGGCTGTGAGAGGGTGCCAACATTAGAAAGGGGAATAAAAGTAATTAAGACTGATTTAAAATTGGACCAAAAATCAATAAAAATGTATTCCCTTATGATAGGTCTGGATTGTGGTATTGAAGTCTCATTTGTCTGGTAAGTCTCTTTCAATATAAATTCTGTCATATTTGTCTTTGTTAATCTCATGTATTATCTGCAAATAGTATTTGGTAATACATTTACACTAAGGTTAATCAAACATGATCTACATTTCATACTACATAACAGATTTTCTAGGTTAAATGATTATAACTCTTCTGGTAGCTATGCCACTTTTTGATTCCAGATCTTTTTTTTTTTATTGATGCTTTGTGTATTTCATACATCATTTTCCAATTCAGTTCAGGCATATATCCCCTTCCCTTCCCCCCACCTCACCCCTACCCATCCCATCTTTCTACACAGTAAAAGTAGATTTGGTTTCATGTGCAGCAGAAGATATTGCCTGATTCTGATGGAGCCATAGCCCCTAGATTAAGAGTGACAAAATTGACAACCATTGTTTAACTTGTTCTCTTTGCAGTTTAAGGAACTGAGTCAACTTTCATTAGACTCACGTCTGGGAAATCTACACAAAAGAAGCTTGATTAAGGAAGAACAAATAGATACTGGGGCCTACATGGGTCTGTAAGATAGAGTGAGAGAAGAATGCCTGGGGATTGTTTCAGCCTCTGAGTGGGTCAGAAGTCCAGAAAGAGGGAGACAAAATTGGGATTCATAACAGAAACAAATCAACTCTAAACTTTTGACAATCAGATTCACTGACTTAAACCATCATAATTATATCAAATGTCTAAAATCTCCCTGGCTCTTCCTACCTTCTTAACATAGAAGCACTGACATAAACTAGTAATGGCAGACTAGAACTATTGAATGTTTCATCCTCTGCAGGCTCTGGTCTAAAGAGGGCCCTACACACAGGAAGGAAGATCAGCTTAAAATGCAGGTAGAAATTTTGAGTATTATGTGGAAATAGAAGGTTCATTTACTGGTTTGACTCTTCAGGGATTAGAAAGATTAGAGAATTTACCTTATATTTTAATGTACTATAATGGAGGAAAATGTAGCCTTATTAAGTATATTTGAATAAATCATGGAGAAAAGAATCAAGATTATTTTTTAAAGATTGTTCTTTTATGGTTCTGAATTCTTGCACTATATTCTAATAGCTTACAAAAGCATGTTGAATATTAGTAATGGAGATTCTGGATTATAAAATACATATGACATTTTTTTCAATCAGTTAGATTCTACTCTATATTTACAGGGTGATGTATAAAGATTCAAAGATAATATCTCAATGAATAATGAAATATTTGATATAAAAGTTATTGACAAATACTGGAGAGCTTCCATAAGCATGAATATTATCAAGGTCTCTTTATGATTATATTTTAACAGGGGAAACCAAATATGCACTTGATTAGAATAGCAGAGTGATTCTATGGGTTATTAGAAAATGCTAACAAGGCTGTGTGAATTTAGAGGATGATGGGTAGATGAAAGCTAAAAGCAATGTCTCAGAAACTCACTAATAAGGACACAATGGCATTCAAATTAAAAGTTTTATACTAAACCTGATGAAAATAAACTATTATTATTGATCTAAGAAAAAATTATAATTTTGAATATGTTGGCATTTTCATTTCATAGAACTGCAGAATGCATGTTTTGCTTTAGAGACATATTGTATGAACAGATTATCAATTATCACCTGGGGTGTTGAAGTTAGTATTCGAATACTCCCTTGAGTCTAAAGAATGAGATTGGGATGCAGGTCCTATTTATTATAGAGTAAGTAGCAGAGCAAATGGTAAAAAAATTGTCTTTGGAACCAAAGGATTGTTAATATGAAAAGAAATATGTTTCTGAGATTTATATATAAGATATTCTGGGAAGCTGGAAAATGGTAGAAAAGAAAAATAAAATATTAAGGGTGATGGAAATGTATATAGTGTTACCAGAGGAAAGTCATTTTGATAAGTGAGAATAGTTATGAACACTCTAAAATGATGCCAAGAGGAGGGTTTTTCTTACCAAAACCTATTATGAACCAGCTCTTGATTGGCATTTCTCAGCCATATGTAAATGTATTGTTTAAAATAAATATTATTGAAAGTTTGAAAAGTGTCATCCTCATGGTTCTGAACATAGTAGTACCATTTGATGTATGATAATACAGGGTTTACTGGAAAATTTTTTACTCAGAGAGAAATAACAGAGCAAACCAAATTCCTGAGCTTCCCTGTTTTCTTCTGTAGAGCACGCAATCCGATTGTACCACAACTGCAGTCCCAGCAGAGGGGGCTCCTGCCCAAAAGAGCTTTACATTGAATGGGCACAGGAGATGGAAATATCTTATCTGGGGGTGGGAACCATTCTCTGAGAAAGGAAGCAGTCCTTGTATTCCACTGTGCTGACTCCATACAATTCAGTAGGCTCTCAGCCAGGCTGTCCCCAAAAAGGAAGAAATGATCCACCACATTCAGTAAAAGAAAATATAAGGTTTTCACTAGCATTTAGCTCAGAAGTTAAGTGTGCTTACTTACAAAGGACAAGAGTTTTGTTTTCAGCACCCACATCAAAAGGCTCAAAACCCATTAGAACTACTGTTCCCTGGGATTCATTGTCCTCCTATCACCTTGAAAGAAATCCAAAATGCATACAAGCAGACATACACACACATACACACAATTTAAAAAGAAAAGAAAAAAAAAAATCTGTTTTTAGTGCAGCTGACAAGCTCACCTGAATGGTTGTATTGTTTTTAATCCCTTAGCTCTACCCTTCATGCTGACATAATTTTTCTGTCATCCTTATCTCTCTCTTGTTTCTACTTCAAGCAACACATTCCTATCCTAAGGATCCCCCTAAATCCCCAAAGAGAAGCAAAAACTAGTACAGCTCTCCTGGAGAAGGCCACAACGTGGGTTTCATCTTCCCTTTTCTACCATGCATGTTTTCTAAATTGTTTTATTTACTTTCTTCTATTTTTTTATTATCTGTGAAGTTAATTTAGATAACAACTGGAATAGATGATTTTATGAACAATGAACCCAATCTATAGAAAATATGTGGTGTAGTGAATGTCACTAAACAATAAATATCAGTAATATGAGATGTTTCAGAAAAGTATTTTGATGTGCAATAATAATAGGCAATACTTACGAAAATTGAAATATGTAAAGTTTAAAGTAAATGTGAGGAAAGGATGTTTTATCTATGAAACAGAATAAAGATGGAGTTCTCCAAAATGGAATAGGGAAGAGGTTTTCACAGAGAAGTCAATATTAGAAGTAAAATGGAGTACAAAGCTGGAAAGAAGAAAGATTTCATATCTATCTCCATGTTTATGCAGTACTGAGCATGTCTTTTGGAGGTGTCTCTTACATCACATAGAAAAGAACGTACAAAAATGTATATGTTCTTTCTATAAACATAAAGAAAAAATCAAACTTAAGAGACTTTAACTATTAACCCCACTTAAGTGAAAAGGTTAACTTCTCTTGTCATCTTCCATCTCACCCTTAAAAATCATTCTGAACAATTTTTTTGAAGAGTATCTCATTTCAATGTTCTAGGAACCAAGCACAGGTACTCTTGAACAGGAGCAAGATTCTTTATCACTGTGCCATCTTTCTAGCCCAGGTTTTCATTTCTTTAACATTGGTGGCTCCTAGCTGAAGAACTATGTTGGTCCTATGTTATTAAAAATGAAATATATTTGTTATTTATCTACTCAGGCAGATTTTAGAGAAAATGTATCACGATATGTCTCAGTAAATGTTTGAAAATCATAAACACAGTTCAAAATATAGCAACTTATATCTGTAATTAAAAACAATCATTGCCAACTCTTTTTTATCTGATTAGGCAGAAATATATTTTTCTCAAGGATTAAGTGCCTGAACTGTGAAATTGGTTGTTCACTATATATACATTCAGTGAAATTAGTACAGGAGGGGATAAAAGAAAGTAACTCTTGCAACTTCAGTGAGCCAAGATCCTGGGAAGTGCTTAGTGAAAAACAATAAATTAAAATGAGTAGAATGAAATGTCTTTTATGTAACTTATAATTAACCCTTGGAATCTTGCCATTGTATTTTATGAAGGCAAATAACTTAGCAAGACTCAAAAAGAAATTAGACACTATATCTGAATAAGAATGTTATTTGCAGTTAATCTGCCTCTAGTGAAAATTATAGAGGTTATCAGTGACCGTGCTTTTACTTTAAGTGATCATAGAAGGATGTCAGAGGAATAAAGGGAACCATCATCAAGCACCAAGCCAAGTGTTTTGGAGGTTGAAATGAATACAGAATCACCAAGATTTTAGAACTTGCAAATTTCATCTTTAAAAGTGTTTAATAATATTGCAAATGATAAAGTATATTAACATATTATATATATATGTATATATATATATACATATATATGTATATATATTATATATATAATATACATATTATATATATATGTATATATATACAATATA
>VZQC01015631.1:144717-254586 GCA_009823505.1 Rhizomys pruinosus
ATATAATATATATAATATATATACATATATATATATATGCATTTTTCTTTCTAGAGGTAAATATGAGATTCTCTTTCATTTTTTTATTTAATGTCATCTGCATTTGCTGTTGCCATGTCAGTGTTCTCACTAGGCTCTATTTTTGATGGCAATAAATATGCTGAAATAAGTATCTGATAGACTGAAATAAATTGGCAGTCAATGGTTTGAAAAATACCCCTGAATTCTTTTCAGTGTTGAACTGAACACTCACCACATCATCTTTAGACATGTGTTAGTCTGTGGAGGAGGCCTCTTCTGTTGGCTAGATATGTGTGCCATGCTGGACGTGTGTGCAATATTTCTTCCCAAGACATTAAGCCACTAGGAGAAAGAAAGCTAAACCAGAATGCTACAAAAGTAATTTCCCATTGCTTTCTGTATTTTTATTTTTTAATTTTTATTGAGTCTTTGCTAATTCAGACAATATATTTTGGATCATATTTAGGCACCCCATTCTCACCCCTACAATAAAAACCACCCTTCTGATTCCATTCCTACTATGTAAGGAAAAAATTGAATAAATCCAACATTAACTTACCAAATGTTTAAATTTAATATATCTGTTAAGGTGATTCTAAAGAAAATCTGAATGCCTTACATTATTTAAGGACAAAAAAAGTACTGATCTTCATTCTTATTACCAGTGGCCCTCTCGTTTTTAGATGTTTTCAATACTTAATAGTGATTGAAATATTTGTATTTTCATGTAACTTTACTTATAACATGAGAAAAAAGAGAAAAATTAAAACCACAAAGTGTCCAAAGGAGAAACTTTCAGCTGATCTCTCTTGACTGAAATGCATATAGTTTTAGGATCCATTCCACCTGTATATTTCAGCAATTTCCTATTTGAAAAATCATATTGTGACTCAAGGTGATTTGCATTTTTTCAATAATATTTGTCTGAGGACTTCTGGTCATGGAATAAAACAACAGATTGATAAGGTTAAACTGATATAAAATTAACTTTCCTTTCATTAAGCCACAAGTTAGATAACTATAACAACAAATATTTTCCACATAATCCTCCAAATAATTTATGCTAGCTGGAATAGTGCATATTATGTCAAATTTTTACTTAAGCAAAACAGAGCACTTGGTATAAGAGAAGATAAGTTTAGCTTATATTTAATTTTCAGGATTATTAATTTTAATAAATGAACTACATAGTCTGTTTCAAAGTTTAGTCTTGTTTACTGCTCTACTAATCACAGCTATAGCAAAATTCACATTTGGACTGTGTAGCTCAATGAAAACCTGAATTCTAACTATCTCAAAAGACTGAACTGACTTATTATTAATGCTTATATAAAATAAATATATTGAAAATAAAATTATCGGCAAGCACAATTTTCTTCCTCATGTGCTTTCACTTAGACATAACCCTTCTGTTTGTTTTGTTTGACTTTTTTTTTAGCAAACAGCACCTAAATTACTCACCCAATTTGGTGATATAGCAGGCTTGATATTTAGTCCCTGTAATGGTCTCAAATTTTCATGTACCCTTAAATTTATTGTTTTCTTGATTTAATATCTTTATCCCTACTTAGTAATTATGGAAATAAGTTGCTTATTTAATTAAAAACTAAAGTACAGGGGCTGGAGAGATGGCCTAGCGGTTAAGAGTGCTGACTGAGGACCCGGATTAAATCCCCAGCACCCACATGGCGGCTGAGAACCGTCTTTAACTCCAGTTCCAGGGGAATCCGACGCCCTCTTCTGACCTCTGCGGCATTGCACGACATGGGTGCACAAACCTACATGCAGACAGTACATTCATATACATACAAGAATAAATAAAAATTAAAAAACTTACAAAAAAAAACCCTAAAGTACATAGACAAACCTCCTTAAGTTGTGTAAGTTCAAGTTTGTGAAAACTGTTGATAAAAGACTGATAAAGGTGGCACACACCTTTAGTCCCAGTACTTGAGAGGCAAATGCAGGCCTAAAAACAATTGGAATTTAATCCAGAACTTTTATTTCTTCTTTCATCTCTTTTTTGTTGTTGTTTGCTTTGAGACAAGGTCTCCCTGTAGCAGGCCTCAAACTTTCTGTGTAGACCAGGCTCTCATCCATCTCTCAGAAATCTGCTTAATTCCACCTCCTGAGTACAAGGATTAAAGGACTGTGCCGCCACACCCAGTGAATATGAATTAATTTTAAACTAACTGAAATATATAAAAATATTGTGATGAACCCTTGAGTAAATTACATCATTATTCATGATTTGTTATTTTGAATACAACATGAGAACTGTGTAACTCTTTTGTTGCAATTGATGGTTTCTTTCTTGCTCATTTAGACACAGGATCATTTACACTCTGTCCTGTTCCCTCCTAGGTTTCTAGACTAATCAACCAGTCAAGAGTTTCTTCTACTTATTATTATTTAGGATTTGAAATTCACCATGTGTTCAGACATTGAAAATAACAGAATGGCATTTTTTGCATATTTTTAAATTTTCAGTATATTACAGTATGCATTTGTATGGTTTCTCAAATTGATTTGCATTTTATATGTATGTTTGATATTTTCATAATGAATTATGAATATGTAATTGTTTAAATACAGTAATACATAACCCCTGTTAATGTATCCATTCTGATACTGGTGACAAGTTGCTGTTATTTTCCCTATGGCAATATGAAGCTCGATTCCTATACAATTGTGCAAAAGTACATATTTCTCATGAATTATGTTATAAGGAGAATTTCTGGGTAGTAAATTTTATTAACTCCTCTCTAATTTTGCTAATTGTTTATTGATACTGTAACAATGTACAGCAAGTTTAGTGACTTAAAACAATGTATTATCTTTATGTACATTTGTGACACAGTTCCTAATTCATCTTGTCAGGGATGCCTTCCTTTCTGGTGACTTTAGGGAGAATTTGTTGTCTTTCTTGAAAGGCTGCCTGAGCTCCTTGGTTTTTAATGCTTCTTCCATCTTGAAAGCCAGGAACAGTAGGTCGAGTCCTTCTCACATTACATCACTCTGAATTTTTCCACAGTCATATTGATCTCTAACCATAGCAGAGATGGACGATTCAATCCTAGAATTCATAAGATGACGTTGGATTCAGAAATATATTACAAAACAATTTTCCTCTATTGATTAGCTGTTTATCAATCTTAATTTCATGTTCAACTTTATCCTTTTAGCCATGTTACTAGCATATTCACAGGATAAGAAAGGTGTGACTTTGTCAGGTTTAGTGGGTTCCTGTTCCTGCCTGTCACAAGTTGACCCAAAGTTGCTTACTATGTACACATTGTATACCACAAGTAGTGGGTAAGAATCACTTTTTTCTTACAGCTGGTAAACAATGATTATTTGTATTTTGCCAATCTTAAAACACCTGTTGTTGAGTTTTATGTATTGAAGAACAAATATGATATATTCTTTGATTTTTTTGTGTGACGAATTATTGTGCTAGATGGCTTTAGCTGTGAATTTGGCATACCTGGGTAGGAGCCTCAATTGGGGAATTTACTCTAATGACCTGGATTATACCCATGTCTGTGGGGTATTTTTATGATTGTTGAGTGATGTAGAAGGGCCCAGCATACTGTGGGTAGTGCCACCCCTGGACAGGTGGTCCTGCATGTTATAAGAAAGCAGGTTGGATAGGGGCCAGAGGGAGAAGCCAGTAAGCAATGTTCTTCTATGGCCTGTATTTCAGTTCCTGCCTCCACATTCTTGCCTTGAGTTTCTGCCTTGGGCTCCTTCAGTGATGAACTGTGACCCAGGAAATATAATGCAAATAAACCCTTCCCTCCCCAAATTCTTTGGCCAGAATGTTTTTTTCACAGTAATTGAAGGCAAACTCAACCAAATTTTTATATGTATCATTATTTTACTAGCAACATTGTTTTTGTTTTCATAATTTTAAGTCATTTATATATTATCTATATTTGGTTTTGATATGTTAAATGCATTTTTCTAGACTACAGCCAGATTTAAAATTAAGTTGATCTGATTTTCATATGAGAATTAACATTTTAATACAAGAGAACTTCTCAATTTTTATAGTTTGTGTACGTTGTCTCAATTAAGAAGTACTTTATAAAAAATCTAAAGTTATTCTGGTATAGTTATTCAAATATTTGGTTCCACACTGGTGAGGCAGAGGCAGAGGCAGATGGATCTCGGGGAAATCAAGATCAGCCTGGTCTACTTAATGAGTTCAAGACCAACTGATAGCTTTTAGGGAGCCCCTGTCTCAAAAACAAAACCCAAATTTGGTTATATGTGGATTTTTTTTACAGTACATAAAGCAAAGATTCAATTTTATGTTATTTTCAATATGTTCATACCAACTGCTACAATTTTTATATTATTGACTTTCAATTCTTTCTTCCTTTTTTTCTTATAAAATCTCATTGTAACTTCTGATCTTTCTGATTTCTAATCAAATGTAAAATATTCCCTTCACTGCAACCTGTTACTACAAATCTGCATGATGAGTATGTTAGAAAATAATTATTTTTGCAAAAAATAATAAATAACATCCCCATCTCTCCATCTTAGACAAAACCGGTTTTGTCTTGTACGTTTAACGAGCAATGCTTATCAGCTATGCCTCTCTTTCTTTCCTATAAGTCATTTCATTTCTGAGTTTAGGTTGCAGGAAGAAAAGTTCCCAACTAGGATTACCATTTGCATTTCATACAAAGGAAGAGGAAGTGATTCAGCAGAATATCAGAATGTCATTCTAAGCCTCTGATTGGATAAGAATTGTTCATTTCGGGCTGGAGAAATGGCCTAGCGGTTAAGAGCGCAGACTGCTCTTGCAGAGGACCTGGGTTCAATCCCCAGCACCCACATGGCGGCTGAGAATCGCCTGTAACTCCAATTTCAGGAGAACTCCAGTTCCAGGGGAATCCGACACCCTCTTCTGACCTCCGCGGCATTGCACTACACGGGTGCACAAACCTACATGCGGACAGTACACTCATATAAATAAATAAATAAATAAATAAATTAATTAATTAATTAATTAATATTCATTTCCATTTGTTAAATCTAATGACTAGGCACTACATAAAGAAAACATGCAAATCGTACTTTTCTTATAGGGGATGCAGCAAGCCACATCGCAAAATCCAAACAATACAGTATTTTTTACAGGATAATAGAATAAATATTTAAAGAGCAATATACCTACTAAAGTGAATATTTGTTAATTGTGCCTGCTTTAGACACACTTTATTTTACATTAACTGTAACACATTAATTATCTATATATGTCAGGCAAAAATTTTCACTGTACATATTAACAACCAAATTGCAAATTCAAACAAGTCTTTAAGGGAGATACAGAGATTATATTCAGAATCTTTAGCAGAACTAGTGGGGGGATAAAATTTGACCCAAACAATAAAGGACAATTACAGAACGCTAATGTTGAATCTAAAGGCCAAAACATTTCAGAGAAGGTAATGTTGAATAAAGAAAAATAAAAGGAGGATATGCCTACAGAGGAGAACTCAGCTGAGCATGTTATTAATGTCAGGTTAATGAGCTTTGGGTTTTAAATTAAGTATAGAAGCTTAAGTTCATCTGGGATTTGACTCACCCTGAATCAAGGTTCATAGTTTATATCATAGTTTTCTTCCACTCTTTAGAATCATACCTACTATAACCAGCAAAGAGAACTTTGCATATTTTCTCTAAATACCATATTCTTTCTTTCCATATGGTCCACACTCCTTGGACTTTATCTTTCATTATGCCAATAGGCGATTTGTCCTACCTCCGTACTTCCTTAAGTTTTATGCTTATTTTTTCCATTGCACCTATAACTTTGTATTCTACATTTTGACATCACAAACACTAATCTAGTTTGGAGTCTTAGATATAGGGCTAGTGAGATGGCACAGTAGGTAAAACACTTGCCCTGCAAGCCAGCAAGAGTGAGTTCAGGACAGGTGACTAACCATGAACACTCAATGGGATGCATGACAGTACATCTGAGTCTCCATGAGCAATAAGCTCTTTTGCCATTCTATCTAGAGGGAGAAACTGTCTACAGAAGATTCATGTAATCATATTAAGGTGATTCACTGTATAAGAATACTGTATAGAACATAGAGAAACCAGTGTTCCTTGTTCACAAAACCAGGGGAAATTTTCCCACAGAAAACCATGTCTCCTGACACTTTAGTAGACCCCAAATCATGGCATGACACAAGTATAAGTATTAATGCCTCAGAATATTATATTTGAGAAATAAGAAAATAAAAATATCTAGAATATCTCAAGATTTCACATTCAATATTAAGGTAGAAACTGTTTTGTTTCTTTTTTCTTTTTTTCTTTTTTTGATATTTTTAAGACATGGTCTCCCTGTAGCTTCAACTGTCCTGGAACTCCCTAGATATGTAGACCAGGTTGACCTTGAACTCAGAGAAATCCTCCTGCCTCTGCCTCTCAAGTGCAAGGATTAAAGGCGTGCATTACCATGCCTGGCAAGAAACCATTTTCTTATATAAGGAATATTAAATATGCATCTCTTTTACAGATTCTTATCTGCAAGGATAAGTATATGCTGGTTGAATCATGAAGGTTTATGAATCTCAACAAAGATGTCTACATATGTACTGTGGTCACCAAGGTAATGGCAATCTATAGTTCAGTTGTCAACATGACTTTCCTGGGAATATGGACCTTCAGTTGGACTATTTTCTCTCTCAGACTGGCCTGAGAACATTTCTGTGAGGCATTTTCTTGATTCTTGAGTGATTCCGGAGGGCCCAACTTCATGTGGGTTGTACTACCCTTGAGCAGGTGGACATGGGTTGTATAAAAGCAAGTGGAGCACAGAACAGGGGGAGCAAACCAGTAAGCTGCATTCCTCCTTGGTCTGTGCCTCGGTTCTTCTCTTCAGGTTTCTGTCCTGCCTTGAGATTCTGCCCTGTCATTTGGAAGAGTTAGATGAAACAGAACCCTTCCCTCCAAGTTAGTTTTGGTTAGAGTATTTTAGCATAACAATAGAAAGAAAACTAGAACAGTGATTAAAGTTGAAGATAAGGACACTGAATGAAAAAATACCTTCAGTCACAGTCTAGTTAGGGGCCAGGTTAGGTGACGTGATTCAATAGTAACATTTTATTTATTCCGTATTCTTTTGTTTTTTAAATGAAAATGCTTACTGACATTAAATGTTACATGCACAAACAAATACACTTGTTGATTTTTTTCTCCATAGACATTGGATGTTGTTTTATAATATATACATTTGTTTTAAAAAATTAACTCAATTTATTCTTCCTTCTTTGATGATACTATGTGGAATTAGCTACTCCATGCTATTTTTTTGTTTCCTCCATTCCCATGAGTGATACAGACAATAGTGTAAGTACTAGATGACATGTGAGTCTGAAAATACAAAATCTGACCTTCATCCTAGTGTGATCAAGACTGGCTGGCATCCTTCAGCATGTGACATAACAGCTGTTTGATAACTGACTGCAATCAATCTTCTGCACTTGCCTGATTCAGCCAAGCTGATTGCTTTGAAGTCTTTCTCAGAGAACTGATTGCATTCTGGGTACTGGCAGGTGATATTTGTCTTTCACTCTATTGTTTTTGAAGGATTCTGATATCATTGTGAATGAAGCAAAATATTGTATAGGTAAGCCTAATTGAAATAAAAATATTTTAAATCTATGTTCTAAAACAAAATTAAAATTGGAGAATTCTGTCTTAGAAATATCACATAGGGTTTTGAAATGGCATGGTGGTTCATGCCTGCAATTCTGTACTCAGAGGACTGAGGCAGGAGGATAAGGAGTTTGAGGCTGACCTTGGCTACATAGTGAATCTATGAGAGATTCATGTGGTAAGAATCTCTCCAAAAGTAACCAAACATAAAAAAAGATGGAAAAAATGTAAAATGTACTTATTAGCTGGGGGTGGTGGCACATGCCTTTAATCCCTGCACTCAGGAGGCAAAGGTATGCTAATCACTGTGAGTTCAAGGCCAGCCTGGTCTACATAGTGAGCTCTAGGACAGCTAGGACTAAAGGAGACCCTGCCTCAAAAGGACAAAAAATGTATTTCTTAGAATACAAACTCAATGAAGAAAAAAATAGAATGTCATTCCATATACCTGGTGAGTGTTCATATTGATCTTACTAAACTCATATTAAAACTGAGTAACAACAAAAACAATGTTTCTCAAAGATAAAATTAAAAATTAAAAGATTACCTCCAGAGTTTTGGGTATCATGTTGAGGTCTTTGATCCATCTGGAATTGACTTTTGTACAGGGAGAGAGGAAGGGGTTTAATTTCATTCTTCTACAGGTGGTGATCGAGTTTTGCCAACACCACTTGCTCTCCATTGTGTCTTCTTGGCCCCCTTGATAGATATGAGGTGGATGAAATTATATGTGCTCAGGTTTGGATCTTCAGTTTTATTCCATTGGTCAACTGATCTGTTTTTGTGCCAGTGTCAAGCTGTTTTTATGACTATAGCCCTGTAGTATAGTTTGATGTCTGGTACAGAGATCGCCTCCCTGTATTGCTCTTTCATTCAGGGTTAACTTTGGCTATTTCAGGGTCTTTTTGTGTTTCAAATGAAATTGAGGATTTTTCCAAAACTGGTGAAAAATAGTTCTTGGGGATTTTTGTTCTGGATTGCATTAAAATCCGTACAGGAGTTTGGTAGGAAGGACATTTTTAAACTATGTTTTCCCAATCCAATGAGTCATATGGATGGTTTGTCCATCGTTTTTGACGGTCTTCCTCAATTTCCCTCTCAGGGATTAAAATTCTTGTTGTGAGAGATCCTGGTGTCTTTGGTTAGGTTGTTTCTAGGTATTTTACTGTTTTGAGGCTATTGTGAGTGGGGGAGTTTCCCTCTTGGGGGGGGGTATTCCTTCTTCAGTTGCTTGTTGTTGTGTAAAGAAACAGGCTACTGATTTTTCTAGTTTTATTTTTGTTCCTAAAACCTACCTTTACTGAAGTAACCCCTAATCGTTTCTAGGAGTTTTCCTGGTGGAGTTCTTAGCATACCTTAGGTAGACAATCATATCAATAGCAAAAAGGCATAGCTTTTGACCTTCTTCTTTTCCAATAGAATCCTTTAATTTTCCTTTTCTTGCCTTATTACCCGCTGGCAAAAGGGTTTTTCAAGTACTAATTGAAATTGAAGGGGATTGGTGACAGGGGGCAGGCTTACCAAGTTCCTACCTTTAAAAGGGGAATGGCGTTCTGTCATTTCCCCATTTAAGGATGATATTGGCAATGGGTTTCCCGTTAATATGCTTTGGATTGCAGGAGAGCTCTGATGCCAGCAATGGATTATTCTACCGAAGAGATGTTGGCCAATTGGGATCCAAGCCAAGCCCCCAAAAAGTTAAAGGCGTTTTGCCTGTAAACTGGGATATCCTGCAAGAAGAGAAGACACTATAAGGCACCTGCTGTCAAAGACCTGAAATAAGCATGGGAAAAATGTATTGGTACCTGCACTTGCAAGTGTTACAGTTGGTCTCTGGAATACGAGAAAGTGTTACCAAAGGCCACTAAACCAATAAAGCAAATATAGGTCTTCTTGAGCAAATATAGTCTCAAGCAAGACTCCTCCATCAGCACGAGCTACACCTCACCTGCCTGGAAATACTGTGCAGCAGTGGCAGCCATATGCCTGTATATCCCAAATCTAATTGGCTATTGGCTCTGTCCTTGGAGGAATAACCCATGGCGATGCCACAAGCTTACATCCTCTACTGGTTAGGAGATGTTATAAGCCACAGTAAGACCCTGTCATATTTTACAGATATGTAAATCATGGATTTACATATGATTTAATCATGGATTAACATACCTTCCAAACATCTGTGTCTATACCAAAGTAACCTACCATAACAATTAGTACTGTTTAAATACCTATATATCTAATTGCTTGTGCTTCATTAGTAGGACTGAAAGGTTATTCCTGGACAAACTCTCAGCCCATGAAAGGAAACAGCCAGAATTTACCAGAGTCCAAAATGACAGCTCCAGAGAAAGTAGACTGCTTTGCTTCTCGTCCACTTGTGCAACTTTTCTAAGCCTAGGGAACAGTCTGTGGAAGAGGGGGCGTGGTAGAATGTAAGGGCTGCGATTGGGGTGAATGGTGAAACTACAGCAATATAGACTGGACACTTATTTGATCAACTTCCTTGTACATACAAGCCCCCCCCCCCCTGGCTGGATGGTGGGACCCATGGGCTGTATGGATTTGGGTGCAACTACTTGCAAATTGGTTTTACATGAAGCATGCTTGTACTCATAAATTATTACTTATTGTCAAAAAAATGAAAAAAAGAAGAAAAAAATTAAAAGATTACATAGTTCTTTTTTGTGAATCAATACACTGTAATTGTTTTGTGATTCTTTGAGAATTTCATACGATGTATTTTACATGTGTTTTGATCATATTCTGACTCCCTCCTCCCTCCTACCCTCACCTTACTAACCACCACCCCTCAATCTCATGTCCTCCACTATTTTTTAAGGCCTATCAAATCTAATTTGTATTACAATGTAAAATTTCATCACAAACTACTTTTTGCTATTTTTTTCTCGGGTAAAGACTCTTATGACTTCACTTCAGTGATCAATACCTTTGAGACAATAATATTAATAAAGTGCCTTTTCCTTTTCACAAAGTAATATGAAGACATGAAGTAGCAAGCTAAAACACTGCTAAGGATACTTTTCGATTATGCCCTCTGCACTGGGGAGCTGCAGGAAACTTTAATTTTCAATCTTCCCACATCTGTGAAATAATCTGAGTGAATATTGTGCAAAACAAAAACTGCCTTACAAGATGACCCTGATACCATAACCAGCTGCTGTCTTCTAAATATATTATTTGTTAGATTTCTTAATTGTTAAGATGTTAATGATCTGGACACATTTTTAACATAGCAGAACTTTTAATTACCTCAGTTTCCCATAAATCCATGAAAGACAGTTAGGGCTTATGTTGGCAATTTCCACTGGTTGGCAGGAGGCTCCTCCACTAGGCGCTCCCATGGTTTCCACTGCAACATCTTTCTTGCCAGACTTAGTTCACGTTCAGCCTGAAGAATCACCTCTTCTACTTGACCCCCACCCTTGAAGCATGTCTTCTAATTTTTTAACATCTGGTTCCACTTTAACCATAGCCAGCTTCTCATTTGCAATCTGTTCTGTGTATTTTCTATATGCTACATTTTTGGGGAATTGCTCAAGAATATCAAGAATCTTTGTGTACAAAATTCTTAGCCTCTGTGTGGAGTTTCGCACTCCGCCAATCCCACCAGGCCAGTAGCCTTCTTTAGCACGCCCACCATGACAGTGTACGAGTCTACATAGTTCTTAAAAGTTCTTTTATGGTCTTTGTCTTTAGTACTTGAGGTAATAATCTTTAAGCACACTATCATTATCTCACAAACCATTATAATCCAGGTGATTATTTTGGATAGTAAGGAACATAAATATCAAGGGGACATTTTCTACATCGGTGCTGGTACTGAGCCATCACTCAGAAAATAGGGAATTGGGCCAGGTAGAAACTCATTCATTCAGAATTAAGAGACAAGGAGGTAAAAGTTTCAAAGATCCAGGTTTCCTCAGGCCCAGGCATGTACATATCTTGACCAGTCCAGTGTGTGGAGCTGTAAGTGACTTATCTGTTTAAGCACACAGTCCCCCTGATTATCTATAACTCCTCTTACTCTTCTTACATGCACAATTGAGTCAGATCCTATTAAGGATTTTGTGGGTTTAATAAGATTGAAAATCCTTATTTAGCCCATAGCAGTTGATACTGTCACCAGCTTCTGCTATGGTATTTAAATGCTTTACCATTTTATAACTAAGGTTTTAAAATTCTGAGTGAAGTTTTTTAAAGTTGATTAGGCATATTTAACTTTTACCCTTTTTATGTTTATTATGTCATCCATTTTTCTTGTAGCAAGAAGATGCACTTGAAATAATTTCTGTGACCTTAAGGCTAGTCAAAGCATAAATAATAAATTATCAATATTGTTAAGTTGTTGATATAATGATGTCATGTTTCTTCAGCTGAAAAATCCAATTATCAGTTACTTGCTTCATCACAATGGAAGATATCTCCTCCCAGCTCAGCCGAAATACTAATTATTTCTTTATACATTTAGAGTTCTCTCTTATTAATAAATTTTTCTCTTTGACAACTTAATACATGCATTATAATGCATTGTGATTACTCTCTTCTACCCTCTCTTATCTGTCTCCCAGCCATGTCTAAAACAATGTCTTTATCATATAAATACTTTTTTGTTTTGGTTTCCTTTGTGTCTTACTGAGTTCAACCAATGTCTTCTGTATGACTATGGATTTTGAACTGTCCATTGAACCCTGATAGGATCATCAGTGGCACACAACTAGATACTATCCCTCCCACTCTCCCAAAATCTGTTCAGCCCTACATCAGTTTAGCTAAGCAGCAGGAACAGGTGTTCTTATAGGGTTAAAGCCTCCTCAGTCATGGGTTTTTGACCTTATTTACAGAACCAGCCATGAATTCTCTCTTAGGGAACAGTCTTCAAACTCAGCAAGAGAGCAGTTGTTTTCCCACAATAGTTGTGTGTGCCACAATTGCACCTTTGGACACATTTTGCCTGACATGTTGGTATTGTAGTTCACGGAGTACACAACAGTTTGCGCCTTGAAACCTAGCTATCAGGGAGAAAGCTTCCAGCTCAATTCTATAGTGTTTGTTTGTTTGTTCTCATCGCATTTGTTTTTCTTCACTTTCATCTGCAAAGTTCCAGGCACATACACAAGGAAATATAAAGACAACTGAATTCACATGCCTATACTGTGTCATTAGTATGAATGAAGGTTATTACCCTGTAGATCAATATTAATATAAAAGAGCGTAGGAGACAGTGATGATTTGTGATGACATTACATATATGTAGAATAACACACACTTAGTAATGTGTTGCATTGTATGTTTATGTTTGCCTTTTGTGGTTTGGCATATTTATTTATCTCCTGAGATACAATTTGTGATTATAGACCACATCTTTTCTTTTAAATCTCATTACAGTTCTGTCCCAATATGATGCTTCATATACCATGAATAATTAAGAATCATGTAGACTCATAATAAAAAAAACGCTCATATGTTTCTCTCAAAGTACACATGGACCCATGTATTTTATCAAACAACTGAAGAAAAGTTTTGCTAACATATTCATTTCTTTTGGTGTTCTAGTAAGCATAAATAAGATTCATTTAATAATACGCTCTCTGTCTTTACCTCATTGTACTTTGTGAAAGCACTAAATTTCCATTCTTTTTCATGAAGAAACAAGTGTATTTTCCTAGAATTTTTCATAAATAAATGTACTTTTAGAAATAAATGAGCCCAGGGTCTCCACTGACTCATGGTTATGATTCAGACCACAGCACCACTTCAGAAGCCCGGACAGGACTATGTGTCACAGCTCGAGCCTGCAGAACTTTATCAGATGCCTCATTGATTATCATGAACGATCAAGATTTTTTTCCTTATTAATTAACAGTTCTAACCCCATTTAGTGCTTGCTACCATATCTGCACACTATAATTTTTTTCTAATGCTGCCTTAATTTATTTCCTCTTTGCATCTGAACTTTAGGCTAATTCTTGTTGTTTGTCAATATCTGAATGATTCTGTTTATTTTACAGCTTTTCTTTAATGTATCCAAGGAGAGTCTCAGCAAAGAAACAAAATAGGATCTTCCACCTCTTCAAATTCCTCATCGTACAACTACAAATAAATAGCTTCATTGTATGATTTTGAAAGCAAAGCAAAGGTCAATTTATCTGTACTTAGCTTATTTTTTTTCAGCTGCTGACACCAGAACTGGCTAATAGAAACTTGGTAAGAACTATTAAGTTCCCATTAGTGATGCTTTGGGTAACAGCCATTTGGCAGAATTGGTCATTTAATAGTAAATATTAAAGAATATTTATGAAAAGAAGAGAAAGGCATGTCTGCATTATTTAGAAGAAAATACAAGGATAGATTTTAATTGGTATCAAAAGCAGGTCAGGGGCTAATTATGATTCAGTTCCATGTAACTTTACCTTCCCAATTCTAGACTTCATAATTGTTTCTGGCAACAGCATGAGTAGAAGACTAAAGTACTATCAGAAATGTGAGCAGCTCACAATCATTATTAAAGTCAGGCTGCTGACACAATTAATAATTCAGTGTAACTTTATCTGTAGTTCTCAGAATGGTTTGTTATGAGATAAGGTAATATTTATCCATCTGCCAGGGACAGCGTGTGTAAAAGAACAGAACATACATGCCATTTAGTTCTTTCTGACCTTAGACTCTATATATGAACTGTGATGTGGTATGTCAATTATTAATGAGTTAATTTTGTATGTTTCATTATATGTCAAGATATACTAACATAATAAAATAAGGACAATAGTACAAATCGGGGGCGGTCTTATTAGAAATATCTCTAAAGCGTATACACAAAAGTTGTTTCTAACTCAACACATCAAAGAAAAAAAATAGAATAGAATTATGCCTTAGAAGATGAACATGATTCATTTGTGAAGGTTGTATATTTATATTATAAAATTTATTTTTAAAATATATGTGAATGATAAAATCAAAATTGATTATACTACAGAAAAATATTAAGTGGTCATTTGATCTAGCTATGAATTGCCTTAATTTTATTAGCCATCTTTCCATACCCTGGTCATAAAGAAACTGTTTATTAGCCTTATTTGATTATTTATATATTTATATTTTGATTTTAAAATACTTTATTACTTTTATTTGTATGTGTATGAATGTATTGCCTGCATATATTAGAGCACCCATGTTATGCAATAACCACGGTGGAGGTCACAAGAGGGAGCTGGATTCTTTTGGAACTGAAATTATCAATGGTTGTTAGCCACTATTGGGTGCTGGGGATCTAACCCAGGTCCTCTGCAAGGGCAGCCAATGCTCTTAACCACCAAGCCATCTCTCCAGACCCCTATATTGTGTTTTTTTGAGACACAGTTTCATTGTACCCCTAGCTGGCCTGGAACTCACTATGTAGACCAAGATGGCATCAAACTCATAGTCTCTGCCTACTGATTGCTGAGATTAAAGCCATGCCACACCATGCCTGGCTTATTAGACTTTTATTTATTAATTAATTTATTTTACTTTTTACTATTTATTTATTTTTGGTATTTTTGAGATAGGAACTCCCTTTAGTCCCAGTTGTCCTAGAACTTGCTATGTAGACCAGGCTGGCTTTGAAATAACAGAGATCTGCCTATGTCTGCCTCCTGTGTGCTGGGATTAAAGGTATCTTCCACCATTCCCAGCTTTATTAGACTTTTTAAAAACAAAATAAATTCATCATTTTTTAAAAATATTTTATAATTTTTATTGTTTGTATGTGTAGGTAGGGAACTTGTGTCAATCAGTGCCAGCAGAAGTCAGAAGAGGGTATCTGATCTCCAAGAACTGGAGGTAGGATAGTTGTTAAGGAGCCTGTGGATCCTGGGAATTGAACTGGGAGAGCAGCCAGTCCTCCTAACCACTAAGTTATATTTCCAGCTCCCTACTTTGTTATTTTCAAGATGAATATTTGTCTTTATGTTTGTTTCAAACTTTTTCATCATTATACTCTTTTTGTCTAGACTACTTATCTACCTGATCAGTGAAGGAAATAAAATATATTATTTCCAGTTTAGATAGATGATAGATAGATAGATAGATAGATAGATGATAGATAGACAGTCGATAGGTGAAAAGAATCATAATGGAATGGCACATTTTAAGGCTGAGATCAAGGCAAATTTTCAAATTAGTGAAAACATTGTTGGAAAGACTGAAATTCCATAAACCTATTTACTTTAGTTTTTTCTGTTTTTTTTTACATAAGCTAATGATTGCTTATAAGTTGCTGTGTAATTAATTACACACCAGCAGCCCTGCCTATTTCATTTTCCTCTCAGAAACATTCCCTCAGTAAAGTCTAGTTATTGGATTTGTTTTGAGGAGATGGAAGCAAAGAATGGCATTACATTGCTAAGCCTCAGTTTGAGTGTTAGGAACATTGAAATCCCATTAACATCTTGAGAGTTATTTATTCTTTCTGATTGCTTCTTCACTTGAAAACTATTTTGAGACAGATAAAGTATATCAGGGACACATTAGATGTTTAACTAATTACCTTTATTCCAATATTACTATACATTAATTATGAAGATTTTATGTAAAGGTTAATACATTATATTCTCAAGGAATGGTGATAATGAGAAACATGCCAATTTCAATAGCATATATAACACTAAGAAATAAAAATACTATAATATATATATATATATATATAGAATTGAACTATTGAGAGAAATCAAACTCTAAAAGAAAAGATTATTTTTTCAACCATTTGATTTTGTCAATATCCTCATTTTTTGTGTGAATTTTATCATTTCAGCATCTGTTGATTGTTAGAAAATCTTTTTTTTCCAACAGAGAGTTATTAGTCCCCAAAGGAAGCCAATTTCATGTCACATTAGTGTCTATTTTAAGAACAGTTTGGGGGCTGGAGAGATGGCTCACTGGTTAGGGGCACAGAATCCTTTTGCAGAGGACTGGAGTTTTGGTTCTCAGCACTCACCTTGTAACTAATAAACAACTGTAACTCCAGTTCTAGGCAATCCAATGTCCTCTTCTGAATGAAGGCATTGCACAACACTGGTGCACTTACAAGCATGCAGGTAAAATAAAATAAATAAAATATTAAAAAAAACATTTTGGATTCTAAGCACCTTCAAAGATCAGTTTGAGGACTCCCCTAAATCCTGAGTAGCTACACTCTTTCCTAATACCCAGTCATCCTCCTAGACTTGGGCCCAGGCCTGAGCCTGCTCTTTCTGCACCAGATCTCTGGACTATCTTCTCAGTTCAGACTTGTCCACTGCATCCTGATGCCCTGCACTCAGACCACCTCATTCTACAGTTCAGATTTTGAGACCCCCCCACAGGCTGTCCAGCTCTCTCTGTCCTTGGCTTCCTAATCTGCCTGCCAAAGCCAGCCTTCTATGCTGGTAAATCAGTTCCCAGCCACTGGGCCTGAGCAATCCACTTTCTCACCACTGGCTCCTGCTGTTACCACCTCATGTCACTGGACTACCCTCTTAGTCCAGACCTGCTCACTGTGTTCAGAGCCCTCTCACCCAGACTAACAAAATTCTCCAGCTTTGTTTGATAGACTTTCAACAGACTGTACCCACCCCTGACTTGCCCTTGACCTCCCTCCTGATCAGCCTAGCACAGACCAGCCTACTATGCAGACCAGTCTACTATGCTGAGAGAAGCTGAAGGACACAGCAAGGAAAATTTTGTATCTGTGCAAAAAAGCAACTAAGCCTCATCAACAATTCAAAGATAAACAAAAGCAGAATAAAATTTCCTATTGGACACACAACCAAAAAAAGATATCCATATTCCCAAAAGGCAGTGTAAAAGCACAAATAATATGAAAAACCAAGAGAATATGTCCCCTCCAAAAACCACCAGTCCTACATAAATGTAATACAATAAAATCCACTGTGAAAACCCCCATGATACAGCATTTAAAAGCACAATCATGAACATAATAAAAAAAAAAAAACTTAAGACACAGTTGAATTACTCAAAGAACTCAAAGTGGATAGACATGAGCATATGATGGAAGCTCAAGAAAATAACTAATGAGTGGCTGAAGAAAATAACAAAAGCAATTCAGGACTTGATAAGTGAATTTACAAAAGAGATAGAAGCATTGAAGAAAATTCAGGCCAAAATGAAGATGGAGTGGAAAAAACAAATAAGTAAATTTAAATGAGAGTAGAAAGCCTCACAAGCAGAATAACTCAAATGGAAACCAGACTATCAAGACTACATGACAAAATTGAAGAATTGGATTCCATCAGGACAGCAAACTTTTTATATTTAATGTATTGTTTTTAACTTTATGAGTATGCTTGTATTGCTTGCAAGTGTGTAACTTCATCTGTACCATGTAATGCCTTCAATGGTCAGAAGAAGCCAGAAGAAACCATGGGATCTCCTGGAACTGGAGTTACAGATGGTTGTTAGCCACCATGTGGGTGCCAGGAATCAAACCCCAGTCCTCTGTAAGAACAGTTAGTACTCCTAACCACAGAGCCACCTCTCCAGTCCCCAATAACTGTTTTTAATCACATGAATGGAATACACAGGGAATGTGAGACACCATGAAAATATCAAATCTGTGCATCATAGGCATACAGAAAGGAGAGGAATCTCAGACCAATTACATTGACCAGATCTTCAACAGGAGAAAGCTGCCTCAAAGCATATCATAGTAAAAGCACTAAATGTACAGAACAAAGAGAGGATGCTGAAAGCTGCTAGAGAAAAATGACAAGTTGCTTATAAAGGAAAACCCATCAGAATTGCATCTGACTTTTCAGTGCAAACAATGAAAGCCATAAGAGCCTGGACCAAAGTACTCCAAGCTCTAAATGACCATGGATCCCAACTCAAAATACTTTACCCAACAAAATTATAATAGTCAAAGAGGAATGGAATTTGGGGGGGATTTATTTTTTTTTCACAGACATGATTTTCTATACACTTTTTAAAGAAAATTAAAATAGTCTGCAAGCAGTCACAGATGAAAGAACAAGTAAAATGGGTGGACTGAATAGTTTAAGATGACGAACAAAAGTATCCTTTTAGAGTTAAAAATGGACAGAGTGTTTTATATTGCAGCAAGAAGAAAACCAGGTGGTAGATGAACGGATGGGCCAACAGCGCTCAGCAGCAGTTGCTCTTCCAGCCCATCACGCCTCCTCCACTGCTGATATCTACATTTTCACTGTTGGGCTCTTTTACAGGGGTCTTCTGAAGGATATCTTCAGCTAATGTGAGGAACGCCTTTTCGATGTTTATATTTGCTTTTGCACTAGTCTCAAAAAACCTAATACCATGCTCCTTTGTGATCTGTTCTCCTTTGCCTTTCGGTACAACTCTTTTACCATCCATGTCACACTTGTTTCCTAGTAACATTCTTTCCACATCTTCATTGGCATGCTCATCTATGTTTCTAAGCCACTTGCTGATGTTTTCAAAACTTTTCCCATTGGTGATATCATATACTAGCATGATACCCATTGCTCCTCGGTAGTAGGAGGTTGTGATGGTGTGAAATTGCTCCTGGCCTGCTGTGTCCCATATCTGTAGCTTGATCTTCTTTCCTTATAATTCGACTGTTTTGATCTTAAAGTCTATTCGTCGGTGTGCATGCTGCCTGAGACGGGGGTGGGGGGGCGTATTTTTGAGACAGTGTCTCCCTTTAGTCCCAGCTGGCCTGGAGTTCACTATGTAGACCCAGGCTGGCCTTTAACTCACAGAGATCCACCTGCCTCTGCCTCTTGAGTGCTAGTATTAAAGGTATGCCCCACCACACCAGGCAAAGAATGGAATTTTTCCAGGATGTAAATAGGCAGAAAGAATTCATGTTCACCAAACCAACCCTACAGAGAATACTTGAAACTATACAAGGGACTGAAAATATGAATAACTATATCTAAGAGGTTATAGAAAGAAACAAAGGAACATATAGTTATGAAAACACAAAGTAAGATCAAGAACAAAAAGAAAAATGGCAGTATCCAATACATATGTTTCAATAATAATTCTAAATGTCAATGTTCTAAACTCTGCAGTCAAAAGATACAAGAGTTTAAACAACACACCCCAGAATAAAAATAAGTCAAAGAAGAAATTATGAATGAAACAAAAGTGTTCCTGGAACCAAATGAAAATGGTTATACAACACAACAAAACTTCTAGGACATTCTAAAGAGAGAAGTTTATAACTCTACGTTGCTACATTTTTTAAAAAATCAGAAAAAGCACAAATAAATTATTTAACAGTACAATTGAAGATTCTGGAAAGGCAAGGAAAAAAACCAAACTGAAACCCAGCAGATGAGAATAAAAAACAAGAATCAGAGCAGAAATTAATGTAATAGAAACAAGCTAAACAATACAAGGAATCAATGAATCTAAGAGCTGGAGCTAGTACTCTGAAAAGTTAAACAAGGTAAACAGATATTTTGACTAATTAATGAAAAGAAAGAAAGCAAATCCAAATTAACTAAAGCAGAGATGAAAGGGAAAACATGAAAGACATTAAGAAAAATAAAAAGAAAAAAATCCCAATCATTATGATGGAATATTTTAAAAGCCTGTACTCTATTACATTAGAAAATCTAATAGAAATTAATGAATTCTGAAATTCATGGAAAACACTAAGAATAGACCAACACCTTAAACAGACCCATAACAATAAGGAAATTATTATATTTAATTTATTAATATAAAACCTCCCAACTACCAAAAGCCCAGGTCTATATGGATTCACAGCAGAATTCTACCAAATATTCAAAAAAGATCTATAACCAATAGTTCTTAAATCACTTGAAAAGATAGAAACAGAGTGAGAACTCCCAAGCTCCTTCTATGAAGCCACTGTCTCTTTAATACTCAAACCAGGTAAAGACACAACAGAAAAAAAAGAACCTATAGGTCTGTATCCGTAATGAACATGGATGTAAGATTCTTGACAAAATACTTGCAAACTGCATACAGACACATATCCAAAATATCATCCTCCATGATCAAGTTGGTTTTATTCCTGAGATGCAGTGATGGCTCAAAATGTGTAGGGCAATAAGTGTAATAAATCCAATGAATACACTTAAAGACACAAATCACATGGCCATCTCATTGGATGCAGAAAGGGCTTATGACAAAAATCAAACAAACATTCAGGTTAAAAGTCCTAGAGGGAACTGGACTGGAAAAAACATACCTCAACATAATCAAAACTATACATAACAAAACCATAGTCAATATCATTCTAAATGGATAAAAACTAGAAGTGTTCCCATTAAAATCAGGAACCAAACAAGGATGTCCACTATCTTCACTCTTTTTCAATGTAGCACTTGAGATTCTTGCTAGAGCAATAGAGCAAGGAAACTAAGGAGTACTAATTGGAAAGGCAGAGGTAAAATTATCATTTTTTTACAGATTATATGATATAATATATAAGGTATCTCAAAAAGACAACTAAGGATCTGATCAGAGAATCCTCAAATGAAGAAATAAAAATGGCAAAGAAATACCTTAAATTGTTCTCAGCATCCCTAGTAATTAGAGAAATGTAAATGAAAACCATTTTAAGATTCCATCTTTCCCCAGTCAAACTGGCTGAGATCAATAGAAAAAGAAACCAAATCCTTACAAGAATGTGGAGGAAGGAGAAGTCTCATTCACTGCAGTTTGGAATGCAAAATCATGCAACGACTATGGGACTATGGAAATAAGTTTTACATATATATATATATATATATATATATATATATATCCTTCATCAAGATCAGTAAAGGATCTTATCTTATCTTTTTCTATATCGTAAATCTTATATCCATGATATTATGCATTTATACCATGTTTTCTGCTTGCTAAACAAATGTCTCCTGCANGTGTGTATAATCACACACCAAATATTTTGGTGTGATACAAATTGGAAGAAACAACAAGAAAGACTGGGTCAAAGAACTGACTGAAACAGTAAAGTTCTGCATCAACAAATTTTTAAAAATACTGAGAAAAAGATGCAAGATATATATGGTAGAATGCATGAGCTCTGGCAGGTTGGTGGGCATCGAAGAGGGAATGGGTCTAAATTTGATTAAGAAATGTTGTATGAAATGTACAAAACTTCAGTAAAATAATTAAAATAAAAATGAATCTACCATATGATCCAGTTTTACCAAGTTTTGGTTTTGTCATATACCCAAAGTTGTCCTCCTACTCCATATATACAACCATGCTTACTGTCTCTCTTTTCACAGTAATTAAGAAAGGGAAGTAATCTTAGCGTCCCTCGAATGAAAAATAATTTTTTAGAAATTGTAGTATTTTTAAACAATGGCTATCTACTCAGAGGCAAGAGAAGATGAAATTATGAAAGTTTCAGATAAATTGATGGAACTAGAAACTGTTATACTAAGCTAGTAACAGACTCAGAAAATCAAGAAGCATATGTTTTCCCTCATTTGAAGTTCTTAGCACCAATCTCTTATATATGCCTATAGCTCCTGATGTAACAGCAGGAGCCAGGAAAATGGAAAGGAAATATGGATGTAAATGGAAAGAAAGAGCACAAGAGATAGAGATAATAGGAAACATATGTTACTATGGGAGAAATCGGGGGAAAAGGGGCTATTCAATTTGGAAAGGGGGAGGGGAGGACATAAAAAGAATATTGGTGGTAAATGGGAAGAAGCAATTCAAGATAGGGGGGATAAAAAGAGACAGGTATTATCAAAGGAAAAGTAGGGGTATTTCATCTGAGGAGAAAAGTAGGGTGGTTAGACAGGGAGAGAAAGGAGAATTAGTAAAGCTTAGGTGTTGTAAAAAGCTAGACAGAGTTTATTAACTCAACTTCACCCTGAAATTTATGTATATAACATCTGACCATGAGTGCATGTGTATATTGGAAGGCGACACAACAAGGAGCACAGTGCCAGACAGGAGAAAGAACCCTTTATGTTGTTGGTAAGGATAGCCTAACTGAATCCCACAATAGCATAAGCTATTGCCACAGCCTTAGATTGTCTCTCAGATCTTTTTTCCCTTTAATTTTATATTACTCTAGAATACGACTACATATCTTCCACCCATATACGGTAATTACAATGTCTGAATATAAGTGGTAGGTGGATTCTAAAGCCCATTAAGAGATTCATATTATAACAGCACACTTGCTTTCAGATACAAAGAAATATAATAATAAAGTTGCTCAGCTTGACTGCAAACTGGGGATTTGGTGTTAGCATCTGGTATATATATGCCTCTCGGATCTTAATGACAAGATCTTATGCTGAAGATAGGATGTACTTTGGACAAAGGGCTTGGAACAATGGAGCTGGAACCTAACTGGTAACCTCCTCCCTGAAGACAAGTTCTCATAATTCTAGAGGATACTATGCAAGCTAATCCAGGAGAAAAATTGCTCAATAGCACAATCCAGCTGTAAAATCTCAAAACCGCAATGACTGGCACTGAAAGCAATCTCTACTGGTGGCACTTTCCTCTATAAGTAGTCAATAGCTATCTAATTGGACTTAAACCTTTTTCCATGGGAAGGAACTCAGTCATGGCATTGTAAGCTCAGCTGAATTCACATAGATCCTAGAGAAAACCCTATCTCTGTCCTATCTCTTGTCAAATGGAATTTCTTACTGCATGGTAAGTATGTATCCATTAATTTCCAGACAAGTATGCCATACACTACTTATCAAAGAAGCTTCTTTTTGCAACAGAGTTCCACAACTGCTTACACACAGAGAATATATCCCTGAGAGATTCTCAGTCCCAGTGGAATCTCTACACCTAAGGATTCTGAAACATAGCAGTACAAGGGGTAGATGTAATTCTAATGCATCCGTTAACTCTCACCAGCAACGGTTCTTCATACAACAGAGTCCAATATAAAAAGTAACTCACAACTTGGTACGTTTTATAGATTAGGAGACGAAAGAATATCTGTATGTGGATCAGACTCCTTTATTAGACTTCATTACTCCACAGGTCAAGGACCATAGCAGAAGATGGGGAGTAATGATTTTAAGATATAGGGTTGATACATAGACATAAGAAATGAGGCTTTCAAGCCTCTAGGAACTTGCACATATGAACTTGCCACAATGATGACAGCTTTTTCAATACCCTTGCCAACTCAATCTGTCAAAAATCCAGCATAGAGCCCATTCAGTCCTTTTCCCACACTCCCACTTTGTTATCAGCCAGACTAGGATCCACACAGACACCAGTTACTTCCCTGAACCACTCCCTTACCCTGAGTCTCCAAGAAACCCAGCACAGAGGGCTCAGCCTTTCCATTCCAAGTATTCCAAACCCCATCTCTCCAGGCACACCTGACTGGCCAGACAGGTTCATCTGCCTAGGAAGCTGGTAAGTCAAAACCTGCTCTTCCTTTCTTCACAACTCTCCACTCCCTACACTCATCCTGCCAGCCTGGGACATAGGCAGGCACTTCATTTTCCACCTTAGACCTCTGATCTATCTCCCTAATTTGAACTGGATTAATACCCAAGCAAAGACCACTGAGAACCCCATAGGTGTTCATTTACCTTTCTCAACCTCTCTACTTCTCACAACTACCCCAGGGGGCAATTTGGTAAGTCAGACACCTCCCACCAACCAACCATTTAGTTCTCCCACACCCTGACCCTGTTCTCAGCCAGTCTAAGATCTCTGCAGACAACAATCCCTTCCCTGAACGAACTTCCTTACCCTGAGTCTTCAGCTGCCCTGAAATAGGTGCTAAGCACCACCTCAATTAATCTCTACGTCCATCTTCCTTGACTCATGATATTCTGGACAGTCCCGCCTACTTAGGACTTGGAACAAAAAGTAATCCAACTATACTAACGATATAAAAATATCAAAACTCAATTAAAAGCCAAACAGAAATACCTACTGGTCCTATAACCAATAAAGAATACCCATATGTCCAAACAGCAGTGCAAAAACACAAATAATATGAAAAACTAAGAGAATATGTTCCCATAAACACCTCCCCTCCCTCCAGAAGGTACTACATGAAAACCATTCTGAGGAAGAGCTGGAATCATAATTTAAAAGAACAATTATAAATATGATGAAAGAACTTAAAGAAAACACAAATAAACAACTCAAATAACTTGTGAGGCAAGCTCAGTAATATAAAAATATGTGGCTTAATGAAATATCAAAAACAATTTATGACTTGAAAACTGAATTCACTAAAAAGATAGAAATGTGAGGAAAATCCAAACAGAAATCTGCATGAATTCAAAGACCCAAATAAGCCAACTGGAAACAAAAGCAAATCTCCACAAGCAGAATGAATGAAACAGAAAACAGAATATCAAGACTGGATGACAAATTTGAAGATCTGGAGGCCTTAGGCAAAGATTACAAAATTTAAAAAATAAACAAAAAACAGAAGAATGGAATATGTAGGACTTTGAGACAACATGAGAAGACCAAATCTAAGAATTATGGGCTATGGAGAAGAATCTCAGGCCAATGGTGTTAAACAGATCCTCAACACAAATGAGGGACACCATACATCCTTTGCTTTTCTGGAAATGCGTTACTTCACTAAGCATTATGGCTTCTAGTTCCATCCATTTATCTGCAAATTTCAGGTTGTCATCTTTCTTTACTGCTGCATAGAATTTCATTGTGTAAATGTAGCACATTGTCTTTATCCACTCATCAGTTGAGCTACGCTTGGGTTCCTTCCAGGTCTTCACTATTATGATTAAAGTGGATGAGCATGTATCTCTGAGATAGGATTTTTGTGCGTATATACCCAGGAGTGGTATGACTGGGTCAGGTGGTAGACTCGTTTTAAGTCTTTTAAGAGTTCTCCACACTCCTTTCCATAGGGGTCCATAAATTAGTTAGTAGTGGATGAGCATTTCCCTTTCCCAACAACATCTCCAGCATTTGGTATCTTTTGTTTTGTTTTCTTTTTTTTTTTTCTTTGTATTACTTCTTTTTTTCATTTTTTAATAATAAGTAATAATTTATTAGTACAAGCATCCTTCATGTAAAACCAATTTGCAAGCAGTTGTGCCCAAACCAACACAGCCCAAGGGTCCCATCATCCAGCTGGGGGGGGGTCTTGTATGTTCAATCAAGTTGATCATATAAGTGTCCAGACTATATTGCTGTAGTTTCACCATTCACCCCAATTGCAGCCCTTACATTCTACCCCCCCTCTTCTGCAGATTGTTCCCTAGGCTTAGAAAAGGGGCACAGGTGGACGAGAAGCAAAACAGTCTACTTTCTCTGGAACTGTTATTTTGGACTCTGGTTAGTTCTGGCTTTTTCCTTTCATGGACTGATAGTTTGTCCAAGAATAAACTTTCAATCCTACTAATGAAGCACAAGCAATTAGATATATAGGTATTTAAACAGTACTAATTGTTATTGTAGGTTACTTTGGTATAGACACAGATTTTTGAATGGTATGCTAATCCATGAATTACATTTTTTCTGTAAAATATGACAGGGTCTTATTGTGGCTTATAACATCTCCTAACCACTAGAGGACATAAGCTTGTGGCATCAGCCGTGGGTTATTCCTCCAAGGAAAGAGCTAATAGCCAATTAGATTTGGGATATACAGGCCTATGGCTGCCACTACTGCACAGTATTTCCAGGCAGGTGAGGTGTAGCTGGTGCTGACGGAGGAGTCTTGCTTGACTCAAGGAGACATATATTTGTTTTATTGGTTTAGTGGCCTTTGGTAACACTCTCTGGTATTCCAGAGACCATCTGTACACTTGCAAGTGTGATCTCAATACATCTTTCCAATGCTTACATCAGGTCATTGACAGCAGGGCCTTATCGCCTCTCTTCTTGCAGGTATCTCAGTTTACAGGCAAGAAGCCTTTACCTTTTGGGGGGGCTTGGATCTCCTGGCCAACAACTCCTTGGTAGAATAATCCATTGCTGATATCAAAGCTCTCCTGTATTAATATATTTTGCTTAAGTGCATAGCTTAAGAAGACTTTAGTATTATATTTGGTTCTGAATAGAAAATAATCCTTTTCACAGTTCCTATGTCTATTAGTCAATTAAAGAAGACAGTTTTACCAGTTTTATAAGAGACTACCTCTATAACAGTTGGCTCCAATTACAGTTAGAGAATGACCTCATCATCATTATATTCCTCTTTGTTCTATGAAGGGGAGGTAAGAAAGTCTCTCATATTAAAACTTTGTGGCACCTAGAAGGTAAGTTTCATTAGGACTCATTACAAATAGTTGTTACCTACTATCCTTTGTTTTCTTGATCATAGCCAGTCTTACCTGAGTAAGATGAAACCATAAAGTAATTTTAATTTGCATTTCCCTAATTATTAGCAACTTTGAACACTTTTTGAAATGTTTCTCAGCCATCTTTACCTCTTCATTTGTGAAGTCTCTGTCCAGTTCTTTACACCATCTTCTGAGTGAGTCATTTGTTTTCTTGCTCCTTAGTTTTTTGAGTAGTTTACATTCTCTGAATGTTGCTGTCAAATGTATCACTGGTTAAGGTTTTCTCCCACTCTGTGGCTTTTCTCTTCACTTCTTTGATTGTTCCTTTTGCTACACAGAAGGTTTTGAGTTTAATAAGGCCCTACTTGTCAATTGTTGACCTTATTTCCTGAGCATCTGCTCTCTGATTTAGAAAATATTTTCCTGCACCTGTATCTTGTAAGTTAATTCCAATGTTTTCTTCTATCATTTTCAGAGTTTCAGGTTTCACATTGAGGTCTTTTATCAATTTGGAGTTGATTTTTGTACACGGTGAAAGGTAAGGGTTTGGTTTTATTCTTCTACAAGTAGTGATCCAGTTGTGCCAAAACCACTTGCTGAAGATGCTGTCTTTCCTCCATTGAGTCCTCTTTGGCCCTTTGTCAAATATAAGGTGGCTGAGATCGTACATTCTCAAGTTTGGATCTATAAAATTTGTTCCATTGATCTATAATTCTGTTTTTGTGCCAGTACGAGGCTATTTTTATGACTATAGCCTTGTAATATAATTTGAATTCTACTATAGTAGCCTCCCCCACCACATCCCCACCCAATTGCTCTTTTTGCTCAAGGTTTCTTTGGCTGTCAGGGGTCTTTTGTTTTTCCATATGAATTTTAGGAAGGTTTTTTTTTTTTCTTCTTTCTAAATCTGTGTAGAAAGTCATGGAGATTTTAATTTGGATTGCATTGAATCTATATAATATTTTGGGTAGGATGGTCATTTCTATCATATTAATTCTTCCAATACATGAGCATGGGAGGTCCTTCCATCTTCCCCTGTCATCTTCCATCTCCTTCTTAAGGATTTAAAATGTTCATTGTAGAGATCTTTGGTGTCTTTGTCATGTTTGTTGTGAGTTAGTGTGTGTGTGTGTGTGTGTGTGTGTGTGTGTGTGTGTGTGTGTGTGTGTGGCTATTTTGATTGGGAAGGTCTCCCTGTATTCCTCCTCTAATTGCTAAAGAAAAGGTATTGATTTTTATGTATTAATTTTGTAACCTGCCAATTCACTGAAGCTGTTGATTGTTTCTAGGCGTGTTCTGGTGGAATTTTTGGCATCCTTTCAGCATACTATAATGTCATCTCCAAAAAAGGATAATTTGACCTCCTCTTTTCCAATTAGTACTCCTTTAATTTCCTTTTTTTTTTTTTTTTTCTTTTCGAGACAGGGTCTCCCTTTAGCCCCAGCTCTCCTGGAACTCACTCTGTAGACCAGGCTGGCCTTGAACTCACAAAGATCTGCCTGCCTCTGCCTCCCAAATGCTAGGATAAAAGGCGTGCGCCTCCACGCCTGGCCCTAATTTCCTTTTCTTGTGTCATTGCTCTAGGAAGCATTTCAATCACCATATAGAAAATGGCAGGGAGATAGGGGCAGACTTGTCCTGACTTTAAGCGTAATGCTTTTAATTTTTCCCCATTTAGAATGATGTTGGCTGTGGGTTTGTTCTATATGGCTATAATTATCTTGAGGAAGGTTCCCTCCAGTCCAACTCCCTCTAGGACTTTAAACATGAGGATGAATTTATGAATTTCACAGGTAAATGAATGGAACTGTGTAATGTTTTTCTGAGTGAAGTAACACAAAGACCAAAAACCTGGTGATGTATGTTCTTGTTCATTTGTGGATTGTAACAATCCCCTTATGTGGCTATATATACTGATATAACATCAGGAGCCAAAAAATTGGAAATTATACATGGAAGTAAAGGAAAAGAAAATTCCCAAAACAGCAGGTAGTAAAGAACATTACTAGGAGGGAGAGGGTGTTAGATTGGGAGAGGAGGAAGGGGAAATAAAAGGGAAGTATGCTGGGAGGTGGGGGAGGTCAGGACAAGGGGCGGGTGGGGATGATGAGAGTGCTGGCACTAGGAGGGGAGGACCAGAGGTGGTAAGGAAATAAGAAATACTAGAGATGGTTGGAGCTTGAGAGGCTGGGAAACCCAGAGCATAATGCGATGCTCTGGAGACTCCATGAGAAATTCACATGCACTGTTTGAACATTAGTGCAGGGCTTGTGCTACCTGGTAGCTGTGTGGGAGGAAACACAGTGAAAGACAGAGGATAGTTCATTTGAATGGTTGGGGAGAGTGATCCAGGTGACTCTCAAAACAAAGCAGACTATCTCCAAAGCTCTTTAATATCTTCCAGAAATAGAGGATGAGGCCCTACTGGTCAGAACGAGACATGCTCCAGGGATGGAACTTAGATTAATGGAACAGAACCTGACTTGCTACTTTTCTTTTTGAAGTTAAGCATTCATAATTCTAGATAATGTGCACACTGCTAGGAAAGAGGATCAATCAATGACACAACCCAGCAAACTATGTATACTGGTGCAGTGGAGGCACTGTTGTCTGTGGGTGGGCAATAGCTATCTAATTGGAGTTGGAACCCTTTTAATGGGAGTGAACCCATGAGAGCCAGTAGAAACTCACCCAAATGCACAGGACTGGAGAGGACATAGAGCCTAGAGAGAAACTTATCAGGATCATATCTCTAGACAAATGAAATTTCTTACCATACTTTAACTATGGAATCTTGTATTTAGAGACAAGCATATCGTATGCCACTCATCAAAAAAGCTACTCTACGCAAAAGATGGAGGCCACTGCAGAATATGACAACTGGTCAGACACAGAACATATACATCTGAAAATACCTATTCCTAAGAGGCACATCTACAATTGAACCTCTGCACACAGAATGAAAGGCAGAGAGAAAATGAGTGTACCCCTCAGTTCTCACCAGTGTTGCTTAATACACAATAGAATGTGATGCAAACAGAAGGTCTCAACTAGTTAACCTCTAAAGAATGGATTCCCTTAGAGTGTGAATTCCTAGATAGGACCCCCATCTTCACCTACCCATCACTCAGAGATCATTGTGGAAGAGGAGGCAGAAATTTTGTAAGAGCCAGGGCTGCTGCATGAGCATAGAGAGGCAGCAACTTACAATCAACTGTAAGCTTTCACAGTGAAACTGTGGCAATGTAGGCATCAGGGCCTGTGCCCACTGGGAAAAAGTCTCAAAGCAGAGCAAGAGAAATGGGTGGGAGACTGACCCTGGTCTTAAAACTATAAGAGACTGTGTATGTTGGGTGAAGAAGAGTATGCCTTGCCTAGGATTCTTAGATGTGCTGACTGGACTCCAGCAGATCTATTTGCATAGAAGGACATCTGGGTGTGGGAGGTTGACTAGGTAGGGCTAACCTCATATGTTGTAATGCATGAGTTCTTAAGGGAGTTTGGGACATGGAGGGCCCTGGGTTTGGTTGGGAACCATTGCATAAGATGTACAGATACAAAAAAAAAATTGTAAATAAATACATTTATTAGCACACACACACACACACACACACACACACACACACACACACACAAAATCAGCATAGAATCAGGGAAATGGGCAGCAAGCCCCAAAGCTAGTTGAGGACCTAATGGCAACTGATTACTGAGTGGTGAGATAGATTAGACCTCTCAATTTCTTACTATATTCCAGTGAATGGACTAGCACCAAGGCATTCCTGGGTACAAATGGTTGACCATATAATACTTAGCATATAAGACAGAATGCATTAAATCTGGTTTGTGGTGATACGGGAGAGTGAAGATGGAGTAGGGGTTCCAAATTTGATTAAGATCTATTATGTGAAATGCACAAAAAAACTTGATGAAAACAAATTTAAAAATCAGTTTGAAAATAATAATTCCCATACAATCCTTGAATATCCTGAATAGCAAGAGACTGTGCCTAGTTTCAGTGCTGACCAATAGTGTATGGATCTACTGAGAATAATGTTCACTTCAGTTCAGTAGCAGGGCACCTGAAACTTTTGAAAACGGATAGCTTATCAAATGAAAAATTATTAGTCAGTAAGGCAAAAATTAAAGAGTCTAATCTGTATGTCTTCAGTGGTGATGGTTAACTGATTATATCTGTGATAATGATCTGCCAGTATCTAAACACTGTGCTATATTAGGTTGCAATACTGTATGTACCATTCGTCATATATTTCTTTATGCTAAAAGTTACAGAATCTTGAATTTAGAAGGGAGACAATACTGCCTTTTTTAAAACATCAATCCATGTACAATTCCAAAATCAGAAAGCCAATTCACCAAGATTACCTGGGATAAAGTAAGGGATGAAGTATTGATAATTGTATTGGGTATATTTGATCATGTTGTTTTCACTTTAACAAGAATATATGTGACCTACTCTTTACAGTATTTAGTTCAGGTTTGATTGGCAACTTCTAAGGCCAACAGGAGGTTTGCAGGAAACATAATAGCTGGTTGCTTGGCAACAATAAGGTGAATAAGTGAATGATTGGCAGCTTAGACTCTGATCCTAGCAAACATAAAAAAGGATAAAAATTCTTTAAGGCATGCTATTTCTAGGTATCCATTTAATATTAAACTACTTTGGATTTAAAACATCACCTAGAACATACAGATTTGTAAAGACCAAATCTAGAAAAAAAAAATTAATTTTTTTTTTTTTCTTCTGATGTTCACTTGGGATTTTTATCTGGAGCTGGAAGTTACAGCAGACAGATTTCCCAAAGGAAGCAACAATGCTTTGCAAATGGATTTTTGAAAGAATTATAATAATTCCCATTGTTTTCTTAGAAGCTATGATGTGCCTATTCAAACGTTTTAAAAAGAAATGCTTGATATACTTGAAATTATACAATTTTCAATAGTCTAAGATAGGAAATATGGAAAATTTGGTGATGACACTGCCTCTTATTACCCTCAATTAAAAACAACAACAAAGTTTTGATTTAGGGTTTTACATGCTCATTTTCTCATTTGTTTCTATCATGCATGTATTTATTTATTTATTTATTTATTTATTTATTTATTTATTTATTTATTTATTATGTGTATGAATGTACTGTCTGCCTGTAGGTCTGTGCACCCGTGTCATGCAATGCCACGGAGGTAAGAAGAGGGTGTCGGATTCCCCTGGAACTGGAGTTAAAGACGGTTCTCAGCTGCCATGTGGGTGCTGGGAATTAAACCCAGGTCCTCTGCAGAGCAGTTGGCATTCTTAATCGCAAGGCCATCTCTACAGCCCCCTCTATCATACAATTTTTTTAACATTTTTAAAGACATGGATTACAGAGACAGAGAATATTTAGGTAAGAATATATGAGAGCAAAATGAATTATTTCATGTGAATAAAGTTACTATAAAGTTTAGGTATATATTGGCTTGAGGCATTAGAATTAATGTATGAATATCCATGTACTGTGAAATTATTATTTTTTTTTAAATTTTTTTATTAATTTTATTTATTTCTGTATGTGTATGAATGTACTGTCTGCATGCAAGTTTGTGCACCCGTGTCGTGCAATGCCGCGGAGGTCAGAAGACGGTCTCGGATTCCCCTGGAACTGGAGTTCTCCTGGAATTGGAGTTTCAGACGGTTCTCGGCCGCCATGTGGGTGCTGGGGATCGAATCCGGGTCCTCTGTAAGAGCGGTCGGCGCTCCTAACCGCTAGGCCATCTCTCCAGCCCCCTTGTGAAATTATTAAATCTTAAAACATAAAATAAGAAACAGCACTTTTTTCTGAAATAGGAACAAATGGTATAGGAGAGTCCACCAAAAATATCAGTACTAGTAAATGAAAAGTGAGAGAAACAGGAAGATTAAGAGGAATCCAAATTTTGTTTTCCTTGCACATATATCATTTGCATTAGAGTCGTAAAACTCAGCTATGTAAGCAAGTGCATACCTTCATTTTCAAAGAGAAGTTATTTCCACTCAAAGAAACGTTATTTTCTGAGTTGTTTAACTTTTGTGAATCTCTCCATATCCTGCTTATACGTATGGGTTGGGCAAACCAAGAACTAAATATGAATTCTCCTGTTCAAACTTTCCAACCATAACCTCCCCAGCATTTTAGAGCTCCCCTTCGAACTCTAATAAGGAATTGGGAAGAATGAAGTATTTCTGTTATTAGCTATTCTCCAGGCCTTAAAATGAAATCAGTATGATGACTTGAGCAATTTTCCATATATCAGAGAAGGAGCTCTTATTAAACATTTCTGGGGATAGTGAGAAGGAATTATATAATAAAATTAAGAGATTTGTGTCTGTATATAATATTTATAACATATGATAAATACTTCACAATCAAATTCACTTTAATTTTAAAAGAATAAATATACATGGGGTATATTTCCAAGAGGTAGATGGTATTCAATCATTATATCTAATATGGTCACATTTGTGCTTCAGTAATTTTAAGAATGTATATTTTTCTTTCTTCTGATCTCAGGTTATGGAAAACATGAAGATATTATTGATGTGTAGTAAGAAACACCTTTGTAAATACACCAAATTCATATTTTGTTAATCTGAAATATTAACAAATACTTCCATTTGAAGATTTTATATCTAGTTTTAATAACCTGGGTATAAATGATAAATGGCTTTAAATGAAGTCAGGAAGTCCTCAACAGTTAACAAAGTGGGAAACATGCTTCCTCTTCCCAGAGAGACCACACAGTAGTTGTTTACATATGGTGGCTTCATATTTGAGCAGTAACCTCTAAAATGTTTTCCCACAGTATTCTTTCTCATATTTTCCACAGATCTCATGTTCAATTGTGTATAAATGGAGATACAGGTTAGTAGAAATGGATAAAAATATACACACATATAGTCATAATACATTTGTGCACCTAATACATGAATGAGTATGTATAAACCAATCCATTTTTTTTTATTTTATTTTTGTATGTGTATGAGTGTACTGTCTTCATGCAGGTTTGTGCACCCATGTCGTGCAATGCCTCGGAGGTCAGAAGAGGGCGTCAGACTCCCCTGGAACTGGAGTTAAAGACGGTTTTCAGCCTCCATGTGGGTGCTGGGGATCGAATCTGGGTCCTCTGCAAGAGCAGTCGGTGCTCTCAACCGCTAGGCCATCTCTCCAGGCCCAAACCAATCCATTTTACAAAATGTTTGGGATAAGATGTCTTCAGATTTTTGATGCTTTACGATTTTGGAATATTTGCATATTTATAATCAGATATCTTGGGGCTAGAGCCCAAGTCTAAAGATAAAATTCATTTGTGTTTAGTATGTATCTTGTATACATACTTTGACACCCTAATTTTGTTCATAACACACCAGATGATATCACATTAAATGTAATGAGATTTAAGTAAAAGATTCAGTTTTACTCATAACTTTGACAATTTTCTTGATTATAATTTAGCGTTTGTTTATGTTCTATTGAAATATCAGGATTTTCTCCGAAATCCTTCTTTTGAGATAACTTGATATTAAGGTATCCCTTAGACCTTCTGGAATCATTCTTAATCGAACCAGAACTTGGAGGTTTTCAAGGCAGCAAAAGAAATGCATTTTGTCGGAAACATTCTTTTTTAAAAATTTTATTTATTATTTTATGTGTATGAGTGTACTTTCTGCATGTGAGTAGGTGCAACCGTGTTGTGCAATGCTGTGGATATCAGAAGAGGGTGTCAGATTCCCCTGGAACTAGAGTTAAAGTTGGTTCTTAGCTGCCATGTGTGTGCTGGGAATCTAACCTGGGTCCTCTGCAAGAGCATCAGGTGCTCTTAACTGCTGAGCCATCTCTCCAGCCCCAGAAATATTCTTGAAAAACAATTTAAATTACCTTAAAATTCCAATACATATAAACATATGTAGGTATGTACATATGTGTATCTATATCTTTGCATTGTGTTTGTGTGTGTGTGTGTGTGTGTGTGTGTGTGTGTGTGTTTACCAAGAATTCTGTGAGATTACTGGCTTGGCTAAATAGTTCTTTGGTATTGATTGAGATGGTAATCAAAGAACTTTCCAGGCTAAAGATATCTGAGCATTTATCTTGGCCCAATGTAAACAAAGGTCACTAATTTACATAAAAATTATGATAATAGTCACCTGAGAGCTTGAGTGTGGCTGAAAACAAATTCTTCATTCCTCATTAGAAGGGACTATTTCCAAAGTAGGTGATTCGAATGAGAGTAATTAGACACTATTCATCTCTTAAATCCTGAATGTAGGAAACATTTGTCAAAGCAGACATAGAATATGCTTATTAAAGAATAAATTATGTGCTGGGGTTAATCTGTGCCTTAAGGGCCTAACATAGTTTCAGACCTTGGACTTTTAGTTTATGATGGAGGACATGTGTGCATCTTTTAGAGTAATATGGGATTAAAATGGAAAGATGTGAATTAAGAAAATATGCTATGGAAATAACATACAGTTTGTTTCCAAAGGATACAATGCTAATATAGGTGCAATGTAACAGGCTGGTGCAACTTAGCCTTTCTGGGTGCTTAATGACCATACCTGAAGCCCCTACCAATTTGGCTGAGGGACCTGGAGGACAATTTTGTTCCTTGCCCTCAGAGGTCAACCAAGTCTTAGGGGATTATGCATGGGGACATCTCTTGAAAAGTCCTGCACAGGTGGGCCACCATTCTTCCTGTTCAGGGAGGTCTTGGAGAGCCACAAAGGGGACTTCAGCCAGTGTCCAGTCTATAAAGAGGAAAGTCTGCTCATCCTTCAGAAAAGGAAGCCTGGTCTAACAAGACCTGATTTTATCCTCATGTGGATGGAACTGGTGGATGAGGAGCTGAAAGAAGCAAGGGGCTCCCCTCTTCCCCCTCCCCCCAAAAAAAGCAGAGAGACCCCTGAGGACCAGATCCTCAACTCACCTCAACAAAACAAAACCTTGGTTAATCTGGGCTACCTGTATAGACTTAAGCATCCAGAAGGAATGTATAACCAGAAATAATCAGTAAGACCAGAGAAACTGTAATGCAGACATAAAACTTGAGATCATAGTAAAAAGACAAAAAGCAAAAAAAAGAGAGAGAGCACTGTTGTTTGGCCTGGCCTGTCTTCAATTAATACAGGCAGGCACATATGCTCTTTGGATGCCACTGCTTTTGGCATTCCTCAAAGACATGAGATACAGCTTTTTTTATTTTTAGCCTTCCAAAGAGGACTGAGGACTGCTGAGATACCCAGCTTGTTAACTAAGCAGCTAATGGGAATTCAGCCTCCTCAAAATATGGACTGCCATTGTTGGATTACCTCAGCAGTATCATGGAGGCCAATGCAGGGGGATCATGACAGGACATGTGCTTAGTGGACTTCATTTGGGAGCACAATATTTAAAGTAGAAGCAAGTCAGTAAAGGTTTCCTTCTACATAAGAATTTTTTTGTAGTGTAATGTCTTAATCACAGTCTACCCTCAAATATTTTAGGATTATCTTGAATGTTTAGATAGTATATTAGCAGCATGCAATAATTACATAAGTTCTCAAGCAGAGGCAGTCTATTGCAAGGATCTTCTTTGCTGCCAGTTATCATAGGCTGTTTAAAGTTATAAAACTGAATAGCAACACTGAATACTGTAGAAATGCACTTTGTTAAGTAATACTTGAGTTGTTGCAATATTAGATTATCCATTTGGTTATTACAGAAAATCCTTAACTGTAATTGATGGTGGTTGTTGTAATAGTACATTGCCTGTATTTCTACCTCTAGTAATGGGCTTTATGTGCTAGATTTCAATAACCCTTGAGCCTGGACAAGTGCACAAGTCTTTTTAAAAAGAAACATGGTTTACTTGCACAAAACTGATCAGATTTGAGAGATCGTTAATGCCCTTGAAGTGGTTTTTGTGGTTGTGAAACAAATGGTGAGAATTTGAATTGGTCCCTTATTATAGCATTGAAATTAAGTCTACTTAATTTATCAAATCATGTTCATGCCCTGATTTTTATATACTGGTATCTATCAATAAACATTGTGATACTTGAAAAAAATGCTATTCTTTAAGTAAAAGACACATGAAAAGAAAAAATAAAAGAATGAATTATGTTAATATTAGTTTTCCAACACAGAATACTGTAAAATTTGAGATCAACTAGAAATTCAGAAATTCATAAACTATTGTTTTGTGAATTGTTTCTGCTTTTTTGTTTCCTTCTTTTCCATTGAAACAAGTAAACATTCTCCATTTATTCCTAGTTCCATTTGTTATGCCCAGATCACTGGGACCCCCCAAAAGACCACCAGGACACCACGTGGCTCTGCTGTAAATGCAGAGTCATTATTTGGGCTGGAGCTCAGGCTGCTATCCTGTCCGACGCAGAGGAGAGGAGAGAGCAGCCTTTGGTCTAGGGGAGTTGGGCTTTTTAAAAGGAAAAACTGCAATCAGGGAATTTTCCAGTTTTAGCATTTTGTTATTGATTCATAGGGAGTGAAGAAGCACTGATAGGTCGGCTTTGGTGGTGCCATGGGGGGAGCTCTTTTACTCACTGAGCACATCCTGGCAGAAGAACAAACATGTTTAACCTTCCGTTTTTCCCTGTTAGCTATTTTCAATGAACAAACTTTGGTCCTCCCCTGCTAGCTAATTTCCACAAACAACCTTTGTTCTTTTCCACAGGGCCTCAGCAAAGAAAGCCCAACTCTGCAAAACGGTAGTGACATTCCTCTGGTATGTCCTGAGGGACTGGCAGCAGTGGTTATCGCCAGCAACAAAGGAGACTGTACCCGAAAAACCCACGCCAGGTGAGGGAGTTTCTAGGTTCGGCGGGATTCTGCAGATTATGGATTCCAGGTTTTGCTGAGATGGCCAGGCCACTGTACGAGGCCACCAGAGAAACAAACAAACAAAAAAAGGGTTTATTTGGACACAGGAACAACAACAGGCTTTTGAAAGAATAAAGCAAGCCCTGTTGTCTGCCCCTGCACTTGGGCTGCGAGACATTACCAAGCCATTCCACTTGTATGTGGAGGAGAGCAAAGAAAGGGGGTATTGACTCCGACTCTGGGCCCCTGGAAGATACCAGTGGCATATCTGTCAAAGAAATTCAACCCAGTAGTTGCAGGATGGCCCCCATGCCTACGCATCATTGCAGCCACAGCTTTACTGTGGACAGGACAGGACGCTGATAAACTGGCTCATGGCCATAACCTGCTAGTAACGACCCCACATGCCACTGAAGGGATCCTCAAGCAACTCCCTTATCAATGGCTCAGTAATGTTCACATCACCCACTATCAGGCCCTATTAATCAAGCCCAGCCGGGTCAGCTTCCAACCCCCAGTATCCTTGAACCCTCCTACCCTTCTGCCTGTTCCTGACCTGAATCAGCGATTCAGCAACGCGAGGAGATCTTAGCTCAGGTGCAAGGAATTTGGCCTGACTTAATGGACACACCCTTGCCAAGGGCTAACTTGACCTGGTATACAGACAGGAGCAGTTTCTTCCCTAGAGAAGGAGATCAGGAGCAGGGGTGACCACTGAAACTGATGTAATCTGGGCCCAGCCACTCCCCCCAGGTACCTCAGCCCAAAAGGTGGAACTGGTTGCTTTAACACAAGCCCTGATGATGAGCAAGGGATAGGATGTCAACATCTACACAGACAGCCGATAAGCTTTTGCTACTGCTAGCATACATGGGGCTATCTACCAGGAAAGAGGGCTGCTGACAGCAGAAGGAAAAGCCATTAAGAACAAAGCAGAAATAGTTTGACTGCTGAGAGCCCTCTGGCTTCCCAGGAAGATAGCCATCCTCCATCGCCCAGAGCACCAGAAAGGCACTTCACCAATGGCCAAGGGTAATAATCTAGCAGACAAAAGGGCTAAAGTGGTGACCAAGCAAGAAGCTACCTTTTCAGAATTGGCTACCACCTTGCCGGAGCCACCGAATCCTAACTTACCAGAACATCCGTTCTACTCAGAAGAAGACTGCAAATGGGCAGAGAACCAACCTATTAGTCAATGCGTGGAGGGTTGGTGGCACTCAGCCAAAGGTAAGCTCATTCTGCCTAACTCTTTGGCAAGGTCCATTCTTACCAGGATCCACCAAATGACCCACATGGGCACCAGATGAATGGCTGACATGATTCAACAGTCTGGGGTAATGTTCAAGGCCATGCACAGCACTCTTGAGGAGATAGTCTTAAAATGTAAAGCCTGCCAAGCTTATGTCCTCTAGTGGTTAGGAGATGTTTTAAGCCACAATAAGAACTTGTCACCCTTTATAGAGAAACCACAGTTTGCGGATTAGCATACCATCCAAGCATCTTTGTCTATGCTCATAGCTTAGCTTGACATAATAAGTGGTACTGCTTAAATGCCTGTACATCCAATAGCTTGTGCTTTGTTAATATGACTAAAAAAGGGTATCACTGGGAAAGCTGTCAATTCATGAAGGGAAACAACCTGAACAGACTGGAGTCCAAAATGACAACTCCAAAGAAAATAGACTGTTTTCTTCTCACCCACTTGTGCCCCTTTCCCAAAGCCCAGGGAACAAACTGCGGAAGAGGAGGCATGGTAGATTATAAGGGCTGTGGAGAGATAAGGGTGAATCATGAGACTACAGGAACTCCTGATTGATCAACATGCCTGTGCATACAAGCTTCTCCAACTGGACTATGGGAACCTTGAGTTGTTCAAAATTTGGACATAGATACATGCAAAATGTACCAATTACCTAATTGTATGACATACTGAGTAACATCAATGTTATCTGCAAACAACTGTGTCATTATATTGTAGAATCCCTTAAAGATAAAATAATAAATAAATAAATAAAAATGTAAAGCCTGCCAACTGACTAACATGAGCCACACTTCCAAACAACCAGGCTCCTGCATGTGAGGCAAGCGACCAGGGGCCTATTGGGAGATTGATTTTACATAAGTCAAACCAGGAAAATATGGTTATAAGTACCTGCTAGTGTTTGTGGACACCTTCTCCTCAGGATGGGTGGAGGCATTTCCCACTAAAAGAGAGATTTCAAAAATAGTGGCTAAGAAACTGTTAGAAGACATCCTACCTGGGTATGGTTTTTCTCATATAATAAGATCAGAAAATGAACCAGTTTTTATATCCAAAGTAATTCAAGACATAGCTAGATTTATTGGGGCAGATTGGAAACCAGCCCCAAAGTTCAGAGCAAGTAGAAAGGATGAATAGATCTCTAAAAGAGACCCTCACTAAATTAGTCCTAGAGACCAGTGGAGATTAGGTGATGCTCCTTCCCTTCTCCCTTTATAGTGTCCTGAACTCCAGCTACCAACTGGGAATGACCCCTTTTGAAATAATGTATGGGGTGCCAGCCCCCATAATACCCAGTCTCCAGACAGAGGCTGTGGAAAACCTGGATGATTATGATTTAATATGCAGTGTTAAAGCAACCCAATGGACTCATACACATGTCTGGCCTAAATTACATGCTCTTTATGAAGCAGGTCCAGTGCCAGCCCCTCACAAGTTCCAACCAGGGTACTGGATATTTGTGAAGAGATTCCACCAAGGAACTCTCAGCCTAAGTGGAAAGGACCATACATCATCCCTGCTGACCACCCCAACTGCCCTTTAGGTTGACGGAATTGCTGCCTGGGTACATTACTCTCATGCCAAATCTGCCTGTCCATTCAGCACCCAGGAGGATCAACCAGCAGAATGGAGAGTCAGAAAAAGCAACAACCCTCTCAAGCTTAAGCTAACCCGAAGATAATCCTCCTGGTCATCATGATGACAAACGGCTCACATGGGACCGGCTGGAGAGCCCTCATGAGCTTTACAATCTCACCTGGCAAGTATCAGACATAACCACCAGAGAGGTGCTCACCACGGTCTCCAGAATCACCCCTCTAAAGACTTGGTACCCAGAGTTGAGATTTGACTTGGCAGACCCCTTTGTAGGTTATAACTTTTGGAAGTTAAAAAAAAAAAAAAGCATGCTTCTACGTTTGCCCTGGGCACAGGAACAGGGAACTGGCCTGGAGAAACAAGTGTGGCAACGCTGGAGACTATTTCTGTGCCTCCTGGGAATGGGTGAGTACAGGGGGACATTTACTGGACAGCCCCATTTACCAAAGATTTAATACAGATGGTTAGAGATGACTCAGCCTGAAAAGCTGATGGACATGGCAGGGTGGTTGAGACTTGTAGAAGAGATGCAAAAAACAATGTAACCCCGTTCTTATCAAGTTTACCAATAGTGGTAAAAAGACCAAGGGATGGGAACTGGGAAAGTTATGGGGTGTGCACTTGTACGGGGGTCCCCAGCAATGGGGGAGCGATATTTAACATCCAATTAAAAGTGCAGCGTTCAGCCCCCATACCCATAGGGCCAAATAAAGCGATTAAAGGGAACACCAATGTCCCTGACCCCCTGGTAAGGAAAAGTCCCTCCACTAGTCCACCCCTCCTTAACCATGCTTTACCCAAACCTATGGGAACCTTGGCCCCAAGTAAAACCTCGGATCCCCTGTTTGACTTATTAGACAAATCCTATCACATATTGATCACCATAAAGCCAGAATTAACCCGATCTTGCTGACTTTGCTACAACTCAGCACCCCCTTATAATAGCTGTACTAGGGATACTGTGTACTGGTGCAATTAGTACCCCGACTTATCTACCACTCGGAGGAGGAAAAATTTGCACTGCAATATCAACTAACAAGTTCGGGCAGGGTGAAGCGAGAGCCAGTAACAGCTATCACCCTCAGTATACTACTAGGGTTAGGCCTAGTAGGAACCGGCACTGGAATAGCATCCCTAGCAACTCAAGGTCAGCATTATAGCAGCCCAAGGGCAGCCATAGATACAGACCTAGAAAGGTTTGAGACTTCCATTTCACACCTCCAGGAATCGCTCTCCTCCCTGGCCAAGGTTGTGATACAGAATAGATGAGGCTTGGACTTGCTATTCCTTCAACAAGGAGGGGTATGTGCCTCACTTGGAAAGGAATGCTGTTTTTACGTAGACCATTCAGTTATAGTAAAGGATTCCATGGCAAAATTAAGGGAAGGAATAGCAAAAGGAAAAAGAGAATGGAAACAGAACCAAGGCGGGTTCGAGTCCTTATTCAACCGCTTACCCTGCTAACCACCTTAATATCCACCCTGATAGGCCCCCTGCTTATCCTTTTATTGATACTCACCCTAGGTCCTTGCATCCTAAACCTACTGGTGGTCTTCATGAAAGAACGATTCTCAAATAGGACCACGTCAGACTTGACCAAAACAACAATTATTCTGAAAGGAAGCCATACAATGGTGTCATCCAGATGGACTAAATATCTTAAAATAAAGAGACCAAGATTGGCCTCTTGAGTACCCACAGGAATGGAGGAATGTAAAGAGGGACTAGTTATGAGGGAACAAGATAGATTCCATTTTTCTATTTTATGGAAATATATCCCCACCCTCAGATTCCTGGAAAAAACACAGAATATCTCAATAACTAGCAGGGAAGGACGAAAGGTTGCTCGTTGAAAATAGCTAACAGGGAAAAACCGAAGGTTAAACATGTTTGTTTTTCCGCCAGTATGTACTCAGTGAGTAAAAGAGCTCCCCCCATGGCGCCACCAAAGCCGACCTAGCAGTGCTTCCTCAGTCCCTATGAATCAATAACAAAATGCCAAAACTGGAAAATTCCCCGTTTGCAGTTTTTCCTTTTAAAAAGCCCAACTCCCCTAGACCAAGGGCTGATCGGAGAGGACAGGAAAGCAGCCTGAGCTCAAGCCCAAATAAAGACACTTTGCATTTACAGAGGAGCTGCCTGTCCTGGTGGTCTTTTGGGGGTCCCAGTGATCTGGACATAACACATTCTGTCCCCATAATAAATCATTTTGTTTGACTATTTAATTACTATAAGCTGGATAAAAGCATTATGAACTTGATCGAATGCATACTTACAATTGGTAAATTCTAAATATTGACTATTGTTCTTTTTAAAAACTATTTTTAAAATTTAATTTCATTATATGTGTATGAGTGTTTTGCCTGCATTGATCTAAGTGTACTTGTTATAGTACCAGACCACTGCGAGAAAAAGATTACCCAGACTCCAGGTTCCAATTAGAAGAATTGGGTTATTAATTTGGACTGGCCAAGACAATAACCCAGGTTGGAACTGTGAGGGTACAGCCCCAAGTAAGAGGCGGGTTAGGCTTATAATGTCAAATACAATTCTCTAATAAATTTTTGAGAAATTCCAGTCAGACAATACAAACCTCAGTTCCTGCCTCCTGTTTACTAAGATAAGAAATTGGCGAGCTGCAGGCAATTGTAAAAGGTTGACAAAAGAAAAGGCAGATAGGTGGTTACAAGGCATCCTGTAGAGGAGATTCCAAAGCTCAGGATAACCAACTTGCTCTTCCTGGACTTGTTCTGACCCTGGGTTCAGACAATAAGATAGAGTCCCTAAAACAATGGAATTGCCTAAGCATTGGACACTATCACACACTCATGTCATGCAATGTCTACAGAGGTCAGAAAAGGGTGTCAGATCCCCTAGAACTGGCATAAGAAATGGATGTTAGCTTCTATATGGATTCTGGGAAATGAATCCATGTCCTTTGGCAGAGCAGCCAGTGCTCTTAACCTCTGGCCATCTCTCCAGCCCCCCAATTATCCTTGACTATGTATCTACTAACCTATGATCAAAATTAAGTTTTTAAAGTTTTTAAATGATTGAGACAGTCAGAATAAAAATGCTGTTGGTTATAAATTCATACAAATTTACTGAGTAACAAAGAATATTCAACTTAAAGTTTCCATAACTTTTATTATTTTGATCTCATTTACTTGGTATTAGTTACTATGACTTTAGTAGAATAATTTAAATTATATTTTAATAGGTATTATTGCTAGAGTAGCAAATAGTTCCCATAATATTGCTTGGTAACCACTATAAAAATCTATAGTTGATTTGTTAAAAAAAATCTACCCTTCCAGTTTTATTGGTCAATCATTTGGTCATGGGACAACCCCTGGGAAGCCAGGATTCACTTTAAGTCATGCTAAATAGATGGGTGGAAACATAATGTGTTAATGAGATAGTGTACTTTTCTTGACTTGAGTTCTACCTCCTAGTGCAGTGTTTCTGGATCTAGGTACAAACATGTAAGTTTGCTTGCTTTTCTGAAGAATTCTTCAGAAAAGGATAATCTCTCCTTTTCTTCATTCTTCTTCATACCACTTTCTAAATATTCTTTCTTTCTTTCTTTCTTTCTTTCTTTCTTTCTTTCTTTCTTTCTTTCTTTCTTTCTTTCTTTCTGTCTGTCTGTCTGTCTGTCTTTTTAAGACTGGGTCTCCCTGTAGCCCCAGCTGGACTGGAACTTGCTCTGTAGACCAGGCTGGCCTTGAACCCTGCCTTCTGAGTGCTAGGATTAAAAGAGTGGACCACCAAGCTTTGCCATAAACACATAAACATACTTTAACTCTTTGGGCTGCCCTAGCATCTTGTATCTTTTATTTTTCCCCTAAATTTTCCTTCTCTCTACCATGTGGCTGCCAGTCATCCTCATGTCTAACCTCCACGGGGGCTCATGGATTTTTTTTCCTTCACAACCGTCTCTCACCCCCATTCTCCTCCTCGAGGCGCCTGCTGAGATTCCCAGCTTGCTGGCTCTGAGGAGTTCTCCTTAAAATTCTAATAAAATTGTCCTAAAGCTTCCCTTTGAGTCCATTCTTAAATTCTTTTATAAATGAGACCAAGAACCCTTTAGGGGATCCTCTCTCTCCCCATTACATTATGTTGAATATTCATGGATTCTGAAGAGTAATACTTTTGGAGTGGGTATGTAAAATAATAATTATGGGGTGGGTCAAGGATGAATGAAACCATCAAATTTTTAGAATAAATTATTCCTGAAAATATGTATTTTTCTCTCATTTTGACATTATCATCATCTTGAATTTCAGTTCTCTTGGAAGCACTATTACTTTCACTGGCTAACTACCAAATTCATGCAATAATCAAAATATATCATGATAATAAAATATTTGCATAACAACTATGATCAGAAATTATTTCATCAGGGAACATTCAAATGTACAATTATTTTAACATTATATTATTTTTTCTCAAAGAACTTGGTTTTGAATTGCTTGAACCAGCCATAAATATTGAGTATCAGATACCATTTTTCTTTGATGTATGTTGCAAAAATATTTAGACAGTATTTCTGAAACTATCAAAGTCAGCTGAGGAATCTAATCTAATGATAGCTGCTCTACAAAAGCATGTGCAAATTATAAAGAGCTATAGTGTTCATACAATATTCTTATTTTTCCAATTTATTGTCTTGAAATGTCAATGACACACTTATTTCAAATTAATATTATCTTAGGTCTAGAATAGGTTCTTACACTTGATTTAAAATTAACCCTACATCTAGGTGTGTATCGTAATTACTTCAATAAGATTATCATAAGGTGTTCTTAAAATATCTTATAGATGAATATTCTAAATGTCTCTTTGGAGCTATATTTTTTAATGCTGTGATTTTATTGTCTAATTAGGGCATTGTTGTTTAGATATCACATGACAAATCTCACAAAATTCATTATAACAATTGGAAAATCAATATTACAAATATTCAAAAATTTTATTTTAACCAAATCTGACAATTTAATTTTCTTCCACATGATGACTGAAGGCACAAGACACTTGGCTCAAAAATGAAGGATAGATCATTGCTCACAACAATTAAAAGAGACAGGACTTTTTCATTTTTCACCATTTTCCAAGCTTTAGTATCACTTATTGTTAAAAAATGAAAAAAAAAAACTGAGAGAAGATGCAGGACAGTTATGGCAGAATGCATGATCTGGGATGGGGTGGGGTGGGGTGGGAGGAAGGGAAAGGGAAATATGCCTGAACTGAATTGGAAAATGATGTATGAATTACACAAAGCATCAATAAAAAAATGAAAATTAAAAAAAAAGAAAAAAAAAGAAAAGAACTAATAAATTTGAGAATTTCCCAAGCTGAAAATAGCAACATGATAGTTTTTCCTCAGAACTAGACTTCATAATACACCTAAGATGATGGTTCCTCAGGATAATAGAGGCCAGATTTCTAGCTGTTGAGCACCAGAAGTTAGACTGAAGCACCAATTCAATAATGAATGTTTAAGTCAAATAAGCAGCCCATGTAGGTTTATGAGTTATAGAGATAATTAAGAAAAGAAACCTCTAGAGGCCAAGTAAACAGACAAAATGGGTGTTGATTGATGCAATCATCCAACGTCACAAACATCAATGTCAAATAGTTTAAATGGACACCATAACTTGCTAAATTCAATGGTTACAATGTGTTTCAATATGAAAGTCAGTCACTGATACTGTGGAGAGGTCCATAGGAAAAATACCATGAAATAGTATTGAAAATTAGATAACATGAAGAGTCTTCATGTCATGCCATAATACAATAAAGACATGAGAATACTCAAAAAAAAAAAAAAAAAACAAAGAACAACAAAAGAGCCTGATTCACCTGGCCACATAATACTTGCATTGTAGTAAGAAACCTTGAATTCAGGGTAGCAAAATTATGCCTGTTCTATGATACAGAGAGATAGTCTGCCAGCTAGGCAGACTTACAGAAACAGATTAAAATGTATGTAGATATATAAATGGAGACTTACTATGACACTTAGCTCACTTGATTAAAGTCACGGTTTCTCATTGCTATATGTTTTTTATCTGAAAGCAACTGTGTTGTTATAATGTAAATCTCTTAGGTTCTAGAATCAACCTACAACTTATTTTCAGACTCTGTAATTACTATATATGAGTGGAAGGCATGTATTCATATTTTAGAGTAATATAAAATTAAAGGGTAAAAGAAAAGTCAAGTCTTCTCAATGTAAATAACTGTATGCTCCAGAATAAAGGCACTAATCTCAGTTCACATGCAAGGAACTGAGAACTTCAGAGCTGCTTCCATAAATCACAAGCATTGAGAATTCTAAAATATGCAGAGAGGTCAATGAAGTTACTAAGAAAAAGAGAGGACTAGAATCTTTTCTTTCTTTTCTTTCTTTCTTTCTTTCTTTCTTTCTTTCTTTCTTTCTTTCTTTCTTTCTTTCTTTTTTTTTTCTTCGTCTTTTTGAGACAGGGTCTCCCTGTAGCTTAGGCTGTCCTGGAATTCTGTATTTTTATTATATTGGAGCTCTCAAGTGGTTGGCTAGTGACCACTGACACTGACGAAGACAGATCTGAGTTTACCAGTTTAATTGTTAATCTTTTTCAGGAAACACTCTCACAGACATCCAAAAACATTGTTTTGACAGCTACTTGGAATACCTTGGCAGGTCAGGTTGACACATAAAATTAATCATCAAAGTGACTTTGCATTATTACACTGAACATTGACAATAACTTTTTCATACTTTGAAAGCAAGACACTATATGTACCTTCCAGAGCTACCAGCAAGCCTACTTTTATTTACAGAAGAGACACATTTCTGTTTTTGTTTTTTTTTTGTATTATTTTATTTTATGTGTATGAATGTATTGACTGCATGTATATAACTGCACCCATGTTGTGCATTGCCCTCGGAAGCCTGAAGAGAGGGTCAGAGCCCCTGGAACTAGAAATACAGATTGTTAGCTGCAATCTGGGCACTAGGAATCAAACCCAGGGAAAAACAGCAAGTATTTTTAACTACTGAGCGATCTCTCCAGCCCGCATTTCTGATTTTTAATGCTCTTTGACATCCAGACATCCTTAAAATTATGAGAAGCAAGAAGGAGTTTGTTCCTCAACTCACTATATATATATATATACTGTATATATTCTAGAGATATAGATATAATAATCTTCCATGGACAATAAACGTTCGTACGTGTATTACACCAGTCATATCTGCCAATAAACCCAAAGTACGACATAACTGATTACGGGGCCTAACCTACCGTTCCAATGTTCCTCTATATGCCTCAACTGATTACCAAAATATGAAATGTTATTTTTACCCTTTTACTGGTGCAGGATATTCAAATAGTAAGGTTTAGGTAAACATTATAGTCCTTCCATGTTCACGACTTGGCACCTTCTGGATCCCTTTATTGCATATTTGCAGGTTTTTGCATACCATTTTTCTTCTGTGTGTTACCTTTTCTTTGGAGCCTCATGTTCCCTTGTGGCCCCCCTCTGGTTGATGCCGTTTCGTATGGACGTATTCTATTGATATGCTTCAGAAGCCACTTTAACATTTATTGCCTTATCCTGTTTTCATGCCTCATTTATATTATTATATTTTACTGATTTTTCCAATTCAAAATTTTATCATCTCTGAAATAGTCCTAGATCTTCTATGTGGTATATATATATATATATATAAATAATATATAATATATATATCACATGGAACTGGAACTGGAACTGGAACTGGAGTCCACAGACTGCCCATGTGGGTGCTGGAATGAACCCGGTCCTCTGCAAGAGCAGCCAGTGCTTTAACTACTGTGCCCTTCTCCTGCCCTTATTTTTTTGATGAAGAAATTTTACATACTCCTCATGGGATTTATGCTGCATTATTCATCCTTTAAAATGTATCACTTTCCATTTGAGATAGACATAATGCTAAAAAATGTGTTTATTTTCCCAGGACACACACATCACTGTAAAGGTAAACTTGATGTTAATTTTTTTTGTTCTAAAACCCTGTAGTCTAATAATAAATGCTTTCTGTCTCATGATTTAACATATCCAGTATTGCATAATTGAGGACAGTGAAAGTTTATTGGAAAGCAACACTTGCTCCGATTAGCTTATTGCAAGAGATCTTGTTTTGTTTCTAATGCTACAATTCCTTCAAAGAGTTAAAATATTCAGTGTAGTAAAGCCAATGGGAAAAATAAAGCAAAATACATGTTTCTGCCTGTAGATCATCTGCTCCTATTTTTTTTCTTCTTTGCTGATATTATTTTCTTTAGTATTTTTTTTTTTTTTTTTTTCATTCATTTCTTTTTAGTATTTTCTTTTCTAGTTTTTTTTAATCTTTAATTTAATGTTCTGTCCTTCGGCATATAGGGTAAACTGTTTTCTAAATTTTAAAAACTATGTTTAAACATGAATACAATTTTTTATATTTTTTGGTTTAAATTCTTATACTAGATATTTGTTATATTATTATTTGACATTTTTTCCTTTGATCTTGCTATGTATTTTCCATTAGGCTTCATTTTTCCAGTGTCTTGGACAATCCACAAATCTAGCTGACTTAGGATATATTGACCATAATTTGGATGACATAGGATAGACCACAGTATAATCCAGTTCTGACAAATGGTTATTGGCTTATACTCAGCCAAGGCAACCATCGCAAACTACACAAATAAATATTAGAAATGCTATATAACATGAAAGGATGCAAATTTGTATCAAGGCTACCTCACAGATGTCAGAAACTTATCCCTTCTTTCTCCCTCTTTTTGGGTCTCAGCTGTGGATGCAGAAGCAAGAATAAATTGAAAATGAGTTACAGGCTTAGGATAGTATGTGAGAACTGGGACACATGGTACCACAAATTGTTTGTGCCTCACACACAATTTCACCATCTGTAATATTTAGCTTTGGAGTCTGAGGTAAGAGAAATACGTAAGACCACTATATTTTAATATTTTGTCTGGGCTTATATCTCTGTGGCACTAGTTATGGTCTACCATGGTAGAATGCTGTAGAGAAGTTAATTATAAGCTTCAGCTTAGTTGGATGTTTAGGAGTCTAAACAAATCAGGGATATGTAGTCTATTTTTGGATTTCCTGGGGCCTGATGACTCACAGAAGTACAAGGCACACACTTTGTTTCTCTGGTTTCCAGTGTAATCCATGTTTTATTACTCTGTTCCTATAGCAGCGAACCAATAGAAATTCTATTTTGGAGTCATTGGAACAACTTTTTTGAGGACTTTTTAAAAATGTAAGTTTGTACTGGTTGTTTATTTTGACAGAACCACAGTACTCACTTCATGTCATCTGTCAACTGCCTTCAAAAATAAACATGATGATATAAAAAATATCCTAACTTATTGATAGCCACTTTGCTTCGAAAATCATCGCAGAGAGAGTTCATGGATTCTTGATTTTCTCCAAAAGTATTTCAGCTACCAAAACATAATTAATATTTCTCTGGATATGTAGTATATATAATACTGTTAGGAATTGTTTTAAGAAAGACATGTAAAAATAGGGAACATCTTAAGACAATTTGATTTTAACTTCATGTCCAGATAATTGTTTATAGTGTATATTATAAACGTTTATAAAACAGAATCTGATGCATCCAGAGAAATAAAGTGCACTGACTACCTACTTGGTTAGATAGTATATTAACATCATTCCTTTGAAAAACAAAGTATTGAAATTATCTATTATCAAACATTAAGAAAAGAAGGCCAAGAAAGGGTAGTTCAGTTGCTTTGGGAAGATGAACTGCAAATGAAAGGACACACAAATGGAAGGAAACACAAGTGGGTTTTGGTTTATTGTTTTCTTCTTTTTTTTGAGACAGGTCTCCAATGATGTACCATGGCCTAAACTGCCTATGTAGACAAGATTGGCCTCAATTATACAGAGATCTGTCTGCCTCAGCTTCCTGAGCATTGGGATTAAGGTTGGGTACACCACAACCTAGCTGACACAAAATTTTGAAAGAGGATATCGTGCTGTTTTTCAAGTTTCAACTCTGTCATAGCCTAACTTATGTGTGTGTGGTGCAATTAAGATGCATACAAATGGTAATTGAAATGAAACTTTAGACCCTATGTGAAGTTCCTTGGTTTCAGAATGTGCATTATAACAGTAAAGAAGTTGAGAGACTTACAAAATTTAGAACCGTGTAAGGGTTTGTTTGAGTGGTTACCTTAATCTAGTGTATTTGACATTTTTCCTTTGTGAGTCTAAAGGAATTATACTTAACTTTTTTATACCTAAAGTAGTGTTTTTTTCTTCCAAGTCATCATATCAGTGGTTGTTACACTTTCAATATTCTCACCAGCATACTCTATCGTAGCCTTCCCCACCGCCGAGCTGGAGACCCTTACTACCCTTAGTTCTCGACACACCCACTTAAAAATTTTTTTTTTTCCCTCTGTTTTTTGTCCACAGTTTGTTTAATAAAATCTGTATAACAATATTTTGGGCACATACAAGTGTTCTTCTATAATTTTTCTGTTGATTGAGTATCACCTTCTAGTTCTCTCTTTCAATATGATGATTAATGAAAAAATTAAGTTTGCTTCCCCAAGTTACTCCCAACAGTCAACCCAAAACAGCAAGGGTGAATTTGATGAATATCTGTGCCTTGATTCCACCCTATAGGTATGTATAATATGACTGCCTTTCTGAGAGACTCATGGGTCAAAAAAACAAAAACAAAGAAAAAAGTGGGAGGATACAGATAGATATGAAAACTTTTGTCAAAAAACCTTGAAATTTTCCAAATCTTAAATCTAACTACAGGAAAAGATTTGTAATGTTCCAACAGGTCAAAATGTCACCAACTTAACGGCTGAGAAAGGAAAAAGATACAGCTTTGCATCGGTAAGGATGTACCAGAAAGTGCCCACAGAAAGGTTGACCCATCTAAACATCGAAAGGAAGAAAAGACTCCAGATTGCTACAGACATCAAGCCCCTCAGTTGATCCTACTTTTAACAACTACGTATAATGAGTCCTAATGAAACTCACCTCCAAGGTGCCACAAGGTTTTACTACGAAGAGACTTGCTTTCCTCCCCCCAGTAGAACATGGAGAAATATGATGATTATGTCGTTCTCCAACTGTAACTTGGAGACAAATATTATAGAAGTACAAGCTTCTTGTAAAACTGGTAAAACGGCCTTCTTGAATTGACTAGTAGACATAGGAACGGTGAAAAAGATTATGTCTATTCAGAACAAAATATAATACGAAAGTCTCCTTAGCCTATGCAGTTAAGAAAAATGTATTAATACAGGAGAGGTCTAATATCAGCAATGGAATTAATTCTACAAGGTTGAATGTTGGCCAGGGGATCCAGCCCCCACAAAAAGGTAAAGGCTCCTTGCCTCTAAACTGGGAGAAAACCTGCAAGAAGAGAGGTGATAAGGCCCTGCGTCTAAGACCTGACTTAACATGGGAAAGATGTATTGAAGACCAGACATGCAAGTGTACAGATGGTCTCTGGAAGACCAGAAGTGGTACAAGGAAGAAGGCCATATAACCAATACAAAAGCAAATAATTGGTCTCCTTGAGTCAAGCAAGACTCCCCTTCAGCATCAGCTACACCTCAACCTTCCTTGAAATACTGTTGCATCAGAGGCAAGCCATATGCCTGTATATCCCAAGTCTAACTTTCATATTTCCTCTCATCCTTGTATTAATGACCCACAGCTGATGACCACAATCCGGTACACCCTCAATGTCGTGAGATGTTATAGCCACGGTAAGACCCGTGAAATTAAAAGAAAAAATGTAATTCATAAATCAACATACCATCCAAACATCTGGTCTATACCAAGACCTACCAGAACCAATTAAGTACTTTTTAAAAATATCTATATAGCTTAATGCGTGTGCTTCATAGTATTACGAAGGTTATTGCCGGACAAACTGTCAGCCATTAAAGAAAACAGCCAGAATTTACCAGAGGTCCAAGACATCAGCTCCCGAGAAAGTAGACTGTTTTTACTCTCATCCACCGGTGCCCTTTTTCTAACCTAGGTAAAAATCTGCGGAAGAGGGGGCGTGGTAGAATGTAAGGGTTGTGATTTGGGTGAGGTGAACGACAGCATATCGCCTGGACAACTCATTGACAACTTGATTGAACATACAGCCCCCCCTGCTGGATGGTGGGACCAAAAATGTGGCTAGAGTGATAAAAGGAGAGTTTTGGAACAAAAATACAAAAACAAACTGCTTGCAAATTGGTTTACATGAAGGATGCGTTGTACCATAAATTATCACTTATTGGCTTGAAAAATGGAAAAAAAGAAACACGAGAGAAAGATGCAGGACAGTTATGGTAGAATGCAATAATCCTGGCGAGTGGGGGTGGGGGGGAGTGGGGGAAGGGAAAGGGGAAATATTTGCTGAACTTGATTGGAAAATGATGTATGAAAATACACAAAGCCATCATTAAAAAAAATAAAATAAAAATTGTAAAGACAAAATCATATGTGTCTAATGGACTGGGAGTGGCATCATTGAGAAAGAGACAAAGAAAGGAAAAAGAATCTAGGCTCAGATTCCTAATGCCAAAGGTAAAAGCAAGGATTTGTGGCAACTGCTGTGCTGGGCATGAGGTTTTTGTGCATGGGCAGCGTGTCTCAAAAAAAGAAAAAAAAAAAAAAAAGATGGAATCTGTTTTTTGATGCCAGTACCAGGCTGCTTTATGACTAGTAAGCCCTGTAAATATAGCTTGAATCTGTAAAGTACCCCGCCCCCATCCACATTGCTCTTTTTGTTCAGGGTTTCTTTAGCTATTTCCGTTTGTTTGTTTGTTTTGTTTGTTTTTTTTTCTAATTAAGAATTTGTGAGGATTTTTTCAAATCTGTGGAGAAGCTCATGAGGATTTTGCAACACAACCAACCAATATTGTCTTTCCCTGCATCTGTTAATATTCACTTTCGGATCGCCCTAGCCCTTTTTACTCTCTTACTTTTACCCCTCCCGAGCGCCATAGGGCGGTCTTCCCTCTTTTTGCTGATAATCTTCCCTCTCCGTTCTTCGGGGTTTCTCCCTTCTGGTTGTCTCGGCATGGCCCCCAATTGCCGCCCCCCAATTGTCCCTCCGTCTCCTTTTCGGTCCCCACTATTTGACCAGGGGCCACCACAATCTTAATGGATGTACCATGAGGCCCTACATCGCACCCGGTCCACCAATTCCTTACCCAGTGGCTCACACGATTTCAACCTTCACCACAGAAACATCTGAAGGTGATAGAAGAAAAAATGGCAGCAACCAATAAAATGCATAAGAAAAGAGTGTGTAAAATCAAACAGCAGCTGCACATGGAATAAGGTCAACAGCTGAGATGTGGGACTGCCTAGAACTCCAAACCTTCTGGTACAAAAAAAAAAATCAAGGAAGTTAAGAGAAAAACCACAGAGTGTGAGGAAACTTTTGCCACCTGATAAATCTGACAGAGCTTTAACATCCAGAATATATAGACTGCTTAAAAATCAACGAAGTAAAAAAATAATGACCTACTCAAAAGATGGAGTAAAGAGCTGAACAAAGACTTCACCAAGAAGTAAAGAATGGGCTGAAAAACATACTTAAAAAGTGTTTCACATTGTTAGTAATGCTTAATGCAATCAAATTAAAACCAGTCTAAGTTATTATACTGACTCCAACAACATTGGCCAAGATCTAGAAAATAAAGACACCAAAATGCTGTAGAGGTTGGGGGGAAAGGGAACACTTATCCACTGCTAGCAGCAATTGAACTCATACAAGCCACTATGGAAAGCAACGTGAAGAACCCCTAAAAGACTAAATGAGGCTACACCCTTAGACCTAGTCATACCGACTCCTGGGGTATAACCAACAAGAACTCCATCATTAGACCAAAAAGAACATGCACAGATATTTACAGATGCCACCTCACAATAGCGAAGCCTGAAACCAACCCAAATGCCTCTCAACTAGGAGTGGCTAACAAAAAATGTGGTACACAGTTGGAATTTCTATGCATGCGAAAAAGAAAGATTGGACATCATGAACTTTGGCAGGTAAATGGATGGACATCTTAAGCAGATATTATGAAGCTAAGTGGAAGTAACACATTGCCCAGATAAAAAGAAAAAAAAGCCATGCTTTCCCTCGTTGGTGGATGCTAATACCAAATTCCAGTTGGCAGGTAACGGCTGAGGAAGTTTTATTATATTTCTTTGTATCCAAAAGCAACTTCTGTTATAATATGAATCTCTTAATGGGTCTAGAATCGACCTGCCACTTATATTCAGACATTGCAATTACCATTAAAACATGGGTTTGGGAAAGATATTAATTCATAAGCTAGAGTAATAAAAATTAAAAGGAAAATGGTGAACTCCAAAACATATTTTAGATTAACATAAAGTTTATATTCCCGGAGTTACAATTTTGAATACATATGTGTATGTTTATATAGGCATAATTGGAGTAAATACAAAGGGGAGGGAAAAGCAACACATAAAGACTGGTTAAAGAACTGACGTGATACAGTTTAAATTCTGCCCCAAAACAACAAACCTACTGGAGAAAAAAATCCTTGGAAAGACCAAGAGAAAGACGCAAGAAATGTATTTGCAGGCTGCTAAAGTGGGGTGGGGGAGATGGGAGGAAATATATCCATTTGGACTGAAAATGAGGTTGAAATAGTACAAAATAGTAAATAAAAAAGAACATAAAAAATAAGATGGATAGTGATCAAAGCAGTCATTTCACATCACCCTCTGGCATCCATAGGCACAGGTAACTACACAATAGAAAAATCAATCATCAATCAATCTGTCAATCAATTTGTTCTCTCTAACTAGAATAATAACACATAATCTTGACAGTCTAAGGAAGAAGTTTGCACATAACTACATAAAATTACAAAGTAAAATTAATTATTTTTTGAGTACTTGAAATTCATTTCCTGCTTGTAATATCTTTATCATTCAGTTCATGCCACATAATCGGGAATTTCTTTCAAATATGGGCTTTTTGAGTTATAGCAGTCTAACTAATTCCTACTAGGTCTTCAAGCAGAGTGCACAAACTTTGAATAACATGCAAACGTTTTTCCATGTTCTTATTTGTAGTTTATCTAAGATTGCAACCCTCACTTATGGAATCAGTTTTCCTGCTTTTATTTGTGATTTGTGCAACATTATTATTTAGTGGATATTATATAGCATGTCTGCATTACCAGTATATTTGTGAGATTCATCCACATATTAGTTCAAAATTCATGCATTTGAGTGAGTACCTAATCATGACTCTTATTAGCAGTCTCCGGAGTCATCTTTGTTTGGCTACTTTTTTTTTTTTTTTACTTACTGGGACATCACAAAATGGCAAGCATGTTTATAGCAGAGAATAGGAATTGATCTCGCCTACAAAATGTCCTGAAATTGGAACTACTAAGACATCAGACTGCTGAAGAGACTATACCTGCCAAGCCACTCCTACCAGCCTACTATATTCTGATTTATTTATTGTTTTTAAATTNTCAGTGCTGAATTTTTTTCATTTCTCATCTATCTTCTCCATCATGTATCTTCTTGTACAAACATATTCTATTTAGCCTTTCTGTCACTTAACTATCATGGAGCTTGTTTAACTTGTTGATTTTAGGAAGGTATTTCTGGGCTCATTGTTCTAACTGTATTATTTGTTCCTTTGTGTGTTTTGGAAATATAATTAAAATAAAGCTTTTATGCTCCAGGAAATCTCTCCACAAAAGTAGAAGAGAAATCAGCTTGATTATCAAATAAGCATTAAACTGGGCTGGAGAGATAGCCTAGCAGTTAAAAGCACCGACCGCTCTTGCAGAGGACCCGGGTTTGATCCCCAGCACCCACATGGTGGCTGAGAACCGTCTGTAACTCCAATTCCAGGAGAACTCCAGTTCCAGGGGAATCCGAGACCCTTTTCTGACCTCCGTGGCATTGCAGGACACGGGTGCACAAACCTACATGTAGACAGTACATTCATACACATACAAAAATAAATAAAATTAAAAACATAAAAATATAAGCATTAAACTAGGATGAAACGGATAGTACAAAAGCACTGTCAAGCTTTCTGAAGACAGAGAGAAGCTTTCTCCTCTGTATAATGCAGGTATATATATATATATATATATATCACATGGAACATGGAACTGGAACTGGAACTGGAGTCACAGACTGCCATGTGGTTGCTGGTAATTGAACCCAGGTCCTCTGCAAGAGCAGCCAGTGCTCTTAACTACTGTGCCCTCCTTCCTGCCCTTATTTTTTTGTCTGAGAAATTTTACATACTCTCATGGATGTTATGCTGCATTATTCATCCTTTAAAATGTATCACTTTCCATTTGAGATAGACATAATGCTAAAAAATGTGTTATTTTCCCAGGACAATACACCCAATCACTGTAAAGGTAAACTTGATGTTAATTTTTTTTGTTCTAAAACCCTGTAGTCTAATAATAAATGCTTTCTGTCTCATGATTTAACATATCCCAGTATTGCATAATTGAGGACAGTGAAAGTTTATTGGAAAGCAACACTTGCTCAGATTAGCTTATTGCAAGAAGATCTTGTTTTGTTTCTAGCTACAATTCCTTCAAAGAGTTAAAATATTCAGTGTAGTAAAGCCAATGGGAAAAATAAAGCAAAATACTATGTTTCTGCCTGTGATCATCTGACTCCTATTTTTTTTCTCTCTTTGCCTGGGATAGTCTATTTTCTATTAGTACCATTCACACTTAGTCATAGTTACTTAAGTATTTTCTAGTTTCTAGTTAATCTTTTAATTTAATGTTCTGTCCTTCAGGATATAGGGTAAAATGTTTTCTAAATTTTAAAACTATGTTTAAAATGAATACATATTTTTTATATTTTTTGGTTTTATATTTATACCTAGAGTTATTTGTTATTTATTATATTTTACATTTTTTCCTTTGATCTTGCTAATGTATTTTCATTAGGCTTCTTTTTTCCAAGTTCTTGGACAATCCACAAATCTAGCTGACTTAGGATATATTGACCATAATTTGGATGACATAGGATAAACCACAGTATAATCCAGTTCTGACAAATGGTTATTGGCTTATACTCAGCCAAGGCAACCATCTCAAACTACACAAATAAATATTAGAAATGCTATATAACATGAAAGGATGCAAATTTGTATCAAGGCTACCTCACAGATGTCAGAAACTTATCCCTTCTTTCTTCCTCTTTTTGGTCTCAGCTGTGGATGCAGAAGCAAGAATAAATTGAAAATGAGTTACAGGCTTAGGATAGTATGTGAGAACTGGGACACATGGTACCACAAATTGTTTGTGCCTCACACACAATTTCACCATCTGTAATATTTAGCTTTGGAGTCTAGTAATAAAATACTTAAGACCACTATTTTTAATATTTTGTCTGGGCTTATATCTCTGTGGCACTAGTTATGGTCTACCATGGTAGAATGCTGTAGAGAAGTTAATTATAAGCTTCAGCTTAGTTGGATGTTTAGGAGTCTAAACAAATCAGGGATATGTAGTCTATTTTTGGATTTCCTGGGGCCTGATGACTCACAGAAGTACAAGGCACACACTTTGTTTCTCTGGTTTCTCAGGTAACTCATGTTTTATACTCTTTTCTCAATAGACAGGAACCAATAGAAATTCTATTTTGGAGTTATTGGGAACAAATTTTTTATGACTTTTTAAAAATGTAAGTTTGTCTGTTTGTTTATTTTGACAGAACCACAGTACTCACTTCATGTCATCTGTCAACTGCCTTCAAAAATAAACATGATATATTAAAAAATATCCTAACTTATTATAGCCACTTTCTTCGAAAACTATCCAGAGAGAGTTCATGGATTCTTGATTTTCTCCAAAAGTATTTCAGCTACCAAAACATAATTAATATTTCTCTGGATATGTAGTATATATAATACCGTTAGGAATTGTTTAAGAAAGACATGTAAAAATAGGGAACATCTTAAGACAATTTGATTTTAACTTCATGTCCAGATAATTGTTTATAGTGTATATTATAAACGTTTATAAAACAGAATCTGATGCATCCAGAGAAATAAAGTGCACTGACTACCTACTTGGTTAGATAGTATATTAACATCATTCCTTTGAAAAACAAAGTATTGAAATTATCTATTATCAAACATTAAGAAAAGAAGGCCAAGAAAGGGTAGTTCAGTTGCTTTGGGAAGATGAACTGCAAATGAAAGGACACACAAATGGAAGGAAACACAAGTGGGTTTTGGTGTTATTGTTTTCTTCTTTTTATTTTGAGACAGGGTCTCCCTGCATCCCTGGAACTGCTCATGTAGACAAGATTGGCCTCAATTATACAGAGATCTGTCTGCCCTCAGCTTCCTGAGCATTTGGATTAAAGGTTGGTACTACCACAACCTACTGACACATAAATTTTGAAAGAGGATACAGTGCTGTTTTTCAAGTTTCAACTCTGTCATAGCCTTAACTTATGTGTGTGTGGTTGCAATTTATAACTGCATACAAATGTAATTGATAATGAAACTTTAAGACCCTATGTGAAGTTCCTTGGTTTCAGAATGTGCATTATAACAGTAAAGAAGTTGAGAGACTTACAAAATTTAGAACCGTGTAAGGGTTTGTTTGAGTGGTTACCTTAATCTAGTTATGTGAAATTTTCATTTGTGAGTTTATAAAGGAATTATATTAAATTTTTTTTAAAGATAAGTGTTTTTTCTTCCAGTAATAATATCAGTGGTAATGTTACTATTTCATATTCTCAAGACAATATTATAGAGCCTTCCCCAGACAGAGATGGAGACTTATAAATTGTACTAGACAACCCACTTTTTAAAAAATCTGTCTTCTTTGTCCACGTTTGTTCTACATAAAATCTGTATAACAATTGGCACATACAAATGTTCTCTATAATTTTTCTGTTGTATGGTATCACCTCGTAGCATTCTCTTTCACCTATAAGATGATTTAATGAAAAAATTAAGTTTGCTTCCCAAGTTAATCACATACAGTCACCCAAAACAGCATGGGTGAATTTGATGAAATCTGTGCCTTGATTCCACCCTATAGGTATGTATAGTGGACACCAAGCTTTGCCATAAACACATAAACATACTTTAACTCTTTGGGCTGCCCCAGCATCTTGTATCTTTTATGTTTTCCCCCTAAATTTTTCCTTCACTCTCTACCATGTGGCTCCAGTCATCACTCATGTCTTAACCTCCACGGGGGCTCATGGATTTTTTCTTTCCTTCACAACCGTCTCTCACCCCCATTCTCCTCCTCGAGGCGCCTGCTGAGATTCCCAGCTTTGCTGGCTCTGAGGAGTTCTCCTTAAAATTCAATAAAATTGTCCTAAAGTTCCCGTTTGGTCGCATTCTTAATTCTTTTATAAATGAGACCAAGAACCCTTTAGGAGATGCTCTTTCCCATTACATTCATGTTGAATATTATGGATTTGAAGAGTATACTTTTGGAGGGGTAGGTAAAATAATAATTATGGGTGGTTCAAGGATGAATGAAAAACCATCAAATTCTTAGAATAAATTATTCCTGTAAAATATGTATTTTTCTCTCATTTTGACATTATCATCATCTTGAATTTCAGTTCTCTTGGAAGCACTATTACTTTCACTGGCTAACTACCAAATTCATGCAATAATCAAAATATATCATGATAATAAAATAACTTGCATAACAATCATGACTCAGAAATTATTTCATCAGGGAACTATCAAATGTACAATTATTTTAACATTATATTATCTTTTTCGCAAAGAACTTGGTTTTGAATTGCTTGAACCAGCCATAAATATTAGTAATCAGAATACATTTTTCTTTGATGTATGTTGCAAAATATTTGACAGTATTTCTGAAACTATCAAAGTAGCTGAGGAACTAATCTAATGAGAGCTGCTCTACAAAAGCAGGTGCCAAATTAAAAGAGCTATAGTGTTCATACAATATGCTTATTTTTCCAATTTATTTGTCTTGAAATGTCATGACACACTTATTTTCAAATTAATATTATTTAGGTCTAGAATAGGTTCTTACACTTGATTTAAAATTAACCCTACATCTAGGTGTGTATCGTAATTACTTCAATAAGATTATCATAAGGTGTTCTTAAAATATCTTATAGAGAATATCTAAATGTCTCTTTGGAGCTATATTTTTTAATGCTGTGATTTTATTGTCTAATTAGGGCATTGTTGTTTAGATATCACATGACAAATCTCACAAAATTCATTATAACAACTGGAAAATCAATATTACAAATATTCAAAAATTTTATTTTAACCAAATCTGACAATTTAATTTTCTTCCACATGATGACTGAAGGCACAAGACACTTGGCTCAAAAATGAAGGATAGATCATTGCTCACAACAATTAAAAGAGACAGGACTTTTTCATTTGTTCACCATTTTCCCAAGCTTTAGTATACTTATTGTTTAAAAAATGAAAAAAAAAACTAAACTGAGAGAAGATGCAGGACGTTATGGCAGAGATCTGATGGTGTTGACTTGTTTTGGGCTTACCTTTGGATTCTGTTGTTGTTGGACGTGCTTTGGGTTTAGGTCAGTTTGTCTTGATGGTGCGCGGTTCTTTGACGTGTGGAAGGGGAAAGGGAATATGCCTGAACTGAATTGGAAAAATGATGTATTAATTACACAAAGCCATCAATAAAAAAATGAAAATTAAAAAAAAGAAAAAAAGAAAAGAAGCAACTAAATAAATTTGAGAATTTCCCAACTGAAAATAGCAACATGAAATAGGTTTTTCCTCAGAACTAGACTTCAAAACACCTAAGATGATGGTTCCTCAGGATAATAGAGGCCAGATTTCTAGTGTTGAGCACCAGAAGTTAGACTGAAGCACCAATTCAATAATGAATGTTTAAGTCAAATAAGCAGCCCATGTAGGTTTATGAGTTATAGAGATAATTAAGAAAAGAAACCTCTAGAGGCCAAGTAAACAGACAAAATGGGTGTTGATTGATACAATCATCCAACGTCACAAACATCAATGTCAAATAATTTAAATGGACACCATAACTTGCTAAATTCAATGGTTACAATGTGTTTCAATATGAAAGTCAGTCACTGATACTGTGGAGAGGTCCATAGGAAAAATACCATGAAATAGTATTGAAAATTAGATAACATGAAGAGTCTTCATGTCATGCCATAATACAATAAAGACATGGAGAATTACTAAAAAAAAAAAAAAAAAAAAAAAAAAGCACAACAAAAGAGCCCTGATTCACCTGGCCACATAATACTTGCATTGTAGTAAGAAACCTTGAATTCAGGGTAGCAAAATTATGCCTGTTCTATGATACAGAGAGATAGTCTGCCAGCTAGGCAGACTTACAGAAACAGATTAAAATGTATGTAGATATATAAATGGAGACTTATATGACACTTAGCTCACTTGATAAAGTCACGGTTTCTCATTGCTATATGTTTTTTTATCTGAAAGCAACTGTGTTGTTTAATGTAAATCTCTTAGGTTTCTAGAATCAACCTACAACTTATTTTCGACTCTGTAAATATACTATATATGTGTGGAAGGCATGTATTCATATTTTAGCGTAATATAAAATGAAAGGGTACAAAAAAGTCAAGTCTTCTCAATGTAAATACACTGGTATGCCCAGAATAAAGCACTACATCTCAGTCACTAGCAGAACTGAGAACCCAGAGCTTGCTTCCATAAATCACAACATTGAGAATTCTAAAATAATGCAGAGAGGTCAATGAAGTTACTAGAAAAAGAGAGGACAAGAATCGTTTTCTTTCTCTTTCGTTTCTTTCTTTCTTTTCTTTCTTTCTGTTCTTTCTTTTCTTTCTTCTTTTTTTTTTCCTCGTGCTTTTTTGAGACAGGGTGCCCCTGTAGGCTTAGGCTGTGCACGGATTCGTATTTTTATTATATTGGAGCTCTCAAGTGGTTGGCTAGTGACCACTGACACTGACGAAGACAGATCTGAGTTTACCAGTTTAATTGTTAATCTTTTTCAGGAAACACTCTCACAGACATCCAAAAACATTGTTTTGACAGCTACTTGGAATACCTTGGCAGGTCAGGTTGACACATAAAATTAATCATCAAAGTGACTTTGCATTATTACACTGAACATTGACAATAACTTTTTCATACTTTGAAAGCAAGACACTATATGTACCTTCCAGAGCTACCAGCAAGCCTACTTTTATTTACAGAAGAGACCATTGTCTGTTTTTGTTTTTTTTTTTTTGTATATAGTTTATTTTATGTGTATGAATCATTACGCATGTATATTAACTGCACCATGTGTGCATTGCCCTCGGAAGCCTGAAGAAGCGGGTCAGAGCCCTGGAACTAGAAATACAGATTGTTAGCTGCAATCTGGGCACTAGGAATCAAACCCAGGTCTTGGAAAACGCAAGTATTTTTAAACTGAGCGCATCTCTCCAGCCCCAATTGCATTTTGATTTTTAATGCTCTTTGACATCCAGACATCCTTAAAATTATGAGAAGCAAGAAGGAGTTTTGTTTCCTCACCTCACATATCAGTATATATTTATATATATCTAATATATATGATATATATATCTTCCATGGAACACATAAACTTGTACGTGTATTACCACCAGTCATATCTGCCACCATACAACCCAAAGCTCGCCATAACTGATTCGGGGCCTACTAACGTTCAATGTTCCTCTATATGCCTCAACTGATTACCAAAATATGAAATGTTATTTTTACCCTTTTACTGGTGCAGGATATTCAAATAGTAAGGTTTAGGTAAACATTATAGTCCTTCCAACTGTGTCACGCACCCTTGGCAACCTTCATAGAGATCCTACCTTCGATTGCCTATTACTGCAGGTTTTACTAGCACATACCAAACCCCATTCTATATCTTCTGAATGTGTTACCCCTTTCTTTGGAGACACCTCACTGTTCCACTACTACGTCCGACGACAACCCTCTGACGATTGAAATGACCCGTTATCAGTATGGCAACGATATTCTATTGATATGCTTCAGAAGCCACTTTAACATTTATTGCCTTATCCTGTTTTCATGCCTCATTTATATTATTATATTTTACTGATTTTTCCAATTCAAAATTTTATCATCTCTGAAATAGTCCTAGATCTTCTATGTGGTACTATTACTATATTATTATATATATAATATATAGATATTATATCACAGGAAACTGGAACTGGGAACTGGAACTGGAGCCAGACCTGCCGCATGTGGTTGCTGGTAATTGAACCCCGGTCCTCTGCAAGAGCACGCCGTGCTTAACTATTGCCCTCCATCCTTGCCCGTATTTTTTTGCTCGAGAAATTTACATACTCTCTCAGGAGATTATGCTGCATTTTATCCTTTAACAATGTATCACTTTCCATTGATATAGAATATTGCTAAAAACAGAAAACAAAAAAAAAAAAAAAAAAAATGTGTTTATTTTCCCCAGGACAACTACACCATCACTGTAAAGGTACAACTTGCTGTTAATTTTTTTTGTTCTCAAAACCCTGTAGTCTAATAATAAATGCTTTCTGTCTCATGATTTAAACATATCCAGTATTGATAATTGCGGACAGTGAAAGTTTATTGGAAAGCAACACTTGCTCCGATTAGCTTATTGCAAGAGATCTTGTTTTGTTTCTAATTCTTTTCGAGACAGGGTCTCCCTGTAGCCCCAGCTGTCCTGGAACTCACTCTGTAGACCAGGCTGGCCTTGAACTCACAAAGATCCGCCTGCCTCTGCCTCCCAAGTGCTAGGATTAAAGGCGTGCACCACCACACCTGGCTTACCTATTATTTTATGTGTATGAATATTATGCCTGCATGTATGTACGCACCCAGGTCATGCACTGCCTGCAGATGTCAGAAGGGGGCATCTCTGCAAAAGCAACCGGTGCTCTTAATGGCTTGAGTCATCTCGCCAGCCCAACTGGCCTTTTTGAAACAGGGTCTCGCTGTACCTCTAGCTGTCCTGGAATTCACTACATAGACCAGGCTGGTCCTGAACTCATAGATCTGTCTGCCTCTGCCTGCTGAGTGCTGGGATTAAAGGTGTCCAAGAAAGTTTTTAAAGATAGGATCTTGTGCCGGGCATGGTAGCCCACGCCTTTAATCCTAGCACTCAGGAGGCAGAGGCAGGCGGATCTCTGTGAGTTCAAGGCCAGCCTGGTCTACAGAGTGAGCTCCAGGACAGCAGGAACTAAAAGGGAGACCCTGTCTCAAAAAAAAAAAAAAAAAAAAAAAAAAAAAAAAAAAAAAAAAAAAAAAAAAAAAAAAAAAAAAAAAAGATGGGATCTGTTTTTTGTGCCAGTACCAGGCTGTCTTTATGACTATAGCCCTGTAATATAGCTTGAATTCTGGTAAAGTAACCCCGCCCCCTCCACATTGCCCTTTTTGCTCAGGGTTTCTTTAGCTATTTCCGTTTTGTTTGTTTGTTTGTTTGTTTTGTTTTTCTATAAGAATTTGAGGATTTTTTTCAAAGTCTGTGAAGAAGCTCATGAGGATTTTGATTGGGATTGCACTGAATCTGTATATTAATTTAGGTAGAATAGACATTTTTACTATATTAATTTTTCCAATCCATGAGCATGGGAGGTCTATCCATCTTTTTGATGTAATCTTCAATCTCCTTCTTCGGGGTTTTAAAATTATTGTTGTAGAGCAATGGAACAAAATTGAAGAACCAAATTTGAACTCATATAATTTTAGGTACCTCATATTTGACAAAGGGGCCAAAAAAGCTTAATGGATGAAAATGAGCCCTACATCTCACCCGGTACAAAAATTAATTCCAAGTGGATCAAAGATTTCAACCTGAAACCCAAAACTCTGAAGGTGATAGAAGAAAAAATTGGCAGCAACCTAAATACACAGGCATAAGAAAAGAGTTTGTAAATCAAACAGCAGCTGTACATAAAATAAGGTCAACAGCTGAGATGTGGGACTGCCTAGAACTCCAAACCTTCTGTACAGAAAAAAAAAAAATCAAGGAAGTTAAGAGAAAATCCACAGAGTGTGAGGAAACTTTTGCCACTGATACATCTGACAGAGCTTTAACATCCAGAATATATAGACTGCTTAAAATCAAAGAAGTAAAAAATAAATGACCTACTCAAAAGATGGAGTAAAGAGCTGAACAAAGACTTCACCAGAGGAAGTAAAGATGGCTGAAAAACATCTTAAAAAGTGTTCACATTGTTAATGATGAAGGAAATACAAATTAAAACCAGTCTAAGTTATTATACTGACTCCAACAACATTGGCCAAGATCTAGAAAATAAAGACACCAAATGCTGGAGAGGTTGTGGGGAAAGGGGAACACTTATCCACTGCTAGCAGCAATGTAATCTCATACAACCACTATGGAAAGCAACGTGAAGAACCCCTAAAAGACTCTAAATGAGTCTACCACCTGACCTAGTCATACCACTCCTGGGTATATACCAACAAGACTCATCTTACCACAAAGAAACATGCACAGCTATATTTACAGATGCTCTCTTCACAATACCGAAGAGCTGAAACCAACCCAAATGCCTCTCAACTGAGGAGTGGCTAACAAAAAATGTGGTACACATTTGGAATTCTATGCAGTGCTAAAGAAAGATGGCATCATGAACTTTGCAGGTAAATAGATGGAAATCTAAGCTATTATGCTAAGTGAAGTAACACATTCCCAGATAAAAAAAAAAAAAAAGCCAATGATTTCCCTCGTTTGTGGATGCTAATACCAAATTCACAGTTGGCAGGTAAGCTGAGGAAGTTTATTATTACATTTCTTTGTATCCAAAAGCAACTTCTGTTATAATATGAATCTCTTAATGGGCTCTAGACTCCACCTACCACTTATATTCAGACATTGCAATTACCATACATGGGTGGAAGATATGTATTCATAATCTAGAGTAATATAAAATTAAAAGGAAAATGTGAACTCCAAACATATTTTAGAATTAACATAAAGTTTATTCCCGGAAGTTACAATTTTGATACATATGTGTTGTTTATATAGGCATAATTGGAGTAATACAAAGGGGAGGGAACAACAACATAAAGACTGGGTCAAAGAACTGACTGATACAGTTAAATTCTGCCCCAAACAACAAACCTCTGGAGAAAAAAATCCTTGGAAAGACTAAGAGAAAGATGCAAGATATGTATTGCAGGCTGCATAAAGTGGGGTGGGGGAGGGATGGGGGAAATATATCCATATTGGACTGAAAAATGAGGTATGAAATATACAAAATGTCAATAAAAAAGAACATAAAAAATAAGATGGATAGTGATCAAAGCAGTCATTTCACATCACCCTCTGGCATCCATAGGCACAGGTAACTACACAATAGACAAATCAATCAATCAATCAATCAATCTGTCAATCAATTTGTTCTCTCTAACTAGAATAATAACACATAATCTTGACAGTCTAAGGAAGAAGTTTGCCAATAACTACAATAAAAATTACAAAGTATTAATTATTTTTTTTAGTAATTGAAATTCATTATCATGCTTGTAATATCTTTATCATTCAGTTCATGCCACATAATCGGGAATTTCTTTCAAATATGGGCTTTTTGAGTTATAGCAGTCTAACTAATTCCTACTAGGTCTTCAAGCAGAGTGCACAAACTTTGAATAACATGCAAACGTTTTTCCATGTTCTTATTTGTAGTTTATCTAAGATTGCAACCCTCACTTATGGAATCAGTTTTCCTGCTTTTATTTGTGATTTGTGCAACATTATTATTTAGTGGATATTATATAGCATGTCTGCATTACCAGTATATTTGTGAGATTCATCCACATATTAGTTCAAAATTCATGCATTTGAGTGAGTACCTAATCATGACTCTTATTAGCAGTCTCCGGAGTCATCTTTGTTTGGATCACATTTTTTTTTTTTTACTTACTGGGACATCACAAAATGGCAAGCATGTTTATAGCAGAGAATAGGAATTGATCTCTCCTACAAAATGGTTCCTGAGAATTGAACTCAGACTATCAGACATGCTGCAAGAGACTTTACCTGCCAAGCCACTCCTACCAGCCTACTATATTCTGATTTATTTATTGTTTTAATTATGTCTGTTTCCCCTGAGTGCACAGACACAGACTCCTGCCAAGGCCTGCATCTGAAGGTCAGAGGTTAACTTTCCTGAGTGGTTCGTGATTTCTCCTTTGCAGGATCTCTACTGCTTCTGTTGTGTTGCATATGCAAATGTTGACCTGACAAATTCTAAGCAGTTCTTTTGTCTTGCCTCCCATCCCTGTAAAAGTTCTGAGATTATAGATGCATGCCATGCATATGACTTGTTACATGGGCTCAAAGGGGATCAAACTCTGGTGGCCTGGCTTTCATGACTCCTGCTTTTACCAGCTGATCCATCTCCCTGGGCCTGGATAATCTTTATGTCAATCAGTAAATTGAAATGTATGCTATTGTTTAATAACAGGAAGGAAAGGGAAAGGGAAGAGTATGGAAAATAAAAAGAAAAAAAATGAATAGAGAATATAAATAAGTGTGAATGAATAAGAGCGCTCTGTGATTTTCAAATCTATTGTGTGGTCTGTGACATTCTGGAGTTGATTAAAGCTCCCCAGGCTCTGCACTCTAAAACCTGTAGAGACTCAGAAAATGCTCTCTGAACAAGGGTTATTTCATACCAAATGAGAACATGGCAGCTACATCCAGTGGAGTAAATTTTGCTCAGAAATTACATATGTTACTTGCATCCTCATTGCAAAGGCCAATAAATTTTCAGATGAAGCATTTTATCCACTCAGGAGAGATGTATATGACAATGAATGATACCATGTATAAGATATAAGACAAAGATATGATGTTTTAGATCCTTTTGGCAGAGCTATTAATTAAAAGTATTTAGTTCTCTGTGATGAGCATCCTCGTCTCTATTTGTCACAGCTTTATTTGGCCTTGTTAATCCCTCTTTATTTAATTTATTTCTGTGGTGTCACTGCTGAGATTTGTGGCAGGGCCCACTGAATCCTAGGATGACCCATGTGGAAAGCCCACGCAGGAAAGCACACCACATGTAGGCAGGGTGACGTTCAAATGCAGAGAGAGATTTTATTCCAACATGTCTGCTTAAATATCAATCATGACTCACTACACCTCACCCCATGGGTGTGGCCAGGGAGGTACCATTGGCTTAGAACCCAACCCATTCTAACTAAGTTTTCCTACATCTCACCCTTTTAATTTTATTTTTTTTAATTTTTCTGAGAGGTAGGGGAGCCCATGGGTGAGGGTAACAACCCAAAGGAACATGAGTTTTGAATATCCAGCTGCTCAAGCCTATTTTGAGTGCTAGGCAGGGGGGGCAGGTCAGACCTGAAACTTTATTTTCACACTAAGGCCAATTAATATCCAAAAATCCCAACCATGAAGTAAGCTGATTGTCATGCATAAGCAATGAACGCAAGTAACATTCATGTAAAACCAATTAGGAAGTATCTATGTTCATATTTTGAAACAACCCAAGGTTCCCATAGTCCAATTGGAGAAGCTTGTATGCACAAGCATGTTGATCAAATAAGAGTCCAATGTATATTGCTGTAGTCTCACCATTCACCCCAATCTCTCCGCAGCCCTTACATTCTACCATGACTTCTCTTCCACAAGTTGTTCCCTAGGCTTTGGGAAAGGAGCACAAGTGGGTGAGAAGCAAAGCAATCTATTTTCTCTGGAGATGTCATTTTGGACTCTAGTCGGTTCAGGTTGTTTCCCTTCATGGATTGACAGCTTTTCCAGGGTATCTTTTTAATCCTACTAACAAAGCACAAGCAATTAGATGTACAGGCATTTAAACAGTACTAACTATTATGGCAAGCTAAGATGTGAACATAGACACAGATGTTTGGATGGTATGCTAATCCACAAACTGTGTTTTCTCTATAAAAGGTGACAAGTTCTTACTGTGGCTAATAACATCTCCTAACCACTAGAGGACATAAGCTTGTGACATCAGCCATGAATTATTCCTCCAAGGAGAGAGCTTATAGCCAATTAGATTTGGAATATATATAGACACATGGCTGCCACTGTTGCATAGTATCTCCAAGGAGTTGAGGTGTAGCTGATACTGACAGAAGAGTCTTGCTTGACTCAAAGAGACCAATATTTTGCTTTATTGCATTAGTGGACTTTGGTAATGCTCTCTGGCATTTCAGAGGCCAACTGCACATTAGCAAGCGACGTCTCAAAACATTTTTTCATGCTTACACCAGGTCTTCGAGAACAGGGACTTACCACCTTTCTCCTTGCAGATATCCCATTTTTATAGGCGAAAGGCCTTTATAATTTTGGGGGCTTGGATCCCCTAGTCAACATCTCCTTGGCAGAATAATCCATTGCTGACATCAGAGTTCTCCTGTATTAATACATTTTGCTTAGTTACACAGCTTATAAAGACTTTATTATTATATTTGTCTCTAAATAGAGAATTATCCTTTCACAATTCCTATGTCTATCAATCAATTAAAGAAGATAGTTATACCTGTTTTATAAGAAATTACCACTATAACAGTTGGCTCTAATTTACAGTTAAGGAATGATTTCATTACCATCATGTTTTTCTTTTTCCTATAAAGGGGAGAGGTAGGAAGGTTTTTCAGCATCTGGAAGGTAAACTTCATTAGGGCCCGTTATAAACAGTTAACCGCAATAGAAATCAGAGAGATGCTCAGTGTCTGTGACTCAGGCAATCTGAGGTTCCTTTTTCTTTAATGTTCACATGGGTCAGCATCTCTGCTGGCATTTCCCAGTCCATCCTGTACAGCCAAAAGTTTACATTTTCAAGCATTTAGATTGGTGCTTTTACCTGTGGGAACATACAAATCTCCTCCCATTGTTAGTTTCAAGACCTCAAAATTGAAAATTTATCAAAAGGATTGGAATACAGAAGGAATATTATACCACTTCCCTCTTTTTGTTTTTTAAATTTTTATGTTTTGACCTATAGATACCTAAGTTATATTACACATACCCATAAACAGGAACCAAGGTGTGAGTTTTCATCAAATTTACCCAAACAGTTTATCATTGACTGCATGCTTATTTGGGAAGTGAACTTAAACTTAATTTATTTAAATCATCCTACAAGTAAAGGAAAAATGTTACAAGGTGATACTGTATAACCCAGAAAAATATAGAGACTATTTGTGTACCTTAACCCCAAAGTTATTGTTGGAAATTCAATACAGATTGTAAATAAAACAATTAATATTTTATATTCCCAATTAGTTCAAACGTGTTACCATTTTAAACTGCAAACCTTACAAAGTGGATTTTAATAACTATCTTTCTCCAAGCTCTTGGCCTTCTCCAGGCTTGGCATGAAAACCTGCTTTAAAGATTTTTCAATATCTAGCTCTTAATAAAATTTTCTTTTATAGTTCTTATGCACATCAGTTAATGAAAGACTGGCTAGATATGCCCCATGAGATGTTGTTACCATCATAACCATCTTGATTTTTGTTGTTGTTGTTTTTTAATTTTTTGTGTGTGTGGAAACTTCTAGGAAACTTCCTTTTTCAGAAACAGGTGCATTGTAGTCCTGCTAAGGGGAGAGGGACACACAGTGCCCACTTTGTGGACATTGTGGGGAACCGGCCTCATTGTGTAGAGGTCAGTCGGCCACTTCTGTGATCTGACCGGAGAGGTAACTTCCTACTCGGGACCTTAGCCTGGGACAAAGAGACACATTTCCCACTCTTGGCTGAAACTTTCCACCTGCTCAAGTCCAGGACAGGAATTTCACACCAGCTTCCCAGGTTGGTGGTCCGCAAAGGGAGCCTTTTTCCAAACCAACTGGTCACCCAAATGAAATGCAGGCCTCAACACCAGCTACCCATGGTCATTTGAACAAAATGCAGGCCTAGCCTATATGTGCGCAAAAAAAAAAAATAAAAAATGGCGGCCGTGAATTATGCAATGATGTTAATTGGAATTCAATTTTTTTATTTTTTTAATTTTTAAATTTTTATACCTTTTATTTTTATTCCCAAATACCTACAAACTTATTAACACTTTAATACAATGAAAACTTGGTTGTGTCTTTGTTTTAGATGTTGAAAGGGCGTAACCAGTAGGTGGGAATGTAGATCCATCATTTTAAAAATTTTAATAGCGAACCTTTGTTGAAATTGAAATTGAATTATGTTTTGGATGTTTAATAAAAATTTGCGTCTTGAGAAGGAAGGGCCCTGTTCCAACTCAGAGGCAATGTTTTCACTGGTATCATGGCTGTTAACATTATAATATACTTAGAATACAAGTACACATATCCATACACATGTGTGCACGCACATGCATACATACATACACACATACATACATAAGAAATTTTTTGTTAGGTTGACCTGTAAGAGAAGAAAGCCATATCATTTGATGTCCAATGAAAAACATGAAATTTTTATAATTTGTTATAAGGTTATTTTACATCATTAGAATAAATGTCCTAGTAATGCATGAAACAGCTGCAATCCATATGTCACCTCTTAGGCTCATTTTCAACCACTTGCTTTCAATGATCTATACCTAAAATTTACTATTCTTTCCTTATCCTATTCCTTCTGGTTAATTACTCCTAAGCTGTCCCTTTGCTAAGCCTAACTGTCCTTATGCTATTTACAAATCTAAAGATTGAGGATTCCTAAAAGTAGACAGGCCAAAGTTGTTTGTAGTTTTGGACCGATCCATCATGTCTTATTATTACGGACTTTGGAAGAATAATAATTATCCATAATAACAACAATTACAACCATTATTAATTATTATTAATTATCAATAATTAATATTAAACATTATTAGTCACAACAATCATTAATAATTATTATGAATAATTGTCAATAATAGCAATTAACATTGAACAATTTACCATTAGACTGAATTTTTATCAATTGTTATTAATAATTCTATCTAATAACAATAACTATAACCATTAATAACAATTACTACTAATAATTAACAACCATCTATCATTAAATTGAATAATATGCATACTATAAACCCAATTAAAAATTGTTAAAACTAAGGGGTAAAACACAAATATTTTTTATGAATTGAATCTATTTTTGTTTATAGTCAGCTAAATAGATTTAAACCTGCAGGATTATAATGAAGTAAAAGTGGGAACTCACATTCACTCACACATACAGCTTGAAGATGGGCTTAAAAAAACATAAAATGTGGCACACACCTTTAATCCTAGCACTTGGGAGGCAGAGGCAGGCGGATCTGTGTGAGTTCAAGGCCAGCCTGGTCTACAGAGTGAGTTCCAGGACAGCTGGGACTACAGGGAGACCCTGTCTCAAAAAGACCAAAAAAAAAAAAAAACATAAAAATGCTTTTATTCAAAAAATTTCTCATTTAAATTGAACCAAAATATCAATTTACATTTTTAAAGAGACTTTTACCAGTGGTCCTTAAAAAAGACAATTTATCAGAGAAAGTTTGTTTTGTTAGAACTTTAAGGCCTGTAAATTTTCCTAGAAATACATCTATCTTGTTTCCAAAATGCTGAAATCTAAAGGATGTTACCTAAAATCAAATTTTAGTGGGCATGATTTAGTTCCCATGTGCTGAGTCTGCAAGCTGGTATGCATACACAGCAGGCAGGCTTATGGCACTAGGTCAGAGCTCAGACCATGTGTGATGAATTCTGTGAGAAGAGATTTTTAAGGTGAAACACATTTAAAAGGAGCAAGATAAAATTAAAGCAACCATATCTAGGGTACCCGGGGGTTAAGTAAAAATATTACACTTTAAGTTAAACAGGCTGAGATAGATTTGAATTACTATTAGCTAAATTCCAACCTTAGATCTATAAATAGCTGGCAGGTTTTAGGTAAGAAGAGTTAGATTTAGAGAAAACCCATAAGAAGACAAGAGAGCAACACACTTTTATCCAAAAATGGACTTTGTATACAAAATTTAAGAGAAAAATGGCCAAGGCTTGAAATTTGGAAGGGGATGCTCTTAGAAGAGGGTAGTTCCCCTGAAAGGCCTTAATTTGCAACAGAAAGAAGTATGCTCAGGTCGAGGAGAGCTACCAAGAGAAAATCTACATATGAACAGATTAAGATTGGAACTGAACTTGAGTTGCTGGTTCCTCACATTCTTTCTTTGGGGACGGAATTTAAAACCAGAAAGTTTTTCAGACCTGTAGAATTATGAAAAATTGTTTTTAAGGCCAAGCATAACTGCTAAGTCTTAACATTAAATTCAGCTTTGAGGTAACTGGCTTTTATAGGCTGCAGGAGTGACCATGCCAGGAGGCACATGCCTGGAAGGCATTGGGTGCTCCCTCTGAACCAAATCAGAGCCAGGCTCTCCATGTGTACAAAGCCACATGCCCTCAGACCACTGTCTCATCCACCGAAACCAGCAGGAAAGACGGCTCCACCACAACAGATGGATATCAGGAGAGAGAGAAGAAAAAGGCAATATTTAGGGGTATGCATACCTAAGTTGTCAAGGTTTCCTTCTGCCCCACATTTGGATGCCAATTGTGGTGTTGCCACCAAGATTTGTGGCAGGGCCCACTTAATCCTAGGACAATCCATGTGGAAAGCCTGCGCAGGAAAGCACACCACGTGTAGGCAGGTTGAAGTTCAAATGCAGAGAGAGAGATTTTATTCCAACATGTCTGCTTAAATATCCATCATGACTCAATTCATCACTACACCCCACCCGATGGGTATGGCCAGGGAGTTACCATTGGCTTAGAACCCAACCCATTCTAAGTCTTCCCACATATTTCTAGTTCACTAATAACACCATATTCTAAGTTCTTTTTTATACTTTTATTGATGTTTTTTGTATTTCATACATCATTTTTCAGTTCAGTTTAGAGATACTCCCTTTTCCCTGCCCCCAACCCCACCCCAATTCATGGATTCTGGCATACATGTCCTGTATATTTCTCTCAGTCTTTTTAAAAATTTTCTCTGCAGAGGTTTATTGTTTGGGGCAGAATTTAACTGTATCAATCAGTTCTTTGACCCAGTCCTTACATTGTTGTTGTTCACTCCCATTTGTATTGTTCCAAAATATGCCTACATAAAGGTCACAGATGTACCAGAATTATGTCCTTCTGAGCTAAACTGTATGTTAATCCCAAAATATGTTTAAGAATTCACGTTTTCTCTTTAATTTTATATTACTCTAAGATATGAATAACTAGCTTCCACCCATATGCAGTAATTCCAAAGTCAGAAAATAAGTGGTAAGTTAATTCTAGGGCCCAAGAAGAGATTCACATTATAACAGCACAGTTGCTTTCATATATAAAGAAACATAACAATAATGATGTTAGGCTTGCCTTTAAATTGGGGGATTTGGTGTCATCATCCAAAAATGAGGGGAACCATTCCCCATTTGTTTTTTGGGAACTGTGTTACTTTACTTAGCAAAATAGCTTCTATCTAGTGCCATCTATTTACTTGCAAAGTTCATAATTTTATCTTTCTTTACCCCTGCATAGAACTCTATTGTGTAGACATACCACATTTTTGTTATATACTTGTCAGTTGAGGGGAATTTGCGATGGTTTCAGCTCTTTGCCATGGTGAAGAGAGCTGCAATAAACATAGATGTGCATGTGTCTTTGAAGTAGGATGAGTCTTGTGAGTATATACCAAGGAGTGGTATGGCTGGTTCAGGTGGTAAGATAATTTTGAGTCTTTTAAGGGTTCTCTACACTACTTTCCATAGTGGTTGTACAAGTTTACACTGCCACCAGCAGTGGATAAATGTCCCCCTTTCCTCACAACCTCTCCAGCATTTGGTGCCTTTTGTTTTCTTGATCTTAGCCAGTCTTACTGGAGTGAGATGATACCTTGGAATAGGTTTAATTTGCATTTTCTTAATTATTAACGATGCTGAACACTTTTTTAAATTTATTTTCTTTTATTTATTTATTTATTTATTTATTTATTTATTTATTTATTTATTTATTTTTAAGAAATCTAGACCTGTGTTCCCGCCCATTCCCCCACCCCGCCAGAGCTCATGCATTCTGCCAAACATGCTTTTCATCTCTTAGTCTTTCTCAATATTGTCCATGGGGAAGTTGACTGTTTTGAGCAGAAGTTCACTGTTTCAGTCAGTTCTTTGATGCAGTCTTTTCTGTTGTTGTTGTTGTGGTGTTGTTTTTATTTTCCAAATGCATTTGTCCAACTGCTTTGTACAAAGCTCAGGGGGCCCTGCACAAGAAATACTTACAAACTGGGTAATTGGCATAGCATCCACAGAATGAGGGAGACTATCGTCGTTTGTTTTTCTGGGACTGTGTTACTTCACTCAGAGATGTCCTTAGCTCCAGCCATTTTCCTGCAAGGCTCGTGATGTCGTCCTTTCTTTACGCTGTATAGAACGTCATTGTAGATGTACCCAACATTTTCTCTATCCACTCGTCAGTGAGGAGCCATTTAGGTTGGTTCCAGCTCCTTGCTAATTGTGAAGAGAGCTGCAATAACAATGGCATAATGTATCTCTGTTGTGGGGTATCTGAGGGTAAAACATACCCAGAGTGGGTATGGCTGGGTCAGGTAGAAGTTCATTCCAAGTCTTCCAAGGTTCTCCAGCATGCTTTCATAGGGGCTGTAATGAGTTTACATTCCACCAGCAGTGGAAATGAGTGTCTCCTTTCCGCCACAACCTCTCAAAGCACTTGGTATCATTTGTTTTCTTGATCCTAGCCAGTCTTATTGGAGTAAGATGATATCTTAAAGTGGTTTTCATTTGCATTTCCTTAATGATTAGTGATGTTGAACAGTTCTTGAGGTGTTTCTCAGACATCTCTAATTACTCACTTGTGAAGTCTCTGTTCAGTTCTTTGCTCCATCTATTGAGTGGGTCATTTGTTTTCTTTTTTCTTTTAAATTTATTTTCTATGTGTATGAATGTACTCTCTGCATGTAGGCTTGTGCACTCATGTTGTGCAATGCCATGCAGGTCAGAAGAGGTGTTGGATTCCCCTGGGACTGGAGTCCAAGATGGTTTTCAGCCACCATGTGGGTGCTGGGGATCAAACCCACGTCCTCTGTAAGAGCAGTCTGTGCTCTTAACCACTAGGCAATCTCTCCAGCCCACTGAACACTTTCTAAGATGTTTCTCAACCATCTTTACTTACTCACTAATGAAGTCTCTGTTCAGCTTTTTAGTCTATCTTTAGAGAGTCATTTGTTTTCTTACTTTGCCTTTTGAGTAGTCTTTATATTCTGGATGTTAATCTTCTGTCAGATGTATCACTAGTGAAGGATTCCTCCCACCCTGTGGGTTTTCTCTTCAATTCCTTGATTGTTCTTTTGCTATACAGAAGCTTTTGAGTTTTTTGAGGTCCTACTTCTCAGTTGTTGTCCTTATTTCCTGTGTGGCTGCTGTTTGATTTAGAAAGTCTTTTCCTACACCTATGTCTTGTAGGTTGCTACCAATATTTTCTTCTATCACCTTCAGAGTTTCGGGTTTCACATTGAAGTCTTTGATTGACTTGCAGTTCATTTTTGTACAGGGTGAGATGTAGGACCTTAATTTTGTTCTTCTACAATTGGTGACCCAGTTTTGTCAGCACCATTTGCTGAAGATACTGTCTTTTATCCATTGAATTTTTTTGGCCACTTTGTCGAATATGACGTGGCTAAAATTTGTATGTGCCCAAGTTTCGATCTTCAATTTTGTTCCATTGGTCAGCGGGTCTCTTTTTTGTGCCAGTACCAGCCTTTCTTTAAGACTATAGCCATGTAATATAGTTCGAAGTTTGGTAAGGTGATCCTCCCGAAGGTTAAACATGTTTGTTCTTCTGCCAAGATGTACTCGATGAGTAAATATGCCCCCCTCCCCCGGCACATGGTGCTGCCAAGACCACCAGATGGCCCCGACCTATCAGTCTAAAAATTATGCTTCCTCAGTCCCTGTGAATCAATAACAAAAATGCCAAGACTGGAAAATTCCCAGCTTGAGATTTTCTCCTTTGAAAACCCCAAATTCCCCTAGACCAGGGCTGCTTTCTCCTGTCTGCTGCATCAGACAGGATAGCAGCCTGAGCTCAAGCCCGAATAAAGACTCTGTACTTACATCAGAGCCGTGTGTCCTGGTGATCTTTCGAGGGTCCCAGTGATCTGGGCCTAACAATGCTAGGTAAGTTGACCATGCTTATGGAATGGACTCACACCGAGGAATATTTGGAAACACAAAATAGACTTGATAGGGCTTTAAAAATAGTAGATCGATGCATTAATTTTCTCCACTCTTTGCTCTGCTATATTCCATGAGTCTTAGATGCAGAGGTTTAACTGTAGAGGTGTTACTTACAGCCTCTAGATGGGCTGACTAGACTCCGGGGATGAATTTTCACTTAAGGACATCTGGGTGCAAATGCTTGACTAGATAGATACTACCACGTATTGCAGAATACATGAGGTCTGATGAGGGTTTGGAAGAGAATAGTTTGGGAAGGGGGCCTAAATTTGATTAAGCACTGTGCTATGAAATTAGAAAGGCTTAATAAAACATTGTTAAAATAATAAGTAATAACAAAAATACAAGTAAATAATAGTAGAAGACGTGAAATCTGGTGGCACAATATGTCATATGAAGATAGGGAAGAGTGACTAAGTACTGCCAAAATGCATTGTATGAAATTCTTAACAAATAATCCAAACATTTCAAAAGGAAAATGAAAAGAAAAGTAATTTCCTTTTATCTTCATCCTTATTAAATCAGTCTTTTCTTCATTTTTATTGATTTTTTTGTGCATTTTGTACAATATTTCTTTTTTTTTAATTTTTTTTATTATTTATTTCTGTAATGTGTTTGAATGTACTGCCTGCATGCAAGTGTGTGCACCCGTGTCGTGCAGTGCTGCGGAGGTCAGAAGAGGGTGTCGGATTCCCCTGGAACTGGAGTTCTCCTGGAATTGGAGTTTCAGATGGTTCTCGGCCGCCATGTGGGTGCTGGGGATCGTACCCGGGTCCTCTGCAAGAGTGTCGGTGCTCTTAACTGCTAGGCCATCTCTCCAGCCCTGTACAATATTTTTTAATCAACTTTATGCCCATTCCACCATCCATGCCCCCTCCCTGCCAGAACTCATGCATTCTGTCATATACGTTAAGTCCTGTATTGCATCTTTTTGTCAGTCTTGTTTTAATGTTTTTTGATGTAGCAGTTTACTGTTTTTGGTAAATTCTTTGAGCAGTCTTGAGCAGATGCAGTAGCGAAACCAATTATTTCTATTTTATGTATGAAATAATTATAGGATCTAAGGAAAAATATGTTTACCATATATCTCACTAAGATTGATGACTGCTGATAACCTTTTGAGTATTTAAATTATTTCTAAATTCATTCATGCTCAAGACTTGTCAATGTAACACAGTTTTATTTCGGTTCTTTTTTTCTTTTACTTTTTTTGATAATGGTTCCCAATCAAATCCAGCCCCTCCATGCCCCAACCCCCCTCTCATCACAACCGATGGATTATGACGTCTAAGCTAAGCCTTATCCAGCAAGGCTCTTGAACCCAGATGTCCTTCCATACAAATTCATCCACTGGAGTCTAATCAGCACATCTAGAAATCTTAGATAAGGCATACTTTTCCTCACCTAGCAGTAATCAGTCTCCTATAGTTCTCAATCCAGGGCCAGCCCCCCCAGCAATTTCTCTCTGAAACCTTATCTGAGTTGCCATGGGTCCTGTGCCTGATGCCAACATTGCCACCAACTCACATGTGAAGGATTCCAGTTGACTTTAAGCCACTGCTTCTGTATGTTAATGCACCAGTCCTATTCTTTTTTTGTTTTTTTTCAGTCCTATTCTTTTAAAAACATTTTTGGTATTTACTATTATATAACAATGTAAAACATCAGGGCTAGATAGAATACATGGTAATCACAAAATAACTTACATTCTTAGAAACTTTCTGACAATTGATCAAATTCTACATTTAATGTACTTACCTTGGCAATGTTTTCACTTTGTTTTTAGATTTTTAATAATTATTTTGATAAGTGGATCAAAAGATAAATCATATAAAATTCACATAGTTAAAGTCAGTAATTTTGTTATAATTCTACATTTGCATTGGTAAAATAATAGTTTTCAAATTTGTATACATTTTTATGAAAGAATATAGTAGAAAGCATTGCTTTGTGTGTATGCATGTAGCTGCATATGTGTGTGCTTGTGACACATGAAGGCCAGAGGGCAAATTTGGGTGTCATTCATCAGGCAATGTCTACCATTTTTTCTTGGGATAGAGTCTCCTATTGGCCTGGACCTTATAAGGTAGGTGGAGGTATGTAGGAATGAAACTTTGCCTGGCTCAACAGACCTTTAAGATCTGTCCCAAGGAACCTCTGAGAGTTATCTGAGAGTTATCTGATATCTCTATGGGCATTCAGTTGTCTCTGTGGGTTATCTATAGCTCTGTAAGTTCAGGATATTGCAGTGTTTTCCTGCCTCGCCTATCTCTGCAAAGTTCCCGAACTGGGTAGCCTCTTCCCCTGAAGTATTGAGCAAAATGCCACAACTCTAGTTTACTGGTTGCACAAATAGGAGCTTTGCAGCCCCCCCCTCCAGTAGGAGCCAAGGTGGCTCACCCTTCCCTTCCTCCTGCACCCCACTTCCTTGCCCAGAGCACAAGTAGTCTTTAGTATATAAACACATTTCTGGCATGAATAAAATTGAGTCTTCCTCCCCCCAGACCTTTTCTCTGAGTTCGAGTCTGAAGCTTGTAGCCTTGTGAAGCTGCCAGCCTGGTTCTAGGAGGGATGAATATCACGTGGATTGCAGCCACACGTGATTAAAGGACCAATAGATGATATGTATTTGACCGACAGGGATGGTTAGCCATCTTGATTCAGGGATACACCTATCTCCTCTACCAGAACTGGAATTACATGCTCATGCCACCAACCTTAGCCTTTTAAATGTAGTTTTGAGGGAAGGAACTGGGGTCTTAATGCATGTAAGGGAAGTATTTTACATTCTACACTGTCTCCATACAATGTCTTTAAGTTTTCAAGATACAAGTCTTTACTTAAAAAATAGCTCTTATTTTAGATTGCACTTGTAGTCTACTGAAGAACACAGCTACATAACATAAATTGAAGGAAGTAGACTGAAAGGAGTGTGTAGTAAGTGATCTGAGCAAATGACACTTGTATAGATTCTGGGGTGAAAAGCTTGTTGTCTCATCAGGTGGGAAGGTGAAATCTGTTCACTCTTTTTACACATTTCTAACACCATGGATCATAAGCCTGGCAACAATGGAAATGAAAGTAAAGACTGTCTCCTTACAGTGTACCCACCAAATATTTAACTTTAAAAATAATATAAATGTGGCTTGTGGAGTGAGCTTAGTGGGTAAATTGCTTGCTGCTCAAACATGAGGATCTCAATTTTGACTTCCTAAGACCTACGTAAAAGCCAGGTATGGTGATGTAAGCCATTAATCCCAGAACTGAGAAACTAGACAGCTACAAGCTCCTTGTCAGCCAATCCTGCCAGTTGGAGCTCTCAGTTCAGCGAGCTACCATGTTTCCACACATAGGGGAGCAACAGAAGACATCCAATGTCAAACTCTGGCCTCTACATGTGCATGCCTTGGTGAGGGAGTTCACAGACTTACACACATACATGCACACTAAACACACACACACACACAATTTTGATAAAAGAATGATATGAATTTCTAGGTGCAAGACTTATTTAAGATAGAGGTGCTTTATACATAACACATAAACAGCAATCTTTATGAAAATAAATGTGAGCTTTTCCATAGTTTTCTATATAATTTTAATACTTTAATTTTTTGCACAATAATATTTTCTAATATATGGTAGAGATAAGAAAGACATATATTTTATATATAAAAATTGAGGATATATCTGCTTATATAAAACACACTCCTTTTTCATATACAAAGTAAAATTTTAATGTCAACATATCCATCTTCTATGAAAATACTTTTTGCTTGAAAATAAGAAAATGTGATTCAGTTTTATGTGGTTGAGATTGAGATTTACTTTAAAAGGTAATAAAGATATACTGTACAATTTTATATACTTGTAGGATCCAATTTAGTTGGTTTTACAAACCACAGGTATTTTCTCATTATTGATAGTGTGAATTCTTATAGCTGTAGCATACAACCCTGCTTATCTTTAAAGATAGTGTTTATCCATATTAAATCAGGAAATATATGAAGTTACCTAGTGACTAAACTTAATCTGGGTGAACTCAAAACTTCTGTATGTCAAACAAATTTATTTTATCTACTAGATTTGATAAAATGAGATTTAAACCTGTAATATTAAAGTCAACATAGTACTATTACACACTCCTCAAACTATCAGTTGAAAACTGGATATAGAAAGGAAAAATAGACTCACAGTCTAGCTCTCCTTTCATGCCATCCATCTTCTAGGGAAAAACATTATTGATAATAGTACAAAATATGATTGATTATACTGGTTCACATGAATTTATTCTCATTAAATTTAAGAAAGTTCTTTAATAAAAAAGTTTAGAAAATACATTTCTTTTGAGAGAAATGAGATGTCATCTTGTCCCTTTTTTCACTCACTCTGTGATCTGTCCTCCCCTTTCTTACAGGGAATCTGATAAGGTTGTTGAACTGATATTACAAAAATTACAGAGAGTAGTCCCATGGGGCGGAGAATATAACAACCTACTAGTTATTGTAGTATGACTGAAGCAAGGGGAATTACTACGTTTGATCCAGTTCCATAAAGGAAGGTAATTGCACGTTGGTTGTGTTGTGCCATTATAGAAATGTCATCACAGTTCTAAGATTTTATATAGCCCATGGGTTTTAAACTTAAATTAGATCCAGCAAGAATAGAAAAGATTTAAAGATAAGCCAGGAAATAGTCATGCAGAGTGGTAATCACCCACAAGTGTTAACAAAATAGCAGTATAAAATACATTCTGTCATTTCCAGTTTAGTGATTAACTAATAATTCACAAAGGAACCTACAAAAATTAGGTATTTAGCAAACGTTATTGAGTTTTTCCTGAATAACTCGATAAATTGTTGCTTTTGTTCTTCATGCTAAATTTCAGACTCAGTACAGTGTGTTTGAAATTTTTATGGAAATAAGACTGCAATTACAGCATCAAAATTGCTCTAGGCATGACCTAAACATTTTTTAATGCTTCTCTGTTTTTAATGAGAATAATGATGTTTAACTCAGACTACATATGGTAGGAACTTTGCCAAGAAGAGGAATGACATAACAAAGTGACAATCACTTTGTATCAATTGGCAATTAAAACTCAGTTTCAAGGTTAAACACTTAGCTCAGTGGTAGATAGTTGCACAAGGTGAGATTCTGGGTTCAATCTCAGAACAGGAATACATTTATGAATTTAAATTCAATTTTACTATTAAAATTTTTAGTTTATTTATGCCACATGTTGGAAACTGAAAAGACAGGCATAATGCAATATAATTTGTAATTTCTTCTTGTATAGAGTTTTTAAAATATTTTATTTATTTATTTAATTATTTATTTATTTATTTATTTATTTATGGTCTTTTTTGAGACAGGGTCTCCTTATAGCCCCAGCTGGCCTGGAGCTCTCTCTGTAGACCAGGCTGGCCTTGAAATCACAGAGATCTGCCTGTTGTTGCCTCCAGAGTGCTCGGATTAAAGGCATGTGCCACCATGCCTTTATTTATTTTTTATGTGTATGCATGTATACCTTGCATGTATGTAAGTACACCTGTGTCATGCAATGCCTATGGAAGACTGAAGAGGGCATTGGATCCTCTGGGACTGGAATTATGGATGGTTGTTAGCAATCATGTGGATGTTGAAGTTTGAACCTGGATCTTCTGCAAGAATAGCCAGTGTTCAGAACCACTGAGCCATCTCTCCAACCACTAGAGTTTCTTTTTAAAAATTATCTGAGTCTTTATAAATGTCATACAATATAGTTGTTTATAATCAGAACCTGGACACTGTCTACACTTGTTCTACAGTCCCAGTCCCTCACCCCACTGGATTTCATATACTCTGTCATTTTTGTTAGGGACTATCAAGTCAACTCTGTGTCCACAAGTGTACTTTAGATGTGTGTTTATCCATTGGAGCCTGCGTACCCTATCTAGCATCATACACTCAAAGAAAAGCAATTCTCTTTCTTCCAGTATTTATTGATTGTCAATAGTAAAGTTGGCACCTTATTTCTTTCCCCACTTCTGGGCTGGGTTTTTGTCTAATTGAGCATTCATGGGCATTGTGCATGGTATGACCATTGCTGCAAGTTTATATGAGTGCATTCTAGCTGTCTGTAAATATCTGTTTTCTCATGGTAAAAAAATCACCTCTGGCTCTGACAATCTTTCTGCCCTCTCTTTCTCAATGGTCCTTGAGCCTTGGGTTGCAGAGGATTGATATAGGCATCCTATTCAGGGATAAGGTCTCTGCTGACTTTTATTCTATTCACTTTAGCCAGGCCTGGCTCTCTGGGTTAATCACTGTCCATTGCATCAGGAAGCTTCACTGGTGAGAATTGTGAGATGCATTAATATCCCCACCCCTCTTTGTGCCATTTTTAGTTTAGTTGTAGTGTTTACAATGTGGATGTGTCTCTGTAGGCTGGGTACCTCACAGACACTTATTCTCCATGTTTGATTAATTGTGGAACTTTCTAGTAGTCTGTTGGATCTGTTGCAATCAGAAGTTTCTTTGATGAGTGGTGAGAGGTACAGTTATCAGAAAATATAGGTATATGCATTTAGAACACAATTATAAATTATGTTAGTCTAGGTCTGTGACAAAAGTAGGTTTATCTCTAAGATCTATGATCACTTTATATTTTTTTAATTTTTAAAATATTTTATTTCTGTATGTGTATGAATGTACTGTCTGCATGTAGGTCTGTGCACCTGTGTTGTGCAATGCCGCAGAGGTCAGAAGAGGACATCGGATTCCCCTGGAACTGGAGTTCTCCTGGAATTGGGAGTTACAGACGGTTCTCAGCGCCATGTGGGTGCTGGGGATCGAACCCGGATCCTCTGTAAGAGCAGTCAGTGCTCTTAACCGCTAGGCCATCTCTCCAACCCTGATCTATGATCACTTTAAACACTAATATTTGTCTGTGTTTATAGTGCCACACTTAAGTTCACTCCCTTTGAGCAGGCCTGAAATCCATTTGGGATAGCTGTTGATTACGAGCAGGAAAAAAGTGCCACTGCTGAAAAATAAAAAAAAAGAAAAAGAAATAAATACATAAATAAATAAATGTGACAAAATTTTTAAAAAGAGAGGGAAAAAAAAGAAAAGAGAGAGAAATGATGGGGAGAAAGAGAAAGAATGAATATCCTGTCTTCTCCCCATAAAAGCAAGTGTCAGGACCCTGAATTGAAGATGATGATCTCAGATATACATGGCACTTTCTCATGATCATCGTCACTGACAGCTCTTGTTCTGTGACTGTCTTAGTATTTATCATCTCTTCAGCCACTTGGTGAACAAGTCCTGGTGGAGTTGACAGGAAGCACTAGGAATTTACTGGGTGTTTGGCAAATGTTTTGATCTTTCTGAGACCTGCTTTTCTTAAGGCACTACTATTTAGGTACCAAATAACCACTATTGCAACTGTATTAGTCACTTTTCTGTTGCTGTGATAAAACACCAGACCAAGGAACTTATAAAAGGAAGAGTTTATTTGAGCTTACGATTGGCGGTTCCAGGGAATTAGAGTCCATTGTGGCGGGAGGCGTGGTGGCTGGATCTGGAGCAGCAAACCGAGGGTCACATCTCGCAAAGAGCACAGGAAACAGAGAGGGCAACTGTAGACCACAGAGTTAAAACTCACTAAGCCTGCCCCCAGTAACACACTTCCCCCAGCAGGGCCACACCTTCTAAGACCTCCAAAAACAGCGCCACCAACTGGAGACAAATGTCTGAATACTTACAGCCTATGGGGGACACTCATGCAAACCACCACAGCAACAAATCTTGAACATTATGTTTTTCTACTTAGATTACTAAAAAGATTTAATCTCAAAAGTTTTGGGAAAAATAAAAGACATATACATAAAGTTAAAATCACTCGTAATTAGACAATCCCTTGGTAGGTTTTTCCCTAGACTATTGCAACATGTATGCCATATATGCATGTATAAATATATTTTCATTTATGAATAAAACTTCCATTTTCTTTTTTTTTAAAGATTATTTGCTGGGATAATTATTTTTGTGCTTCATAGAGTTTAAAATTGCATGGAGCCATTCATTTTTTGCTCCCTTGGCAGTTTGCATGGAATCTTCTGACACTATGGCTATAGGAGGGGGTTTCCAGATCAGATCCAGTTTGATTGTCTCAAATCTGGTGTCCAAAGTATTTCCTGTCTTCAGAAATATGGTCTTAACTTCAATTCTGAGAGATAATTACAGGGTGTGGCAATAGCCCATGCTATTTTGTGGGTGTCTTGGAGTACTCTACAAGTTGAGGGAGGCTTTCTCTGCTTGTCACTGTGCTTTTTGTTATGCCAGTGTTCATATATATATATTTATATATATATATATATATATATATATATATAAAACTATATAGATTAGTCAGGGTTCTCTGAAGAAACAGAATGAACAGGATGAATATATACCTATATACAATTTATTGATTTGCTCACGTGACAGAACTCAAGGAGTGCAGCCGCACTGGAGAGGCTAAGAATCCAGGGAACTGCTCAGTCCACAAGGCTGGATGGGTCAATAGTACCAATCTGGTGCTGAAGGCCTGATGAATTCCAGGACATCTGCCTGTCTCAGTACATGCTGGGATCCAAAGGGGTTGATCACAGCAGCAAAACAAACTCACCAGTGAGAGAGAGGCAAGTGACAGGAAAAAGAGACCAGCTACCTCTGTCATGGCCTTTTATACTGCCTTCTGGCAGAAGGTAACACCCGCATTTGGAGTGGGCCATCCGGGTTGAGGTAGTCCAATCCGAAGATCCTTTTCACTTATTTGTTCCTTAGTGCAGTCAAGTTGACACCCAGGATTAATCATCACATGTCCACCCCTTGTCAACTTGACACCCAATAAATAGCCTCTCCTTATCTTATGCTTAAATGTCAATTGCGAACAATGGCAAGGTCATAATTCCACCTAACATGTTATAAGTGTCTCATGTGCAATTGCAAAGCATTATATCTTAGAGTAGGTGGTAATGCCCTTGAGGAACACTTAGTCCTTCAGTATCTAATAACCTAAATATAACAACACTTAACACTTATCTCAGTTGCACATTCAAAAGGGAACAACACAAGTATCTGCTTAATATATGTATATATATATATATATATATGAACAAGCCCATTATTAACCAAATAGAACAAAAGTTAATATCTATTATAATCCATGTTTCTGCAGCTGGTCCCGTAGCCTCAGCTGATATTTATGAGTACCTTCTTCTACTACCCAGTCTGTATTTCCTCCACCATCAATCAGCAAGCGCCTCTGCAGATCTTGGCTCTTTCCCTGGAGGAGTAACCCATACCTTCATCCCTGGAGGGTCTGGGCCATTTGTTGTCCTGTCTGGTTTGGGTTGTTGGAGTTTCCCATTGACGTTAATCATAGGACATGGTAGAACCTGAAGGCATCTCCTGCCTTCCAGACATAATCTTCCTTGCCCTCATGTGGAGAAAAAGTCCAAATTCCCCCAATCACTCCTCTTACTACTGTTATTCCTTCCTTAGCCTGTTGGCTTAAGGGCAGTAGAAGCCCAAATTGGCCAGGGGGAAGCCTTAGCTTCCAGTTCAATGGAATGTGTGCTGTATCTCCTGGCAAAAGCACTCTGCCCTTTACAGCCAAAACTTCTAGACCAGCACAATGCAAGGTCATGGGTACAGGAAGCAAATATTTTCCTACTGGGTCACTAGGGGTAATAGTGAGTGGAATCACTCCCAGTTCCACCCCTTGGTTCCTGGACCCATGAATTCTGGCTATAGCAGAAACAGTACCATATAGTGGGCACTGATTCAAAGCATATACTGCCTGCTGGAGAACCTTGCCCCAGCCCTCCAGGGTATTGCTATCTAATTGGCACTGTAACTGTGTCTTTAAGAGGCCATTCCATAGTTCTATCAAGTCAGCTGCTTCTGGGTGGTGGGGAACATGGTAAGACCAGTGGATGCCATGACCGTGGGCCCTCTGTCACACTTCCTTGGCTGTGAAGTGAGTTTCTTGGTCAGAAGCAATGCTGTGAGGAATACCATGATGGTGGATAAGGCATTCTGTAAGTCCCTGGATGGTAGTTTTGGCAGAAGCATTATGTGCAGGAAAGGTAAATCCATAACCAGAATAAGTATCTATTCCAGTAAGGACAAAGTGCTGTCCCTCCATGATGGAAGTGGTCCAATGTAGTCAATCTGCCACCAGGTTGCTGGCTTGTCACCCCAGGAATAGTGCCATATTGGGGGCTCAATGTTGGTCTCTCCTGTTGGCAAATCTGGCACTGGGCAGCAGCTGTAGCCAAATCAGCCTTGGTGAGTGGAAGTCCATGCTGTCAAGCCCATGCATAACCTCCATCTCTGCCACCATGACCACTTTGTTCATGGGCCCATTGAGCAACAACAGGGATAGCTGAAGAAAGAGGCTGACAATCCACAGAACGAGTCATCCGGTCTACTTGATTATTAAACTCATCCTCTGCTGAGATGACCTTTTCATGAACATTTACATGAGACACAAGTATCTTCACATCCTTTGACCATTCAGAGAGCTCTATCCACATATTTCTTCCCCAAATATCTTTCTCATCAATTTTCCAGTCATGCTCCTTCCAAGTCCCTGACCATCCAGCCAAACCATTGGCTGCAGCCCATGAATCAGTATATAATCGAACCTCTGGCCATTTTTCCTTCCAGGCAAAATGCACAACCATTTGCACTGCCCGAAGTTCTCCCCACTGCGAAGAATTTCCTTCACCAGTGTCCTTTAAGGTTGTTTCAGAAATTGGCTGTAATGCTGTAGCTGTCCACCTCTGAGTGGTGACTGCATAGCTAGCATGCAGAACCATCAGTAAACCAGGCCCCAGTCTTCTTTTCCTCAGTCAACTGATCATAGGGAAAACCCCATGAAGCCATAGGTGCATGCTTAAGCACAGGAGGCATTGTAACAGGAGTGGGAACCATAGGCATTTGGGCAACTTCTTCATGTAGCTTGCTTGTGCCCTCAGGGCCTGCCCAGGCCCTGTCACGTATGTACCACTTCCATTTGACAATGGACTGTTGCTGTGCACGTCCTACTTTATGGTCTGGTGGGTCAGATAACACCCAGCTCATGATGGGCAGCTCAGGTCGCATGGTGACTTGGTGGCCCATTGTCAAACGTTCAGTTTCCACTAAGGCCCAATAGCAGGCTAAGAGCTGTCTCTCAAAAGGAGAATAGTTGTTTGCAGATGAAGGTAGAGCCTTGCTCCAAAATCCCAAGGGCCTCCGCTGTGATTCCCCTATGGGAGCCTGCCACAGACTCCAGACAGCATCTCTATCTGCCACTGATACCTCAAGCACCATTGGGTCTGCTGGATCATATGGCCCTAGGGGCAGAGCAGCCTGCACTGCAGCCTGGACCTGTTGAAGAGCCTTTTCCTGTTCCAAGCCCCACTCAAAGTTTGCTGCCTTCCGAGTCACCTGATATATGGGTCGTAGTAACACACCCAGATGAGGAATGTGCTGCCTCCAGAATCCAAAAAGACCCACCAAACGTTGTGCTTCTTTCTTGGTGGAGGGAGGGGCCAGGTGCAACAACTTATTCTTTACCTTAGAAGGAATGTCTCTGCATGCTCCACACCACTGAACTCCTAGAAACTTCACCGAGGTAGATGGCCCTTGAATTTTAGTTGGATTTATTTCCCATCCTCTCATGCGCATATGCTTTACCAACAAGTCTAGGCTAGCTGCTACCTCCTGTTCACTGGGTCCAATCAACATAACATCATCAATATAGTGGACCAGTGTGATATTTTGTGGAAGAGTCAGGCGATCAAGATCCCTTCTAACTAAGTTATGGCACAACGCTGGAGAGTTAACATACCCCTGAGGTAAGACAGTAAAGGTATACTGTTGGCCTTGCCAGCTGAAAGCAAATTGCTTCTGGTGGTCCTTATGAACCGGTATTGAGAAGAAAGCATTGGCCAGATCAATAGCTGCATACCAGGTACCAGGAGACATATTAATCTGCTCGAGTAAGGACACCACATCTGGTACAGCGGCTGCAATTGGTGTCACTACTTGGTTGAGTTTTCGATAGTCAACTGTCATTCTCCATGATCCATCTGTCTTTTGCACAGGCCAAATTGGAGAGTTAAATGGAGATGTGGTAGGAATCACCACCCCTGCATCTTTCAAATCCTTGATAGTGGCATTAATCTCTGCAATCCCTCCAGGGATACGATACTGTTTTTGGTTCACTATTTTCCCTGGTAGAGGCAACACCAATGGTTTCCATTTGGCCTTTCCAACCATAATAGCCCTCACTCCACAGATCAGGGAACCAATGTGGGGATTCTGCCAATTTCTAATTATATCTATCCCAATTATACATTCTGGGACTGGGGAAATAACCACAGGATGAGTTCTGGGACTCACTGGGCCCACTGTGTGTCAGACGTCAGCCAAAACTCCATTTATCACCTAACCTCCATATATATCACATGCACAGACGCACTCACCAAAGTTAGTGTGTATCTATATATAGTGTGTGCATTTTAGGTTCGTTTTGAACTAATACATTTCCCTAAAGTTTTTCATACTGCCTAAGAATTCTGATCCCAGTTAAAGAACCTTCATTTTCCTCTTTTCCCCTTTGATAGCACCTATCTCTACTATCTACCTCTCTCAAGCTCCTTCTTCTTCCTTAACCCCATGGTTCCTTTCCATTTCCTGTTTCTTATAGTTACATCAAGATAGACATACATGCTGAGCATAGTGGCACAAGCCTTTAATCCCAGCCATTGGGAGACAGATTTTCTCCATGAGATCTCGCAAGCCTGGTGCACATAGTGGCTAAGATCCACATGTAAGAGGGAAGATATGTGGATTGTGTTTCTGAATCTCTGTTACTTCATATATTATAACATTTTCTAGATTCATCCATTTACCTGAATATAGAATTTTTAATCAAGATACCTTGGTTTTTATATGTTGTTTAAGTATATGGACATCAGAAAACATAAGCACAATTTTTTATAATTCATCACTTTTCAGTTTTTCAAAGAAACCCCCAAAGCCAACTCGTACTGTACTGAGGATGGTATCTAGTTACTGTCATATAGGAGTTTCTGAAGAAAAGGGTGAGAAAAATAATTATTTTCTAAGATTATTTATTTTTTAAATATTCATGTAAAATATTGTGTCTGGTTATTAGAACATCAAATGTGTATTACAAAGGAATGGCAAACTGAAAGGGAAGGCTCAAGGTAAGTAAACTGAACTGATATCAGGTTTTCTGTGATGTCCAATGTACAGATCTTATTTGTGAGACCAGGTCATTTATTTGACTGTAACAAAATGTAATTAATGACTATAGTGATAAGCATAGTTTTTAGTATCAACATTAAGATACTTTAATCAAAACATCTGGAACTGGTAGATGCTAAAATTCAGTGGTCCTCATACTTGGGTGCATTCTATATACATCCTGGAAAATTTGAGAACACTACAAAATTGAGATGCCTCTACAAGCCTGTGAATCTGAAGCCCCGTGGGAGGCCCTGAACATTTATCTTAAAAAAAGAAAATCTCCTCAGGTGACAGAGCATTGAAAATTGTGCAGAGTACTGAGAATCTCTGTGCAACTATTTAAAGGAACAATACTTAATTATATCATTCAAGCAGTAACTGCATTCAAGTGCAATTTTACTTAATTTATTCTGACAAACTCACAATTCATTCATTCATTATTCATTAAGTATGCATTTATAGAATGCCTGCTGACAGGTGAGTACTTTGTACGATGTTGACAACTTGTGATAAATGTTTGGGTTTTATCCTCAAAGACCTTACAGACATAAAAGTAAAATGATTATTCTATTTGGGTTTCAATTACCATTCACAGATTGTTGCATAAGTAGTTATGAGAGAAAAGCAATTTCTCTTTAATTCTTTGTGATTTTGGTATATTCAAACTGTGTTTTTTTCCCCCTGAAGGAAACTTAAGGTATTTTTTTCTCATAATTTTCTTTGTTCATTTAATCCAACTGTCAAACATTTAGCACACTTTTATAAACACTCTCAACAACTACATAGAAGTACAGTATAACCTTTTGCATTGCTAATTCTACTCTCTTTAAATACCTGACCCTATAGTCCCACTTAACTATACAATAGAGTTCAGAAATCCACTATATTTCTCTGATAAAAAGTTTTCAAATTCTAATCCAGAATCAAAGATGGAAATGAGCTCAGCGATGATCAAAGATCAAAATCAATTGTATTTCTGTACACTGGCAATGAATAATATAAAAATGAAATGAATAAAACAATTTTATGTTAAATAATATTAAAAAGGATGAAATAATCAAAACTTAGTTTAACAATGGAGTGTAAAACATATCTAAAATAATAAAAAAATTTAAATTGAAAAATATATAAACAAATGAAACAATCCAAATGAAGTAATCTAAACACTGTTGCTAAGCTTATAAAATTTCCAAAAGAGTAAGATTACTTTTTATATATTCCCAGATGAATTCTGTGCAGAAATTAACAAATTTATGATAAAAGTAGTATGGAAATTTTAAGTGAGAATAAATAATAAATCTTCAAAAAGAACAAATTTCTAGATCTCATACTTCTGTACCAGGGTATTTCTGTAACCATTAAAATCTTCCCCTAGTCACATATGCATTTCAAATAAGTCTCATGTCTCACATTTTGACAGCCTCTAAAGATGGTGTTACCAACTGAGGACCAAGTGTTCAAACATACCAGCCTTTGTTGGGGACTTCAGACTCAAACCTTTACATTAGTATTATCTAATGCATACAATGTTTGAGTTTTCTCCTATACAGTTGAATTTTCTGTTTTCTGGGCATTCTAATTGACTTATTTTTTTCATTTTTGCTCATTTCCCTTTCCATTCCCCCCACCTGAGTTCATGCATTGTACCATACACATCTTGCATCTTTTTATGAGTCTTCCCAAAGTCTTTTTCAAAGCAGGGGATTATTGTTTTGGGAACTTCACAGTTTCAATCGGTTCTTTATACCAGTTCTTTTGTTGTTGTTGGATGGAAAGAGAAATGAGTCTAAATTGGACTGAGAAATGATGTGTGAAAAAGTTTAATAACAATAAAATATATAAAATCGTTTTTACTTAAATTTTGCAATTTTCATACAATATAGTTTAATGGTATTCAGATTCTCTACCCTATCTGCACCTCCCATGCTCCTCATCCAATTCAATGTTCTCTCTCTCTTTCTCTTTCTTTCTTTCTCTCTCTCTCTCTCTCTCTCTCTCTCTCTCTCTCTCTCCATATACTCTCCATATATACATACACACGGACACACATATATATATGAAGAATATATATATATTCTTCATATATATATATATATTATATATATATATATATATATGAAGTATGGGTCCATCCACTGGACCCACCAAGAATTCCACTGATGCATGACACTGTCTTTCTCCCTCCCAGAAGCCATCAATTGCCAAAAGTTCTTCTGGTTGCCTTGGGATTTCTTACTCACTTCTCCATTTCTATGCTGGGATTTTGCCTGGTTTAAACTTTCATAGGACTTGTGCATGCAGAGTGCCTATCCCTGAATAGGATACTTACTTCAAATCTCTATTTCCCAAGGCCCAGCGGTCATTGTGGAAGAGGCGGCAGAAAGATGGTAAGTCACGAGGGGGAGGATGATCCCAAGGAAACAGTCTTCCGTACAGCTGGTTAATTATTCATATGAACTTCTGTTCAAGTTTACCTTGATACTAATAATTTGTTCTCTCTTCATTATGGTGCAGCCTAATTTCTTCTAAGTCCTATCTGTCATTAACTTTTCAGTCTTAAATATGTTTACACCAATTATCTTTTTAGCATATTTTAATGAAAATTTCAACTATAGAGTTCTGGCTAAATTGCTTTGGTTCTAGCAAAGACAAAGAAAAAAGAAAGGAAAAAGTTCAGAATTGTAAACCAAGAGTCAATATTTTACCAATTTTTCATAAAATTATTTTTTCCATCTTGAATCAATGCAATTTACTTAATTTTATTTTAATTTTTTTAATTTTTTTTAATTTCTGTATGTTTATGAATGTACTGTCTGCAGGCAAGTTTGTGCACCCGTGTCGTGCAATGCCGCGGAGGTCAGAAGAGGGTGTCGGACTCCCCTGGAACTGGAGTTCTCCTGGAGTTGGAGTTTCAGAAGGTTCTCAGCCGCCATGTGGTTGCTGGGGATCGAAACCAGGTCCTCTGTAGGAGCGGTCGGCGCTATTAACCGCTAGGCCATCTCTCTTTAATTTTAAGGATGCTGATAAAGCCACTGTTTCCTGGTTTCTATCCCACTTCACTGTTTTTGTATCAATTTCAATTGATTCTCATTTCCTATGAGACCTTATATTTAATATTTCAAGTTGACAAACAAAACTATCACTACTCTATCCTTTTATAATTTGATTACATAAACACACTACACAGACTACTTTAAGCCATTACCTTCCATCCTTTGTCTTCAAAGTCTCATGTCTACCTAATAATATAAAATAAATTCAGACTTTAAAAGTATCCATGGGCTGTAAAATTTCCCATATTTTAAAATTATGACATATTTAAACTATTGGAACCTATAAAATAAAAATAAGTTATCTACTTCCAACATATAATGCTACAAATGAATTATTTTTAATCCTTTAGGGAGGAAAAAAAACAACAAAACAAAACAAGGCATAGAAAAGAATGAAAACCAAAAGCAAAACCCACCAAAGTAAACATCAAATTCTGCAGTTTGTGTCAGACTTGAAAAGTAATCAACTGGGCTTCAAAGGCCTTACGTATCCCCAAACCTCCAGCTCTACCACCTGCAGCACATGCAGCTTCTCAGCTCTCCTTGTTGGGCATCTCATGATACTGCATATCCAGTGTCCTCCAGTTTCCATAGTAGCCGAGGCTTTACCTTTCCAGCTTATTGCAGTTGTTTATCAGAGCCTCTATTCAGGGACTCTGATCCCTCTACACAAGGACTGCCCTCCACAACCCCTCTATCCCCCATCTTTCATGCCTTCTAAATCAGTTCTGTGTGGCCGATATTTATATTATTGGCAACTTGCACTGGCAAATCAATAATACATGGCCCACAGGTTTACTAGTTTTTGTGTGCTGACCCTAAGAAACACTTTGCCATTGTTCCAGTGCATCACAGAAACCTTCAATGCTATGGTGCTCTGCTCTCTGTCAATTGCAGCTGCTTCTTAAACACCATCCTGAGTACAACCCTGCCTTAATATTTCCTTATTACAAATAAGTACAATATATTTAATGTCACTCAGGTTCTCAAGATATGGGCAGAATGAAGCTAGATTCTTGCCCAAAATATTACATTAACCATCACTAGTTTAATTTCTGATAGAGTATCTTCTGAAACCACATTTGCTAGGCCCCTGCACTCTATATATCCATCAGCATTTTTATCTTTAAAATTCATTTTAAAAAATCCATTAATCTCTACTGATAACACTCAATGTTTTTTTTCTAGCACAAATTTCCAGTCTTCCATACTGCTCCCACAAACAGTTTCAGAATCCTAACAGCCACCTGGTTAGTTTTATCACAACAAAGATCCCAGTTGTATCCTTGTTTCATTTCCTGTTTCTGTGATACAGCACTCTGACAAAAGAAAACTCAAGGATTTATTTGGTTATAAATAAATCTAGGTTATGGACCATCATTATTAGAAGTCAAATGGGAGAAAATGGAAGGAGTTAGTCACACCCACATTCAAAATGAATATACCCATGTTTTTCCTTAGTTAGCTTTTTCCACCCTTATGTAGTTAAGAATGCCCTGGCCAGAGAAGCATATTACCCACAGTAGGCTGGTCTTCCTGGATCAATTAACATAATTATTATAATTCCCTAGAGATATGCCCATAGTCCAACCAAACATAGAGAGTTCTTCATTAAAGTTCTCTTCCTGTGTGATATTAGATTACACCAAGTTGAAAATCAAGAATAATCATTAAAAGGCCATTACTAATAAAGGTTACTTGAAAACCAGCATTGTGACACTGGAACAATGATATGACAACAGACTGATCTTTATGTAATGTGCACATACTAGACAATGAGATACTTTCCCTACAGAGTCAACTGCAAGTTAAACTTATTCCTGGAATTTTCTACTCAATATCTTCTGATAGTGGCTGACTGACTGTACATGACTAAAGCAAAGCTACAACTTGTGGTTATTGTATTAATATGTAAGTCTTGATTCAAGGTCCTAAACATTCTTCAGTTTCTATTTTCCCAGTGGTAATAATTACATCACCTTATGTTACTATATTCATATTGAATATATCCTACTCCTTCTCACTATGCTCATAATAAAAACTAAAATCTTACTGTGGCTTGTAAGGCCCTGGTTAATCCAACCACTTCCATGCCATTAAAAGAATACATGGATTATTCTAAGCAGAGTGGAAATTAATGTTATTACTTTCTGAAGATAACCCCTGGTGAATGATCACATAATATATGAACTTGCATGGTCCCATGTCACAGTGAAAATGTGACTAACAGAATGTAGCAAAATTTTCTCAATATGACTTCCAATCTTAAGAACTTTGCAGATTTTGGTCTGCAAGGAACCATCCTCTGTAACAAGCCCAAATCCATTAACAATAGAAGGAGAAACCCATAGAAAGAAAGAAAGAAAATAGCTAGTCAGGCCTTAGCTATGGCAGCTGTCTGAACTGAACTGCCAAGCTCAATCATGAAAAATTATTTGGGAACCTTCCCAACTTAGCTTTCAAAGGAATGCAGCCTCTATTATATATCTGACTTCACACACATTACCCACCTCAAGCAAGAATCCCTCACATGAACAGATGATATTCAAATGTTCTGAAACCCAGTAAGTTTAGGTTGGCTTGTTTCACAGTAGTAGATGTTTGTAATATTAAATTTGTACTCTGTAAGTATCTCAAAGCTTCTGTTTCTTTATATAAGAACAACATTGACTACTTGTGGCAAATGCAAAATCTGTTATATCCTTGGAATGACCAAAATGTCAACTTTCTTATACAGACTCAGAAAACTTTAAAAAAAAAGAAAAAGTTAAAAAGAATGACATCCTACCACTTATCAATAATATTTATGGTATCAGTGAATAATTTCAAATAAAAATAGAGCAAATAGACATTTAACAATCAAATAGATGAAGACAGCCTGGACTTTGATAGAGTCAGCCCTGGAAGAGGACAAAACCATTAAGCCCTGGACTTTAAGTGCCCACTTATTAGAGATTTCCCTAACCTAACTTTTGGATTGTAAGCCCAGTAAACTTTACATCAAAGAACTGCCTACATGACATAGAATTCTGTGCTGTACTGGGGAGCTGACAGCTGCAACCCCTGTGGAAAATAGCTGCTAGGGTCTTATAGGGAAAGGAAATGATTTTAGGAAACCAAGTTCACTGGTGCAGGACCTGGGATCATGAAATTCCACAAGTCAGCAGAGAACACCTCAGCCGGGTCTGGATTTCCACATACTGTCATTTACATATAGCTTCTTATGTTTCTCACGTGCCTTCTGTCAGTGGCACTGACATGTCCATCCATTAAGGTTTGAATGAGAAATGTCCTCACACTTGGTGGTGCTGTTTGAGGAGGTTATGAAACGTAGGTCATGGAACCTTGATGGAAGAAGTCTGTCACTGGGGGCAGGCTTTGAAAGTTTATAGCCTCCCCCCAGTTCCAGTTTCCTTTCTCTGCTTTCTGTGTATGGATGGAAAATGGATGGAAATGTGATCTCTCAGATTCCTGCTCTGGTTGGCTGCCTCTTGCAATGTCGCTCCCCACCATTATGGACCAGCCCTCTGGAACCATAAGCCAAAATAAACTCTTCCATATATATATATATATATATTATAACTATATATATATATATATATATTCATTGGAATATGTTTCCTTTGAACTCACATCTATCACTTCTCAGAGACACTGGGTTTAGATTCAATAATGTTCTAAGGCAGTAGAGATGTTTTAGATTTTAATATTTGTATATGGGACTTTCAAATCCTCCTTCCTTGTCAACACGTTAATTCATTTTTAGTACAGCATTAACATAGTTAGTATCTGTATCTTTTTTATTCCTTTCAAATTCTTCCCACTCTCTTAGTACTTGATTTTCAATGTGGCATGTTTTATCATTTTTTGTATATGTGCAGACATATCTGTAGGAAGGCTACACGGTACACTGTATTTATAAAAAATGCTAATTCAGAAACATATAGAGACACTTTCTTATGGTGCTTTATAATCTCCATTCTGAAGTTCTTTATATTTAGTTGAAACATAGCACAGTTATACATGGGCCATAAATAAAGTTTTATTTCAGAAATAAAGTTTTATTTTCTTTGTTAGAAGAGAGTTGGAGATATTTACTTGACAAAACTTTAGGCAAGTTCTACAAGAATTGAGTACCAATCTAAGTACTTTAACAAGGGAAAAGCTTGTTTAATAAGTCCTTGATCTTCTTTTGAATTTCCTCTTAGAAAATAATCCAGCCAGCAAGAGTGTATGTCAATGCATAAGAACTTGATCTACGTAAACATGTACCTGAAAGATGGACTTCATAAAATTGTTCATTGTAGCCATATTGAATAAACTATCTCATTTCCTTATAGGAGAGAGATGCACATGTCAGATTTTTATGAATATAAAGATCTTATAGACTTCTATCATATTTTTAAAAAATAGCTACATGATTATGAGTTTAATTTTCCATAATTAATACATTTCAGACTCAATTTTTTTGAAATATTTTAAACATATTTATTTGTACTTTTATATGTATGTGCATACAATACCCATAGAGGCCACCAGAAAAGAGTACTGGTTTCCCTGGAGCTGGAGTTTCTGTTGGGAAATTAAATACCATGTAAATGTTGGGAACTGAGCCTGGAGCTGCTGCAAAACAAGCTAATACTCTTAATACCTGAGTAATCTCTTCAGGGTCTCTTTAGAAATACTTATCCAAAACTGTTTTTACAATAGGTGAGACCAAATTGTTAATGCTACAGTTTGATATTAACAAAGATAGAGCCAAAAAAAAGCGCACCTTCCAGCAGAACAAATACGCCAACTCCCTTACTTTCAAATAATAGCATGATGGTTTGAATGAGAATGTCCCCAATAGGCTCCAAGTATGTGGACATTTTGTCCCCAGTTGGTAATGCTGCTTTGGCAGGTCTTAGAAGGTGTGGCCATGCTGGAGGAAGAACTTCACTGGAGTTCAAAAAGCCTTGTCAATCTCCAGACTCTCTCTGCTTCTTGTGCCTGCTTAAAGATGTGAACTTCTGCTTTCTGCTCCTGCTCCAGGACCTCCTGCCACCGTGCCTCCGTGCCATGATGGACTCTAATTCTCCTGGAACCTTAAGACAAAATAAACTTTTTTGAAGTCCCCTTGGTTGTGGTGTTTCTATCACAGTAACAAAAAGAGACTAATACACTAGCTGTATTGCTTAATGATAAATTTACATAAATGCAGTTGTAGACATAATTTATGTGTATTGTCATCAGAGATGTGTTTCCTCTTATAAGAATTATATATTTTGTAAATGTTTATTTTTTGTAAATATTTATTTTTTGTATTTTTTTCTGGAAAATGGTATATGTGAGTATTGTCTGCATTATTTCTATCCCTTCCAGTCTGTCTATCAACTCCTCCCATGTCCTGCACTCTTAATTTCTTATCCTCTTTCATTATTTTTGTTACATGTACATATACACATGTATAAATACTCACACATATATTCATTGAGTCCATTTAATGGTGCTTATAAATATGTATATTTTGTGTTGCCCATTTGAGATTAGATAACTTCTTAGGAGTTAGTCTCTGGAGAAAATTGATTCTCTCTCAGAATCTGTTGATTGCAGCTCTTCATATTGAGGTAGAATCCCAGGACGTTCCCCCCATTCACCTTGTGATGTTCAATAACTTTGTCAATATCCAGGTCTTGTTAGACTACCATACTGTGGAGATTTCTTTGATGTACTTTCCCTATCATGGTGAGAGTTTATTAACCAGCAGCAAGAGTCTTGTCTCTCTGGCTCTTTCATTCTTTCCACACCCTCTTTCATTCTGGTTCCTAAGCCTTAGGTTTGAGGTTGCATTGTAGATGTGTCAGTCTGGCTGGGCAACTCACAGAATTTTATTCTCTATATTTCACAATATGTGGAACTTTGTAATACTCTCCACCTGTTGCTAAAAGAAGCTTCTTTGATGAGTAGTGAGAAGTATGCTTTATGTAATTATAGGAAGTACTTAGAATACAGTAAGAAATTACACTGGTCTAGGGAAGTTAAAGAAGTAGGTTTTTCTCTAGTCTATGACCTCTACAGTCATGTGTACTTGATTTTCTTTACAATACCATGCATGATTTCCCTCCCATTCAGCAGGACTTAGACAGCTGTTGATTACCCCTATGATAAAGGTGCCACTAATGCACCAATAGAGATCGTTTTCTGTGCCAGTCATTGCTGTGGTTCTAGACTTTATAGCTGGATAGGATCATTGATTGAATTTCTCTCTTGGCAGTGTGGCTAGTATGCAATAATACTATAGAACTGGAAACTTCAGGGAGGAGGTTCCCAGGTCAGTTCCAGCTCAATTACTCAAGACCTTTGTCTGAAGGATGCCCTGTAAGATATTTATAATAATTTTTACTCTAAAAGTCCTAGCCATATTTGCTTAAAATTGATTTACATAAAATCATTTACATAATTCCATGCATATAATTTACTTGTTTTGTCAGCAGAGCTGTGCTTCTCCTCATAAGAATTCTTTTTTAATATGATATATGTTGCTTTTTGTTTTCATTCTCAAAAAACTTGGATAAGCCTGAAACTTAATTGTATTTACCAAATACCAGATGCTAAATAATTAAAAGTTCTTTATTATTTAAATATTTTAATTAATTTCCATTTTAAGTTTTTGATTCACATTTAGATCATTTGTATATTGCTAGTCTAGAGAAATTGTTTAGGCATAATTTTATTGCATAGAAATATATTTTGCAAAGAATAATAATTAACTTCATCCCATAAGGAGAGTTATTTCTTTTTGAATGTCAAACTCAATTAATGGAAGCATAAAACTTCAAACTGATAACTAACATCATGTGGTCTGAATTTTACCTGAATATTTTGGGAAGAAAGCTTCAAGTCTGGTAAGTTATGATAGTGATAAGACAAATATAATGTGAAATATCAATTATGGAAATTATTATAAAGTAAAAAATACAAATAATGAAATGTAAAAAGCTGACTTTTTGAGTTAAAATGTAGATTATAATAAATACTATAGATTATCAAAGTGACCCTGAGTTTCACTACATGTAGCTCCATGATTCAAGTATTTCTTGTAAGACTGGATATTTCAAATATTTGGAAGTGACATTTCAAATGCGCTTTCTGTGTATCACTTATTAAAGTTCAGTACTAATTAATGAATTAAAAAGCATTCCAGAAAATAACATTCTAAATCATCAAAATGCTAAGAAATACGCTAATTATTTTTTCCTGTTGTGGCATGATTTTCCTTGTTTAGGGAAATGCCTTCAAATTTTACTTTGAAAAGAAAATTTCTTAGGCTTTTAGTGATTAAGTCTTTTACCACATATCTTTTTCTACTATCAGTGGCAACTATTTTAGTAAGTTCTCAAACAAATGACTAGGTACCTTGAGGACTGATGAAATGAATGGCACTAGAATAATTAAAAGCTAAATTTCCAAAGTGATGAAATAAAAATTTAGCAAAATAGCTGTAGTTTAAGTTGGTCTAAAATTGAAACAATTGGGGTTGGAGTGATGGCTCAGCAGTTAAGAGAACTGGCTGCTCCTGGAGAGGACCCAGGTTCAATTCCCTGCACTCACATGCCAGCTATCTGCAGCCTTCTGATGACCTTTATGGGTTTGCAGGGCACAGGTGCCATACACACAGGTAATACACTTATGCAGATAAAATGGAGAAGACATGGAGGGAGGGCTAGACAGGAGGGAGGAGGAGCAGAGATAAATAATGCCTAACTGGGGTAAAAGACCTGAGGGAATCATATTAGTTTAACAATCTATTGACAATTACACATATAATATCACTACATGAGTCCATGTGCAAAGCTGAAGGTTACATAACACGAAACAGTACTAGACAAGAGAAACCTTCCTTTGAGTCCTTGGCCAGGGTAGAGACTCCCAAAATTACATAGGCTATTGCCATAGCCTTTGATTCCATCCTAGAACCTGAGAGTAAGACCCTATTGCTGAAGACAGGACATACTTCAGAGACCGGATTTGGAGCAATGGAGCTGGAATTGACCTGGAAGCCACATCCCCCGAAGGCTAGCTTTCATGGCTTTGGGGAGCACTATTCATAGCTTTAGAGTAATCAATCAATATTCTAACACCCGTTTTAAGACCGAATAGCCATGTCAATAACCAGCACAATATATGACATCTGTGCAGTAGTGGCACTTTTATATTGGGGACAATCAATGGCTAAGTAATTGGACCTAAAGCCCATGCAGTAGAAGGAGATTCATGTGTGGTACTATAAACATTGCTTTTCTTCCAGAGGACCAGGACTCAATTCCCAGAACAACCCTCTATAACTCCAGTTCCAGGCAATCTGACACTCTCTGGCCTCTGTGGGCATTCCATTGGGTGGGTATACACAGTACACTCTTAAACATAATGCTCATTCCTCTCATCTGGATCTACAGCCAAAAGGAGCAAAGCATCTCAGAGAAAACTCTAAAAGCAATTTGACTGCTCCTTGACAAAAGGAGCTTGAAAATTTAGAGATCCAGGCAAGATGTATGCTGAAAAAGAGGTTGTGACTTTTATGAAAGAAATCTGATTTGCACTGAGATAATAGGGAAGTTGCTCTGATAACAAAGCCTACACAGCAAGATCTAATTTGTGAAAGTGGAAATTAATTTGAAAGGAGACCTAATGCCTTGATCCTCAAAAGCAATAGACAAGGGAAATGTTTTCCTGGGGTCCACATCTTGAGGTTACTGAAATTGTGCTCAAAGGAGGGTCAACTTCAAAGAAGTTAGTAGAAATTGACATCATCATCCATATGCTACTGCCATTTAGGAATGAAAGCCTGACTGAATCACAGAGTGCTTAGCCATATTTCTAGAGAGCCATTGAGCCCAAACACTGCTTTGGACTCCCTTGAGAGGCGATTGTACAAAGCTGTAAGGTGAAGCTTAAATTGAAATGAAGACTACAGGGCATGGAATTTCTAATGAAGAAAGCTGCAAGCATAGAGTAGAGCCAGCCCAAGAAAGAATCTCTGTGTTGATGGCAGTAGAATTGTGTGAGAAAATCCATCCAAGTCCTCTGTAGCCCAGACAATGCCATGATGAGTCCCAGAGGTTGAACATGGGGTTTCAAGATTGGTGTTTTCCCTGTGTTATTTTAGTATTGCTTTCCTCTGTCCATTCCTTGTTATATCCCATTATTATTTTTAGAATCAGAATATTTATTCTGTGCCTTTTAGCATTGGAAATATATGTTACTTTTGATTTTATAAAATCTCATAGTTAAGACATCACTTTGAGTTTTGGAAGACACTTTGGGTTTGGAACATTCAAAAAGTTTTGGATTTTTTTTTAGGGACAATGGAGACTTTTGAAGTTGGATTGAATATACTTTGCATTATAAGATTATGACCACAAACCTATGGAGACAAGATGTATAAAGTTATGGTTTTAAAATTACCTTGTATGGATTTCAAGTTGACAAAGCTTGTCAACATGAAGGTATCTAGAATCAACTTGAGTAACAATCTCTGAGCAGGTGGGTAAGAAATTACTTAGATTACCTTAAAGCAGGAAGCCCCACTTTAACTATGGGGACACCATTCAATGAAATAGGTTACTTGACTTAATTTAAAGACAAAACATAACTGTGTACTAGTATTTAGCCCTATGTATTCCTTACTTCAGATGCAATGTGACCAGCTGCTCCTCTGATATCTTTCTATTTCAAATAACTTCTTAAAAGCTTTCTTAAATGTCTTAGACTGCATTTTGAAGTATAGCACAAGATAGTACAGCACAAGATAGTACCTCTCTACAGCTCTTAAATCATATTCTAACTGGCTCCTAATGCTAAAATATTTAGAATGCTATTTTATGAAATTTGACATTCCATATTATTATTTTAAAATTAAGTAGTATATATTCACACAAATAATAATTCATAAAAGTAGAAATTTTTTTTGGTCCTTTTGAAACAAGGTCTCCCTTTAGTCCTAGCTGGCCTGGAGCTTGTTATGTGAACCAGGCTGGGCTTGAACTCACAGAGATCTTCTTCTGCCTCCCAAATGCTGGGATTAAAGGCATGCATCACCATGTCTGTCAGAAATTAAATTTATTACATATATTACTTAAGGATGTAAGCATAAAATTCCCAATAGCACATATAAAATATTTCAACACTATATTATTGGAAAGTTAGAATTGTATATTAATAATTTTTAATATGTGGTCAAAACATATTTGTTAATATTTAGGAAATACACAATCAGAAATTGAAGTTACTTTGTTAAAGGGATTAAAGAAATTATCTTAGAATGTAGTATAATTTTCTCTAAGTCCAATTAAATGAAAATTACAATTTCTTAAAATGCTTTAGCAGTCTAATTGGACTTAGAGTCCACTCAGTGGGAAAGAACTTTTGTGTCGTACTGTAATTCTAGCCAGCAGTACACATGGCTGGAGGTGTCATAGATTTTAGGGGAAAAAGAGAAACTTCCCTTTTGTCATATCCCCAGACAAATACAAATTTCTTATTGTAGTCTAAAAACCTATATTTATATTTACAGACAAGTCTACCTCTTACCACCCAAAGCATTTTTTGAAACATATGGAGACTATCACAAAATTCTGCAACTGATCAAACTTAGAGAATAAAGGTCTGTGACATTCACAGCCTGAAGTGACACATCTAGAATACAGTTTCTCTACCTAAGGCTCAGGGAACACAGTGGAACATGGAATGCAAAGAATATCACTGTATCTCTCAACTCTCACTAGCAAAGCTTTCTCATGTAAAAGATGGCAATTAACCCAGAAAGCCACAACTGGCCTAAGTGCAAAGAAAAGAGCACAAAGTGCTGATTCCAGAATATGACACCTTTATCAAATATCTGTCACGTAAGGTTCAGGGTCCATTGTGGAAGAGGGGGTGGAAAGACTAAGAATCAGAGGTGGTAGGTAACTACAAAAACGTTTTCCAGACAGTTGGGAAGTTACTCATATAAGCTAGCCACAATTATAACAGCATGCACAAGACCCACACAAGATAAATCCAGAAAAATTCCAACATAGAAGTGGGGAAGTGGGGAAGCAGTCTCAAACTTAGGTGAGGAATTATTGAGAACCAATAACTTCAGAGAGAGGAAGACCGTTTTTGTTAAAGTCTGCAGTTAACCAGGCTCCAGTGGGTGCACACATAAGATCATATTGGGAACACATATTTGACTAGACAGGTACATAAATATAAAGTAAATGAAATCTAGTGAGTGGTTATAGGAGGGGTACAGACAGGGGAGAGACCTAATATGATATAAAATATATGGTATGGAATTTGCAAAAGAGTCAATAAAAAAAAAAAGAAAATTATTTAGTTACAACTTTTAAAACTACCAAATTGATAGATATAAGATTTATAAAATTAATGTAAATCTGAAGGAAAAATAATTAAAATATTTAAAAAGCATTTTATTTATAATTTCTATTCCATGTGTATGAATGTATTGCCTACATGCATGTAAATGCACCTACATCATTCAATGCAGGACAGAAGAAAAGAGATCCCCTGGAAATGGAGTTACAGACAGTTGTTAGTTGCGATGTAGTTGCTGGGATTAGAACCTAGGTCTTCTGCCAGTGCTTTTAACCATTGAGCCATTTCTCAGCCCATTTTTTTTTTAATTGTAAAGGAAATATATTGATCACTAATTCATCTGTTCAAGTAAAGAACAATATATAAATAATACTGTGTAAATAAAGTATACTTCAGGGGAAAATCCTAAAGTTTGCAAGACTATGATAAAACTATCTGGAGATAGGCTATGCAAAATTCAAAAAAAAATGTGCTTTATTTTTCTGCCATGAAGACTAAAATTGTATTTAGGAAAAACTGAAAGATAATTCTGGATTGTAAAATAATTGTAAAAAACATTAAGAATTCAATGGGATGTTGTTTCTCTTTGGATTTTTATTCCATTAAGCTTTGCTTATCTCTCCTCTCTGTACCTCTCTATTTAATGAAAAACCCCTGAGAAATACACATACAATATGTAAACATTAGTGCATATGTATAGCTGAAGCCTATATTGATAGAATGTGTAAATAACAGAGGAGCTGGAAGGTTCATTAAGGACAGTAGAGTCATAAATCCCTTGAAATGGCTAACTGGCCCTAAATTGGTAATGTGGCCTTGCTCAAACTTTCAACTATTTACTCCCAGGATGAAGGGATATACTTCTTTTAAGTATACTTTTGGAGCCAACCAAAAGTATACTTAAAAGAAGGCTTTCAACTAACCAAGGTCACCAAATTTTGGCATCAAACACATTCCAGTTGTGCTCAGTGTCTAAAACTTCTTTTCTTTATTAAGTGGCAGTCTCCTTACCCATGATAGAGCATCTGTCCTAAGCTGTATGCTTTTTCTAATACAATATATATTCCTTGCCTGTTTCAGATCTGGTTCTGGTTCTTATTTCTCAACTTTAAACCCTTTCCTTTTCCCTCTTCAAAAATATAACATATATAACAGAGAAAACAGTGCCAGACAGGAGAAAGGAAGCCAAAATTGGCTAAGTTTTAGAGAATGAGAAATAGCAGAGTGCTGGGATAGGACCCAGTCATGGTTCAGGAACCAGAGTGCTGGGAAAGGACAGTCATGGCTCAGGGACCAGAGTGCTGGGATAGGATCCAGTCATGGCTCAGGGACCAGAGTGCTGGGATAGGACCCAGTCATGGCTCAGGGACCAGAGTGCTGGGATAGGACCCAGTCGTGGCTCAGGGACCATTGTGGGAAAGGGGGAGGAAAGACTGTAAGAGGCAAGGTTTTTGCATGAACACTAGGAAACAGAGACATTCAGGCAACTGAAAACTTGTTCATATGAACCTGCAGCAATGCTGTGAGCATGCACAAGACCCATGCCAAGTCAATCAGACTAAATGGGCAACAGGTCCCACCCCTAGGGAAGGAACTGTTGAAAAATGATTACTGTGGGATGAGGGAGAGTAGATCTTTAAGGGAATGACTCTAGATAGGTTGCCTAGACTCCAGTGGATGACCTTGAACCAAAGGACACCCAGATAGAAATACTTGACTTAAATGGACTTAACATATATCACAGAATACATGAAATCTTGTGGAGGGGAATGGGGGATGGGAGAGGTCTAAATTTGATTAAGATGCATTATATGAAATGCACAAAAGCTCAATAAAATATTAAAAATGAAAAATTAAATTGATAATCAAATTATAAATACCAGTTCTTAAATTATATTTTACTATTCCTCTTTATAAATTTCATATTAGTGTTTATAATATAAAGCAAGTAAACAGTCTTAATTTATGCTAAATTTTGAAATTCCCTAAAATTCTATGTGATTTTAACTTAAATAAAATGTTTATAACAAATAAGGTTGGAGGTGTATGCTCTATGTCACAATGAGCAAGATTTCAGTTCACTGTAGGTCTTGTGTATTACTCAGTTAACTTGATCTTGTATTTTTATTTCAAATACTTTTTAGTATATGTTTTTATAAGTTAATATTGAATTTTTGTTTATATAATATGTATGCATGTCTAGCCTGCATGTATGTAAATGCTCTTATGCATACAAAATTTACACAACCCAGACAAAGGTGCCTGATCTTCTGGAACTGGAATTACTAATGGTTGCTAGCTGCCATTTGGGTGCTGGGAACCAAACTTGAGTACCATGCAAGGACAGCCTGTGGTCTGAACCACTGAGCCATCTCTCCAGCCCCCGTTTTTCACATTTGAAATCTAGATTTTAGTGACAAAAAGGACAACAGGTGTTATGTTTCCTACTAAATCTAATATGTTTCTTGTTTACAGTGAGTGATGGTACTGAGTGTAAGTTTCTGTTCAGTCTTATGAGGGAATAGAAAAACATACTACTAATATCTCAAATGATTTTCCTCATAGAAACAGTTAAAAAGTTCATGTGCTGCTGTAGTTATTTCTTTTACTTCCTGAAATAATAAAACTGAGGATTTTCTAAAGACATGGATATTCTAACAACTATTTATTTCTATATTTTCTTGTATCTCATGTGGTTCAGAATGAAGGGATACAGTTTATTTTTAGTTTCTGGTGCTAGAAACAGCAAGTATCCTTGTTACATCTAGAAGATTCTTCTACTATAAGATTCAGAGTGTTCATGCCATAGAAATTTAATGTGGTAAGAGATACTATAAAGAACAATTGATATCATTTTTCAAACTGGATACAAATGGTGATATTTCTCAAAGTAAATTATATTAGTTATATAGCCTTAAATATCCACTCAGTTTAATGCTATGGAAGAGCCAAAAGTAAAGAATACACATAAAAATGAATTTTGATTTGAAACAGTATTTTGGCATTCAGAGCTAAAAGATTTTTTTTTACTATTAACTTAAAAATATTACTAGATCAGAAAAATCATGAAATTAGTGTGATTCTTCACTTGGAAGATGATGGGTCTAACTTTTCAGGGAACCATTAGGGAATAGCACAAAACAAATTTTCATGCTTTCAAAACACAAGTAGTATTTTAGAATTAAACATTTGCCTTCACTGTCAGCCTTAAAGTTCTTACTCCTTCCAATTTATTATCCGAAGGTATGGTACAATCCTCCATAATCCCCAACCTGGAGTCCAGCCACCCTCATAGTTATTCACCTCCCTGTATATAATCCAGCCAATTCTCTGGCATTTCATTCTCCTCTCTCTGCTGAGCATCCCAACTCTACCATTTGAAATCCCTTTACCCATTGGGTGAGCCAAAATGGATCCTCTTTTCAGAAGTATTGTTTTCTTCCATAATTTTTTATTCTCTTTTAATTTACTGAAATGGATTTATCCACATGATTATGTGCATTTTTACTTTATGATATCTTTTAATTTCTTCATAGAGGCTCTCATATTTTTAACTTTTCTATATTTTAGTTTCTCATCCTGTTCAGACACCCACAATTATGTATCACCATCATCATCATTATCCATGTGTAGCAAACCGACAGCCTTAGTTGGCTTTTATATGCTAAAATTCTCCACATTGGAATCTGTGTGTATGACCAGTGACCCCAAGGTCAGACAAATGCATGGTCAAGTCTTCTGATGTTCTTTTTGCCATATTTGATTGCTTATTCTCTAATTAAAAGCTGTTCTCTAATATCTCCCATTATCCCAAAGTTCAGAACATGCCTATGTTCCCTTCGTTTTCAAAATATATCATTTTCCTACTTCACGAAGAAAGGAGATAATTATGTGTTATCCAGAAACACAACTTTCACATCAAAGGGAGTAAGGAAATAATTATTTTGGAGCCAAATATGCGTTATCATGGCACAGGAACATAGATATGTTACCCCAAGCTCCATGTTCTAATATAGAAACAATTTCTTTATTATTATTATTATTATTATTATTATTATTATTATTATTTTATTTTTTTTATTGATGCTTTGTGTATTTCATACATCATTTTCCAATTCAGTTCAGGCACATATCTCCTTCCCTTCCCCCCACCCCACCCCTACCCATCCC
>VZQC01015631.1:258982-297229 GCA_009823505.1 Rhizomys pruinosus
TTTTTTTTGTATGTGTATGAATGTACTGTCTGCATGCAGGTATGTGCATCCGTGTCGTGCAATGCCGCGGAGGTCAGAAGAGGGTGTCGGATTCCCCTGGAACTGGAGTTCTCCTGGAATTGGAATTACAGATGGTTCTTAGGCACCATGTGGGTGCTGGGGATCGAACCCGGGTCCTCTGCAAGAGCAGTCGGTGATCTTAACCGCTAGGCTATCTCTCCAGCCCCTTATTTATTTATTTTTTTGTGTATGCGTGTACTGTCTGCATGTAGGTTTGTGCACCCGTGTCGTGCAATGCTGCAGAGGTCAGAAGAGGGTTTCAGATTCCCCTGGAACTGGAGTTAAAGACGGTTCTCCGTCGCCATGTGGGTGCTGGGGATCGAACCTGGGTCCTCTGCAAGAGCAGTCGGCGCTCTTAACCGCTAGGCCATCTCTCCAGCCCCCGTTTCCTGAATTCTTAGAATAGATCAAATCATTTTTCTTAAGTGTGTTTCTTCAACTATTTATCTATACTGACTTAACACTGTTAACATTATTTTTTATGAGGAAACAGAAAAAAACCAATCCCTCAACCTACAATCCTTTTAATTTAGCTTTATATCCTTCTTAGAAGGCCAAATGGCTTCTATTATTTGTATGATATTATTCACATTCATTATCTACTAACTGCAGATTCTATTTCATTTTAGTTACTTCCACCACTTTCCTGAAACTTTTGCCAAGGCCTGTAGGATGCTACATCAATCTACCATTTTAGAATACACAAATGATTTTTCACTTTATCTCAGTTTATTCCAGAGTCATTTCAGCCTTGAAGTGTCCTTCATATTTTCTGAACAAGTGATAGTCTTAAACCTAATTTTGTCAGAATTACAAAAAAATACAGCTATTGGTGGCAGATATTCATTATGATGCATCAATTATATTCTTAAATTTGATATTCTATCGCCACTTACAACATAGAATTTGGTTGATATCATATATTTTCACCACCTATATTAAGAGAAAAGGCTAATCATCAAAAAGTATTAATAATTTTTACTTAGAAAGTTATAGGAATTGTTAAAAAAAACTAACAAGAATAGCTTATCTTAGGAACCACTTTAAAGGTAATGGAGACTAATCATGTAACATAAAATTTGTTACATTTTGTAAACCAAGTCATCCAAAAATGTATATTAAAATATTATAAAAGCAAAATTACACTTGTTATTCAAACCTTGTCTGATTGGTTTAAAAAGCCAAATGTTGAATGATAGAGCTTTCAAGTATCTCTGATCTTACCTGACAAAATAATCAATATTTTTAATATTTTTTTAGTTCTCATTTTTGTTTGGTGAATTTATGTTTCCAGGATAAGAAAGACATAAGAACAGTTAAACTCTGTAATATTTTGTTAATTACTTCGGTATAGGAGTATGTAATAATGCACTAGAAGTAGAGGAAAATTAATTTCCAGGGACAGGCTTCCCAGAAAAGTGATATTGCGGTGTTTCTAAACGACAGTACTGTTAGGCCTTAATAAATACCTTGGATCTTAGTTTCATTTTAAGGCCAGTAGTGTACATAAACTTCAGTGAACCTGTTCCTTCTGATGTTTCTCATAGCTGTGCCCTCTGGCAAGAGCTTTGCGCATTCTATACGGAAATAATATCTCTAGCATGACGTGGGGAAGTAAAAGTCAGGACGTACCTTTGTTTTGTCAGAGAATCCTGCCATTTGATCCCTAGGAATAGAATATCACATATGCTGCTACAGTAGATTTCTTTATTTCTCTCATTGCTTTAAATGAGATTAGCATGCTTCTCTCAGCTCTTTGATAAGTTTTCACACACTATCCTAGGTGGAGGGGATAGGGGGATGTGCTGAGGGATTGAGTTTATATGTCAGGTCACAATAGTTGCTCATGGCTCAGTGAGTTCCTTTATGTTATAAACAATAGCTATTTGGCCTCAAGATTAGGAAAATATGTTAGTCTACATTATGTCCACAATATAAGTCATTTCTACATGGCATCACAGCTAAGATCTGATGGGCAGTGGACAATTTTCAGTTAAATAAAAAGGAAGCAACTGCTAACAAGTGTCAGCATGTGTAACTTGCAGAGACACAGGTCTCATGGGGTGTTTGGGAATACAGAACCAGTTTAAGTGACACATTAAGCTAAGATTTCTGAGAATAGTGAACAGGGAAACAATTTGAAATTCTTTAAAAAAAATGAAATTTTAGGGAGGGATAATGGAAGCAGGGTGAATTTACGTTCACATGACTGGAGTGGCAGCTTTTAAACAGGGATAGAGCTGATGTTTTCAAAGCTATCACCAGTTCTGTTCTAGTTTTGTTCCCCTTCTCTTGGTCTTGAAGCTTCCCGCTGTCCCAGGCCTTCTTTCTCTTTGCTTCACCTTTTTCTGTTTCTGGTCAGGGTTAGGATAATGCACAGGCAGCACTTACCATAAAGCAGCATAAACAGCCCTTTGAAGCACCAGGCTAAGATCAGCCTTACACTGCTGGATCATAATACGTGAATGTATTTTAAGACAACTATTCTTTGCCTGATATTCAGTGCTTTGGATAATATGTACCCAGTTGTCTTGTCTGATACCATTTCCTGTTTTCTGAAATTTATTTTCATTACAGCTACATCAGGGCAAGGACACTCTGCCCTAGATGGATATTGGATTTTTCTCAGGATTGTAACAAATTAATGTGAGAAAATAAGAGAACTCATAATTATAGGAGTGATACAAGGAACTGAGAAGTTGTTATGTGGCTTGTGATGTTTCAGATATGTTTTGATAAAAGAAGAGGAAGTCCTCTATATTCTATTCTGTGCTCTATCATCTATTTAAAGAGTCATATATTCATGGAACTATAAATGTGTTTTGCATTACTCTCCAATCTGAAATAAGCAAGTTTGTATAAATAAGACTAAGTGTTATTTTCATAATATTTTAATTCTTAATGCTTTGTCTGCTCCTTCAAAGTTGGAAACAGACAAGTAAAGGATAATTTCAATTTTTAAAGATAAACATACTGACCAAAATTCCTGCCAGGAAAAAAATATTCCAATTTTAACTTACCTGCTTTTGTATAAATTTTCCAGAAGCATGGCTACTGTTAATTGTGTATCTGTAAAATTTCCAAGATGATTATTAAGTTCTATTAGAAAAACGTCCATATTTTTACAAATCAAGTTTATATCCATAGTTTTATTTTGTGTCCATTCATGTTTTGGTTAGTTAAAGGTGGCAAAATGGTCATTTAAACACCTTTATCTTATTATATTATATATTATCTTATATATAAGTATACACACACACACACAAAAAAAAAAAATATATATAAAATATATACATATAGATTCAATATATTATATAATATATATAATAAATATTAGATAATATATATAATATCTATATATAAAATATACTATTATATATAATATATTATTAGTTATAATTATATATATATATTTCTATTTTAATGTGTATGAGTGTTTGACCTGCCATGTAGTAAGTGCATCCATTGATGCAATGCCCGAGCAAATCAAGAATAAGGAGTTGGATCTCTGGAACTAAGTTAGGACAGTGGACAGCCAGGATGTGTGGTGCTGGTATTTCAAACCTAATCCTCTGGAAGAGCACCATCACTCAGTCCCAGTGATCTTAACATTCAAATTTTTGGTCATTAAAACATTGTCATGTTTACCTGAAGCTGTGTGACAAAAAAAAAAAAAAAAAAAAACCCTGATGAATCCTACAACTTTACAAGATTCAATAGGTTAGCAGAGCAAATAAGAATGAGAGGAGCCAAAATGATGGTGTGTACTGCTGGCAGCACACCTCAGAGGGAATGGCCAGGGAAAGAAACGAGATAAACATTTGGACATAATTAGAGAGCAGGAGGCAGGGAAAAGAAAAGTCTGCAAAATAAGGAACAGATGATGCCTCTGTCCTCCAAAGTCCCCAAGCCTTTCAGTCTGCATTTCCTGCCTGTTCTGCTGTGACAATGCATGCAGAAGCTCACTGAAATGTACTCAGCCTTGACATTATTAATAATTCTAAAATTGAAACCAGCTGCACACAAAAGTATTGCAAACTGAGTGCTTGAATCAATTCTCTTTACATTATTTATTCCCTATTAAGTCATTTATTTGTTTAAATTATTGGATTATTTGTGGTGTCCCTAACTAATCTCTGAACTCTAAGGAACAGTTCTATGTAAACACTTCTTAACATATTTTATTTACTTTTATGTTGTGTGTCTGAGTGTATTGCCTGCACGGATAAAAGTGGTTCTGTGTCATGTAATTCCCACAGAGTTCAGAAGAGGGTTTCAGATTCTCTGGAACTAGATTTATAGATAGTCATTACCTGCCATGCGGTTGTGGGAAATGAACCATTGTCCTCAGTAAGAGCAGTCTGTATGCATAATTGTTGAACCATCTTTCCATCCCTGGCTAGATATGTTTTCATTAAGTAGGGCAATGCTTTCCTACTTTATTTTCTATACACGTAAAATAGGAAGATAAGTAGTGAGACATTTATCAGTTGTGAAATTCTCACTGGGGTAAGCAGTAGATTCCTGTTGGTAATTCTGTTTTTGTTGTCTTTTTCATAATTCATTTAATTATCACTAACTAGAGGAACAATCTGTGATGAGAGCAGGCCTATAATATTCATTTCCATAGTTATAAAAACATTTTTCTCCTTTTTAGCAGACATTTCTATTGACACTGGAAATAAAGTTACAACCCAGGAAATGAAAGCCTCCTAAATGTTATACACCTTGATCCAGAAGCTACATGTGAACTTTTCTTTTTCTGTTACTTACTTGTGTCCTGTAAGGTGTCCTGCTCCCTATGCAGGCAGTAAGAGTGTGTGAAATGGTACCGTGGCTCAGATCTGTTCTTATTACACACCCTCATAAGAGCACCTGCATAGTCAGATCCCATCCTCTGTGACATTGGCTTCAAAGGTCCAGATACAGTGGTGTCTGAAGTACACCATCATTCTAATTTATGTGTTTACCTTCCATTTTTGCATTTATTCATTCATCCCCAAAATGTTTCTATAGTGTTTACTTTGTGTATCTGACATTGTCATAGGTTTTGAGAGTATAGCTTTAAAAAAGGGAGGGGAGAAGAGGGGTATGGACAAAAAGATGAAAAAGAATGGGAGAAGTGAAGAAAGGGGAATGGAGAGCACAACAGGGGTCACTATGCTTACCAGGCTTAAATTTCTGTGAACAGAATTTCTGTGCTAGAATAAAGTATCCAGAAGATAAGGACTGACATCCCAGTTATGCTGGAATGTTCATTCTTGATGATGGGTATGTCAATATTGTGATTATAATGATGGAAATAAATGGTTTTATTCATGATAACTAATGAGTTTCTACATGGTATTATTTTTTGGTATTCAGGAACAGCAAGAATGTCTAAACTATCAAGTCCCAAGCTTTGCTGTGTAGTTGAATCACTTTGGGAATATTAAAAAACAAAACAAGGGGGCTGGAGAGATGGCCTAGCGGTTAAGAGTGCCGACCGCTCTTACAGAGGACCCGGGTTCGATCCCCAGCACCCACATGGCGACTGAGAACCGTCTGAAACTCCAATTCCAGGAGAACTCCAGTTCCAGGGGAAACCGACACCCTCTTCTGACCTCCGCGGCATTGCACGACACGGGTGCACAGACCTGCATGCAGACAGTACATTCATACACATAAAAAAAAAAACAAACCCTAATTCTTATCCTCCGTACCACACCAGTGAAACCGAAATTCCTGGGAGGTCAATGCAGGTATCATATTTTTTCTTTTGTTCTGTTTTTCTTAAAAAAACAAACAAACAAACAAACAAAAAGCAAAAAACTCTCTAGTTTATTTCAATATTTAAACTTAAGAGCCAATGCTTCAAAAATTTTTTTTTGCCTCAAATGTAACAAGGGAATCATCTAGGGATATTTCCAAATTTCTGATTCAATAGATCTGGGAACGACCACAGATTCCTTGTGTCTCAAATATTTTTTTTTTTTGGCTTTTCGAGACAGGGTCTCCCTGTAGCCCCAGCTGTCCTGGAACTCACTCTGTAGACCAGGCTGGCCTTGAACTCACAAAGATCCGCCTGCCTCTGCCTCCCAAGTGCTAGGATTAAAGGCGTGCGCCACCACGCCCGGCCGTGTCTCAAATATTTTTAGGAGCTTCTTTGGCTGATCTGAATAACACCCTGTGCATCAAGATTGCATGCAATACTAATTAGCTTGTTAGGATGAGAAAAGCTCTAGTTTTTTTCTCATGAGTGGTTGAGTGCCATCCCACTCAGAATAGTGAAAACATATTAGTACTCTGTGTCCATAACTATCTTCAAAACTTTCAGAGAAGAGACTCCAATGTCATGGGTTGTTCAGTTTGTAAATTCTATGCTTTAAATGTGTCTTCCAAAAAACTCAAATGCTGTAATTCTGAACTCTGAAGGAACTGAGGACTTTGAGCATGATGGCAGAGCTGTTGAACATGGGTCCAGTGCTCTTTCCAGCATGTGAAGACACAGGTAGATGGTACGATCTATGAGAAACCAGGCCCTCAGCAGACCCTGAAACTAGGAACCTTTGGTCTCAGTCTTTCTAGTGATCAGATCTGTGAGAAAAAAAAAAAAAAACTCTGATATTCAATGGTTACCAAATTTATAACATTGTGTTATAGAATCTGAAATAGACTGAGCGACTCATTCCCAAAGAAAACCTTCTGGGAAAAAAAAAAAACCTGTAGAAACTGATCTTTATATTCATCAAGATATTTTTCACTCATGTTTAGTCAACAGTTAAACCTCTAGTAAAAGAAGAAAAGGTTGGGCTCATCATTGTGTTGCGGAATGTAGTGTCTTCGTATGCTAAGTCATTTTAACACTAAATGCTTTCATCATAGCTTATTCCTATGTCTAGTGGTAACTATCAAATTATGAAAGACATCCTGGATATGCATGCATGTGTGAATGTGTGTGCCTATGAAGTACTGGGGGAGGTATTTTAAATAAAGTTCCAAGCCCCACAGGTGACCAACCCAACTTCTCTATAAAGTATGTAATATGATACTTCTTTTTTTTTATTAAATTTTTTAATTGATGCTTTGTGTGTTTCATACATCATTTTCCAATTCAGTTCAGGAATATATCCCCTTCCCTTCACCCCACCCCACCCCTACCCATCCCAGATCATGCATTCTGCCATAACTTTTCTGCATCTTTCTGTTTTTTTTTTTTGTTTTGTTTTGTTTTGTTTTTTTTTAAGAATAAGTGATAATTTGTGAGTACAAGCATCCTTCATGTAAAACCAATTTGCAAGCAGTTGTGCCCAAACCCACACAGCTCATGGGTCCCACCATCCAGCAGGGGGGGGGGTTGTATGTTCAATCAAGTTGATCAAATGAGTGTCCAGTCTATGCTGTTGTGGTTTCACCATTCACCCCAATCGCAGCCCTTACATTCTACCGCGCCTCCTCTTCCGCTAGGCTTATGATATTTCTATAAAACTTTCTTTCCTTGATTCTTTCTATATTTATTCTGTAGTAAATAAAGAGGAAATTTGTTTGTTTGTTTGTTTGTTTGTTTGTTTGTTTGTCTAAGACACTTTCTTACTATTAAGCCCGAGAAGGCTTGTTACTCAGAGATTGGTCTGTGTCTGACTCCACAGTCCTAGGATTGAATGCATACGCCACCATCTCTGACTGATATTTTATTCTCGAAGTATATTTTTCCTGTTTACTTTTTAAATTCATCTTAACCAGTACTCTGTATTAAAAGCTAGGAAAGCAGCTTATAGTTATCAAAAATGACTGGCAAAGAAAATGAGAAAGAAATGCATAATTTTAAGAAAGAAACCTATCTTTCAGTAAAATGAAGGGAAAATATGAATTTGTATTTTACTCTTACATCTGTAAGAGGTCTGATATGGATACCAAACTATTTGAATGCACTTATAAGATGATATCATTTACTAGTACAAATCATGTTCTGTAGAATATACCTGTGTATGAGGTTTGGGATAAGCAATAGTAAATGCCTAGTATAAACTCAGTCCATTCTAAATCAATGATTCTAATGAACTTTGTCTTCTACTGTGACTTTATTGTATACTGTGTAAAATATTTGAATCGATAATATGGTAGACAGAAAAGTGGAATAACAATACATAGGAATAAAAAGTCCCAAGGTGCTTGTTCTCAGAGAATTTGAGATCATGAATCATATTTTATGATAAATGTTATACAATGAATGTATGATTTTGTCAGTACCACATTTTACAAATAAATTTATAAAACTTATTAAAATTAAAAATAAAATAAAATAATTCATCAACTAAGGAAATTGATCAACTGGAAAATCAATTTTGAAGGCAGTAATATAAAAACACATCTTACAATATTTTTCTTTATTCCAGAAATCTTCTATTTTATGCAAACACAATTACAAATATCAGTGATTAGACTCAACTCACCTTAGATTGGATTTGAGTTGGATTTGACAATCCGATGAAGTTTGTGCCATTGCTAGTTAACTGAGAAAAGCATTTATGGAAATAAAAACAGCTTGGGTTTTTGCTGTAATGCTGTGTCTTCATTAGTGAAAGTGAAACGATTATGGAGTTCAGTAAGCAGTTTTGAACACAGTAGGCTAAAACGAAATAGACTCAGGAACATGGTTGTATTTTTCCATTTATAATTATGTTAATTATTCTATGATTTGTTTACTTTCCTTACCTTAACAAATAATTGGATATATACTTAACACCATTATTTTATGCAGAAAATTTTGAATATCTACTATAAAAGCTATCCAAATACTATGCTTTTATTTGTTTATTATAATTAGTTAACTTCTTTCAGATTAACATTTTCCAGATATTGAACAGCTTAAAATAACATCCATTAATTAATCCTAAATCTTGTAATCAAAAGTCTGCTTCAGAGTGTCTCAACACACTGCTTAGGCTTTTGGAATGCAGAAGTCTGGATATCAGTAGGCCTGTGTTTTATTTCTGGTAGTTATGAGGTAAATCCTTTCACTATCATTCATATTGGTGGAAAATTCAGTTCCATGTGATTGCCCAACAGCGGTCCTGTTTACTTGTTATTTCTGCTGGAAATTTTTTCTTAACTTTTTAGAGATGGATGGTCTCTCATGTCAATCACATTGCAATGTGACTATAATTTTGTCTTTGCTGTGTGACCTAGCATAGACACAGGATCTGCAGATTAAGGCATGAACATCTTTAGGGGAATATTCTGCCTACTGGTTAGATCAATAATTAGAATCTAAAAAATTGTGCTTACTGTGTGGATTAACAGCATGACAGCTGAATATTCTCAAGAAAGTCAAAGGGAGAAGTCTATAACAGATTTTAGAATTCCTCCTGGTTCCATGAGGCAGATGGTTTGCCCATTTTCAGAGATTTTTCCATTGTTTTACATGAAATAATTTCATGAGTAAGGCCTTTCAGAAATCATCTTCAGTAAAGCTGATTAACATTCCCCCAGATAGTTTGAGGGGTAGTTTTGATATATCATTGAACTGCAAAGAGAGGGTCCTGAGTCAAATATAATGAATCATGAATTTTGCTTCAATCAAGTTATATTAGACTCTTACTTGAAGAAATTTTATAAGCCAACATCTATCTAGTCAGCTTTTCTTAACAGAAATTTGTGCTTTCAGTTACCAACTACATTGATGAAGAGATGAGTATGCACCACAGTGCTTTTGTGGGAAAATAACCTTGTCTAGGATTAGTTTAACAAATCAAACATGTAGGATACTTGCCTTTGCTAAATATGAGCTGGACATTCATTGTATTTGAGAAATGACCCAAACATATGTTACTGAAACTTCTTGCCCCAATTTTTAACTGCTACTTATATGAAAAATATATAAATAAAAAAGAACCTTTTTAACAGTGGAGAAACAGACTCAACATATTACAAATGGAAAAATGTTTTGAGACAGGGTCTGGCTATGCATTCCTGATGCACATCAGTGTGTCCTCAAACTTGTGATGTTCCTCTTGCTTTTGTGCTGGGATTACAGGCCCTTATCACCATATCTAGCCTTTGAGAAGAGTTGCTCTTATCACAGAGTTTAGATTTTGCATTGCCAACATTTGAAAAATTTAGAAGTCCATAATTTAAATACAAAAACGAATAAAACTACATTTTAAATTTCATAAAATAGTGGGTTAAGGAAGGAAAGTAGGTGGATAATGCCTTTCCAAGAGAAAATCATCATTAGAAAAATTGTGTTTATTCAGAATTTATTGTTTGACAATAAAAAGCATTGAACATTAGGGCTTATATATGGTAAGTAGGCATCTACCACTAAGCTCCAGATCCACACCTTATTTCTAGAATTTAAATAAGATATTCAGTTATTTTTATTCCTTTACTTACCTTACTTTGGTTCCAAATACATCCCCCCAACCCCTTTGGGTTTTCTCTAGTAACTTTCTCTGGAAAAATTTTTGGCTCACAATGAATCTCTGTGTTGTGAGTATATATGTTAAAATAAAAACGTTCACTCAATAGATATAACATTAAAATGCCTTTATATAGTATTAGCTCAAAGATTTTCTATAACAACTTCCAACATCTACTCTATTCAATCAAAACTTCACATTGTTGAGAAATCACATTAAGAAAGCACAAAACCTAATATGAGATGATAGAATATCTGCAAAATAAAAATTAGTGCTATTTCTGAAGAATAGTTAAAAAGTTATTTTTATGTAAGCTGAGTCAAAAATATAAAAAATACACTTTACTTGTGCTGAAATGCAAATTTATCAAGGTTTTGAGGAAAGTAGCCTGCTTATAATGCCCATTGCATACATGTCTTGTTGCTTTAAAGATCACTGGACTTGGAACAATAAGGAATTCAAATTTTCCAAATGAGCACCAGAAATACATGTTATAAAAATATTTAACTTTGTGCATCCTATCTATAGAACTCTATTTAAAAATATTTTATTATTATTTGTTGTTTATGAGTTTATTGCCTGAATGTATATTAAGTGTACCAGTATTGTGCAATGCCCATGGATGTCAGAAAAGGGCATTAAATCCCTTGAAATTGCATCTCTCCAACCTCCTCAATCTCTATTTGTGATTCATATATTTTTTGTAAAGATTAATAAATAAAAAGAACCTTTTTAACAATGGAGAAACAGACTCAACATATTACAAATGGAAAAATGTTTTGAGACAGGGTCTGGCCTATTTTATATATTTTTCATATAAGTAGCAGTAAAAATTGGGGCAAGAAGTTTCAGTAACATATGTTTGGGTCATTTCTCAAATACAATGAATGTCCAGCTCATATTTAGCAAAGGCAAGTATCCTACATGTTTGATTTGTTAAACTAATCCTAGACAAGGTTATTTTCCCACAAAAGCACTGTGGTGCATACTCATCTCTTCATCAATGTAGTTGGTAACTGAAAGCACAAATTTCTGTTAAGAAAAGCTGACTAGATAGATGTTGGCTTATAAAATTTCTTCAAGTAAGAGTCAATATAACTTGATTGAAGCAAAATTCATGATTCATTATATTTGACTCAGGACCCTCTCTTTGCAGTTCAATGATATATCAAAACTACCCCTCAAACTATCTGGGGGAATGTTAATCAGCTTTACTGAAGATGATTTCTGAAAGGCCTTACTCATGAAATTATTTCATGTAAAACAATGGAAAAATCTCTGAAAATGGGCAAACCATCTGCCTCATGGAACCAGGAGGAATTCTAAAATCTGTTATAGACTTCTCCCTTTGACATTCTTGAGAATATTCAGCTGTCATGCTGTTAATCCACACAGTAAGCACAATTTTTTAGATTCTAATTATTGATCTAACCAGTAGGCAGAATATTCCCCTAAAGATGTTCATGCCTTAATCTGCAGATCCTGTGTCTATGCTAGGTCACACAGCAAAGACAAAATTATAGTCACATTGCAATGTGATTGACATGAGAGACCATCCATCTCTAAAAAGTTAAGAAAAAATTTCCAGCAGAAATAACAAGTAAACAGGACCGCTGTTGGGCAATCACATGGAACTGAATTTTCCACCAATATGAATGATAGTGAAAGGATTTACCTCATAACTACCAGAAATAAAACACAGGCCTCTGATATCCAGACTTCTGCATTCCAAAAGCCTAAGCAGTGTGTTGAGACACTCTGAAGCAGACTTTTGATTACAAGATTTAGGATTAATTAATGGATGTTATTTTAAGCTGTTCAATATCTGGAAAATGTTAATCTGAAAGAAGTTAACTAATTATAATAAAACAAATAAAAGCATATATTGGGATAGCTTTTATGTAGATATTCAAAATTTTCTGCATAAAATAATGGTGTAAGTATATATCCAATTAATTTGTTAAGGTAAGGAAGTAAACAAATCATAGAATAATTAACATAATTATAAATGGAAAAATACAACCATGTTCCTGAGTCTATTTGCGTTTTAGCCTACTGTGTTCAAAACTGCTTACTGAACTCCATAATCGTTTCACTTTCACTAATGAAGACACAGCATTACAGCAAAAACCCAAGCTGTTTTTATTTCCATAAATGCTTTTCTCAGTTAACTAGCAATGGCACAAACTTCATCGGATTGTCAAATCCAACAAATCCAATCTAAGGTGATTGAGTCTAATCACTGATATTGTAATTGTGTTTGCAAAAATAGAAGATTTCTGGAATAAAGAAAAATATTGTAAGATGTGTTTTTATATTACTGCCTTCAAAATTGATTTTCCAGTTGATCAATTTCCTTAGTTGATGAATTATTTTATTNTAACACTGTTAACATTATTTTTTATGAGGAAACAGAAAAAAACCAATCCCTCAACCTACAATCCTTTTAATTTAGCTTTATATCCTTCTTAGAAGGCCAAATGGCTTCTATTATTTGTATGATATTATTCACATTCATTATCTACTAACTGCAGATTCTATTTCATTTTAGTTACTTCCACCACTTTCCTGAACTTTTGCAAGGCCTGTAGGATGCTACATCAATCTACCATTTTAGAATACACAAATGATGGTTTCACTTATTCTCAGTTTATTCCAAGAGTCATTTCAGCCTTGAAGTGTCAGAGAAGGAAGTTAACAATGAATTTCGTGAGACCCAAGGTAGTAGAAAGTTTAAACCAAAGGCTAATTTTGTCAGAATTACAAAAAAATACAGCTATTGGTGGCAGATATTCATTATGATGCATCAATTATATTCTTAAATTTGATATTCTATCGCCACTTACAACATAGAATTTGGTTGATATCATATATTTTCACCACCTATATTAAGAGAAAAGGCTAATCATCAAAAAGTATTAATAATTTTTACTTAGAAAGTTATAGGAATTGTTAAAAAAAACTAACAAGAATAGCTTATCTTAGGAACCACTTTAAAGGTAATGGAGACTAATCATGTAACATAAAATTTGTTACATTTTGTAAACCAAGTCCATCCAAACTGTATATTAAAATATTATAAAGAGCAAAAATTACACTGTATTGCAAACCTTGTCTGATTGGTTACAAAAGCCCAATGTTGATGATAGAGCTTCAAGTATCTCTCTGATCTTAACCTGACAAACATATCAAGTATTTTCAATATTTTTTTATTCTCATTTTTGTTGTGGCTGAAATTTAGGTTTCCAGGGATAAGAAAGACATAAGAACAGTTAAACTCTGTAATATTTTGTTAATTACTTCGGTATAGGAGTATGTAATAATGCACTAGAAGTAGAGGAAAATTAATTTCCAGGGACAGGCTTCCCAGAAAAGTGATATTGCGGTGTTTCTAAACGACAGTACTGTTAGGCCTTAATAAATACCTTGGATCTTAGTTTCATTTTAAGGCCAGTAGTGTACATAAACTTCAGTGAACCTGTTCCTTCTGATGTTTCTCATAGCTGTGCCCTCTGGCAAGAGCTTTGCGCATTCTATACGGAAATAATATCTTTTTCTAGCATGTACGTGGGGAAGTAAAAGTCAGGACGTACCTTTGTTTTGTCAGAGAATCCTGCCATTTGATCCCTAGGAATAGAATATCACATATGCTGCTACAGTAGATTTCTTTATTTCTCTCATTGCTTTAAATGAGATTAGCATGCTTCTCTCAGCTCTTTGATAAGTTTTCACACACTATCCTAGGTGGAGGGGATAGGGGGATGTGCTGAGGGATTGAGTTTATATGTCAGGTCACAATAGTTGCTCATGGCTCAGTGAGTTCCTTTATGTTATAAACAATAGCTATTTGGCCTCAAGATTAGGAAAATATGTTAGTCTACATTATGTCCACAATATAAGTCATTTCTACATGGCATCACAGCTAAGATCTGATGGGCAGTGGACAATTTTCAGTTAAATAAAAAGGAAGCAACTGCTAACAAGTGTCAGCATGTGTAACTTGCAGAGACACAGGTCTCATGGGGTGTTTGGGAATACAGAACCAGTTTAAGTGACACATTAAGCTAAGATTTCTGAGAATAGTGAACAGGGAAACAATTTGAAATTCTTCTAAAAAAAATGAAATTTTAGGGAGGGATAATGGAAGCAGGGTGAATTTACGTTCACATGACTGGAGTGGCAGCTTTTAAACAGGGATAGAGCTGATGTTTTTCAAAGCTATCACCAGTTCTGTTCTAGTTTTGTTCCCCTTCTCTGTGGTCTTGAAGCTTCCCGCTGTCCCAGGCCTTCTTTCCTCTTTGCTTCCCTTTTTCTTTTCTGGTCAGGGTTAGGATAATGCACAGGCAGCACTTACCATAAAGCAGCATAAACAGCCCTTTGAAGCACCAGGCTAAGATCAGCCTTACACTGCTGGATCATAATACGTGAATGTATTTTAAGACAACTATTCTTTGCCTGATATTCAGTGCTTTGGATAATATGTACCCAGTTGTCTTGTCTGATACCATTTCCTGTTTTCTGAAATTTATTTTCATTACAGCTACATCAGGGCAAGGACACTCTGCCCTAGATGGATATTGGATTTTTCTCAGGATTGTAACAAATTAATGTGAGAAAATAAGAGAACTCATAATTATAGGAGTGATACAAGGAACTGAGAAGTTGTTATGTGGCTTGTGATGTTTCAGATATGTTTTGATAAAAGAAGAGGAAGTCCTCTATATTCTATTCTGTGCTCTATCATCTATTTAAAGAGTCATATATTCATGGACCTATAAACGTGTTTTGCATTACTCTCCAATCTGAAATAAGCAAGTTTGTATAAATAAGACTAAGTGTTATTTTCATAATATTTTAATTCATTAATGCTTTGTCATGCTCCTTCAAAGTTGGAAACAGAACAAGTAAAGGATAATCAATTTTTAAAGATAAACATACTGACCAAAATTCCTGCCAGGAAAAAAATATTCCAATTTTAACTTACCTGCTTTTGTATAAATTTTCCAGAAGCATGGCTACTGTTAATTGTGTATCTGTAAAATTTCCAAGATGATTATTAAGTTCTATTAGAAAACGTCCATATTTTACAAATCAAGTTTATATCCATATTTTTATTTTGTGTCCATATCATGTTTTGGTTTAGTTATTTAGAGGTGGCAAAATGGTCATTTAAAACACCTTAATAATTTATATTAATTATATTATTATATTATCTAATATGTATCAAACAAAAATAATAAAAATATATATAATATAATATAATTCATATATTATATAATATATAATAAATATTATATATATTGATAATATATCATAAAAGATACTATATATAGTAATCTATTATATATAATATATATATATAATATATAATATAATTTCTATTTTAATGTGTATGAGTGTGTTTACCTGCATGTATGTAAGTGCATCCATGTGATGCAATGCCGAGCAAAGTCAGAATAAGGAGTTGGATCTCCTGGAACTGAAGTTAGGACAGTGGACAGCCAGGATGTGGGTGCTGGTATTCAAACCTAAATCCTCTGGAAGAGCAGCCATCACTCCAGTCCCAGTATCTTAAATTCAAATTTTGGTCATAAAACATTGTCATGTGTTTACCTGAAGCTGTGTGACAAAAAAAAAAAAAAAAAAAACCCGAGGACTTAGCCTACAAAACTTTACAAGATTCAATAGGTTAGCAGAGCAAATAAGAATGAGAGGAGCCAAAATGATGGTGTGTACTGCTGGCAGCACACCTCAGAGGGAATGGCCAGGGAAAGAAACGAGATAAACATTTGGACATAATTAGAGAGCAGGAGGCAGGGAAAAGAAAAGTCTGCAAAATAAGGAACAGATGATGCCTCTGTCCTCCAAAGTCCCCAAGCCTTTCAGTCTGCATTTCCTGCCTGTTCTGCTGTGACAATGCATGCAGAAGCTCACTGAAAATGTACTCAGCCTTGAATTATAATAATTCTAAAATTGAAACCAGCTGCACACAAAAGTATTGCAAACTGAGTGCTTGAATCAATTCTCTTTACATTATTTATTCCCTATTAAGTTCATTTAATTGTTTAAATTATGTGGATTATTTGTGGTGTCCCTAACTAATCTCTGAACTCTAAGGAACAGTTCTATGTAAACACTTCTTAACATATTTTATTTACTTTTTGTTGTGTGTCTGAGTGTATTCCTGCCGGAAACGTGGTTCTGTGTCAGTAATTCCCCAGCAGTTCGAAGAGGGTTTCAGCTTCTCTGGAACTTGATTTAAGAATAGTCATACCTGCCATGGCGGTTGTGGGAAATGAACCAGTGTCCTCAGTAAGAGCAGTCTGTATGCAGAATTGTTGAACCATCTTTCCATCCCTGGCTAGATATGTTTTCATTAAGTAGGGCAATGCTTTCCTACTTTATTTTCTATACACGTAAAATAGGAAGATAAGTAGTGAGACATTTATCAGTTGTGAAATTCTCACTGGGGTAAGCAGTAGATTCCTGTTGGGGAATTCTGTTTTGTTATTGTCTTTTTCATAATTCATTTAATTATCACTAACTAGAGGAACAATCTGTGATGAGAGCAGGCCTATAATATTCATTTCCATAGTTATAAAAACATTTTTCTTTTTTTCCTTTTAGCAGACATTCTATTGACACTGGAAATAAAGTTACAACCCAGGAAATGAAAGCCTCCTAAATGTTTATACAACCCTTGATCCAGAAGCTGACATGTGAACTTTCTTTTTCTGTTACTTACTTGTGTCCTGTAAGGTGTCCTGCTCCCTATGCAGGCAGTAAGAGTGTGTGAAATGGTACCGTGGCTCAGATCTGTTCTTATTACACACCCTCATAAGAGCACCTGCATAGTCAGATCCCATCCTCTGTGACATTGGCTTCAAAGGTCCAGATACAGTGGTGTCTGAAGTCACCATCATTCTAATTTATGTGTTTACCTGCCATTTTTGCATTTATTCATTCATCCCCAAAATGTTTCTATAGTGTTTACTTTGTGTATCTGACATTGTCATAGGTTTTGAGAGTATAGCTTGAAAAAAGGGAGGGGAGAAGGAGGGTTAATGGACAAAAAGATGAAAAAGAATGGGTTAGTAAGTGTAAAAAGGGGAATGGAGAGCACAACAGGGGTCACTATGCTTACCAGGCTTAAATTTCTGTGAACAGAATTTCTGTGCTAGAATAAAGTATCCAGAAGATAAGGACTGACATCCCAGTTATGCTGGAATGTTCATTCTTGATGATGGGTATGTCAATATTGTGATTATAATGATGGAAATAAATGGTTTTATTCATGATAACTAATGAGTTTCTACATGGTATTATTTTTTGGTATTCAGGAACAGCAAGAATGTCTAAACTATCAAGTCCCAAGCTTTGCTGTGTAGTTGAATCACTTTGGGAATATTAAAAAACAAAACAAGGGGGCTGGAAGATGGCCTAGCGGTTAAGAGTGGCGACCGCTCTTACAGAGGACCGGGTTCGATCCCCAGACCCACATGGCGACTGAGAAAACCGTCTGAAACTTCCAATTCCAGGAGAACTCCAGTGTCCAGGGGAAAACGACCCCTCTTGTCTGACCTCCGCGGCATTGCCACGACAGGGTGCACCAGACCTGCAAATGCAGACAGTACAGTCCATACACATAAAAAAAAACAAATCCTAATTCTTATCCGCCGTACACACCAGTGGAAACCGAAATCTCCTGGAGGTCAATGCAGGTATCATATTTTTTTCTTTTGTTCTGTTTTTTAAAACAAACAACAAACAAACAAACAAAAAGCAAAAAACTCTCTAGTTTATTTCAATATTTAAACTTAAGAGCCAATGCTTCAAAAATTTTTTTTTGCCTCAATGTAACAAGGGAATCATCTAGGGCATATTTCCAAATTTCTGATTCAATAGATCTGGGAACGACCAAAGATTCTCGGGGTGTCTCAAATATTTTTTTTTTTGGCTTTCTAGACAGGGTTCCCTGTAGCCCCAGCTGTCCTGGAACTCCACTCTGTGACCAGGCTGGCTTGAACTCACAAAGATCCGACTGCCTCTTGCCTCCAAGTGCTAGGATAAAGGCGTGCGCCACACGCACGGCGGTCTCCCCCCCCCGTCCCCCCCGCGCAAATATTTTTAGGAGCTTCTTTGGCTGATCTGAATAACACCCTGTGCATCAAGATTGCATGCAATACTAATTAGCTTGTTAGGATGAGAAAAGCTCTAGTTTTTTTCTCATGAGTGGTTGAGTGCCATCCCACTCAGAATAGTGAAAACATATTAGTACTCTGTGTCCATAACTATCTTCAAAACTTTCAGAGAAGAGACTCCAATGTCATGGGTTGTTCAGTTTGTAAATTCTATGCTTTAAATGTGTCTTCCAAAAAACTCAAATGCTGTAATTCTGAACTCTGAAGGAACTGAGGACTTTGAGCATGATGGCAGAGCTGTTGAACATGGGTCCAGTGCTCTTTCCAGCATGTGAAGACACAGGTAGATGGTACGATCTATGAGAAACCAGGCCCTCAGCAGACCCTGAAACTAGGAACCTTTGGTCTCAGTCTTTCTAGTGCATCAGATCTGTGAGAAAAAAACAAAAAAAATCATGATATTCAATGGTTACCAAATTTATAACATTGTGTTATAGAATCTGAAATAGACTGAGCGACTCATTCCCAAAGAAAACCTTCTGGGAAAAAAAACACTGTAGAAACTGATCTTTATATTCATCAAGATATTTTTCACTCATGTTTAGTCAACAGTTAAACCTCTAGTAAAAGAAGAAAAGGTTGCTCATCCATTTGTTTCGTGAATGTGTTTGTTCTTCGTATGCTAAGTATTACACACAAATTTTAAATTCTTTTTAAATTTTCTCTTAGCTTTTCTATGTCTGAGTAGGTAACAAATATCAATGATGAAAGACATCACTGGTATGCATTGCATGTTGAATGTGTGTGTCCGCTATGAAGTACTGGGGGAGGTATTTTAAATAAAGTTCCAAGCCCCACAGGTGACCAACCCAACTTCTCTATAAAGTATGTAATATGATATTTCTTTTTTTTATTAAAAAATTTTTTAATTGATGCTTTGTGTATTTCATACCATCATTTTCCAATGCAGTTCAGGAATATATCCCCTTCCCGTCACCCACCCCACCCCTACCCATCCAGATCATGCATTGCTGCCATAATTTCTGCATCTTTCTGTTTTTTTGTTGTTGTTGTTTTGTTTTGTTTTTTTTTAAAAAGAATAAGTGATAAATTGTGCAGTACACAGCATCCTTCATGTAAAACCCAAGTTGCAAGCCGTTGTGCCCAAACCCACACAGCTCATGGGTCCCACCATCCAGCAGGGGGGGGCGTTGTATGTTCAATCAAGTTGATCAAATGAGTGTCCAGTCTATGCTGTTGTGGTTTCAACCATGCACGCCCAATGCAGCCCTTACATTCACCGCGCCTCCTCTTCCGCTAGGCTATGATATTTCTATAAAACTTTCTTTCCTTGATTCTTTCTATATTTATTCTGTAGTAAATAAAGAGGAAAGTTTGTTTGTTTGTTTGTTTGTTTGTTTGTCTCTAAGACACTTATCTTACTATAAAGCCCGAGAAGGCTTGTTACTCAGAGATTGGTCTGTGTCTGACTCCACAGTCCTAGGATTGAATGCATACGCCACCATCTCTGACTGATATTTTATTCTCGAAGTATATTTTTCCTGTTTACTTTTTATAATTCATGCTTAGGCCAGTACTCTGTTTAAAAGCTAGGAAAGCAGCTTATAGTTATCAAAAATGACTGGCAAAGAAAATGAGAAAGAAATGCATAATTTTAAGAAAGAAACCTATCTTTCAGTAAAATGAAGGGAAAATATGAATTTGTATTTTACTCTTACATCTGTAAGAGGTCTGATATGGATACCAAACTATTTGAATGCACTTATAAGATGATATCATTTACTAGTACAAATCATGTTCTGTAGAATATACCTGTGTATGAGGTTTGGGATAAGCAATAGTAAATGCCTAGTATAAACTCAGTCCATTCTAAATCAATGATTCTAATGAACTTTGTCTTCTACTGTGAGTTTATTGTATACTGTGTAAAATATTTGAATCGATAATATGGTACACAGAAAAGTGGAATAACAATACATAGGAATAAAAAGTCCCAAGGTGCTTGTTCTCAGAGAATTTGAGATCATGAATCATATTTTATGATAAATGTTATACAATGAAGTATGATTGTGTCAGTACCCAGATTTTACAAATAAATGTTTAACTAAAATCTTTATTAAAATTAAAAATAATTCAGTGATTAAGAGCACTGGCTGCTCTTGCAGAGGACATTGCTCAATTCCCAGCGCACATATGGGCAGCTAACAACCACTGGTAACTTCAATTTCAAGGGATTTAATGCCCTTTTCTGACATCCATGGGCATTGCACAATACTGGTACACTTAATATACATTCAGGCAATAAACTCATAAACAACAAATAATAATAAAATATTTTTAAATAGAGTTCTATAGATAGGATGCACAAAGTTAAATATTTTTATAACATGTATTTCAGGTGCTCATTTGGAAAATTTGAATTCCTTATTGTAAAGATTATATTCTTTATATAATTTTGACAACTTACTTTACTAGCTTCTGACATGTAGCAAGTGCCTCTTTTAGTATATCATCTGTCATAATGATCTGTACCTCCATTTAATAGTTGCTCATGGAGAACCAGAAGTAGAAAGTAGAGGGAAGATAAAAAATAAAAAGGTTTATATAAAGAGGTGTCCATTAATTCTTTCAAATTAAGAATGATTATTTATTGAGTGGAGGGAAGCTAACTCTGTGACCAGAAAAATTACCTATGTAAATGCACCGACTAAAGTAAATACATTCACTAAATTAATGGCTAATGTGTATTGTGTTTTCTTTGCTAAATGGCAAGGAAAATGAGAGTAACCAAAGGTTTCTTTGTGGTTGAAAATGGAGTTAGTTGAGTTCCTAAAAGTAGCCATCCAGTATGCTACAGAGATGGCTCAGCCATTAAGAGAACTAGCTATTCTTGTAGGGGACCTGGGTTCAAGTCTTGGCACTCATATGGCAGCTAACAACTATCTCTAACTCAGGTTTTAGGAATATGACACCCTTTCTGGCCTCCACAGAAATTGAACACAGTGGTGCACTTACATACATGCAGATAAAATGGTCATACAAATAAAATCAGGATGTAGAGGTAGGCGGACATCTGTGAGATCAAGGTCAGCCTTGTCTACATAGTGTTGCAAGCCAGCTGAGACTACAGGGACATTCTGTCTCAAAAGCAAAAAATAAAATTAAATTAAATTAGTAGGATTTCGTCTATACCAAGTTTGCGTTCCTTTCACACCCTCACTCATTCCCGGTCTCACATTCTTTTCCCTACTTACAATTTCCAGTCCCTAGCGTTCCCTGACTCCGCTTTCATGTCCACCATGTTCTACTACCCCCTTTTATCCCTCTAATAACCCCCTTCTAAGATTCTGACTTCTTAAATGTAATTTTAATTGAATTTTTGTGTATTTTGTACAAAATATCTAATCATGTTTATACTCTCTTTCCCCCATCAGTACCTCCCATAGCCCCCTCAACCAGATTTCATCCATTCTGTCATGTATGTTAAGGGTTACCGATTGAGTCAAGTTAGTGTACATAGAGGTCCCTCAGTGTAAGTTCATCTGCTGGGCCCTACTCAGCTTATGTAGAGACTCTCCCTTAAGGAAGATCATCTTTCCCTCACCCAGCTGTAATTAGTTGCCAATAATTGTTCCATAAGGTTGGAGCTTGCTGTCCATTTCCCTAGTTCTCTACTGGGTTTTGGGCTGATTAACTTTGCACGGGTCTTTACCAGCACTCAATGTATAAAAATTTGTAACTAAGGTCTACATTTAAGGGACAACATGGGGTATTTGCCTTTCTGAGCCTGTTACTTCATTCAGTAAAATTTCCAGGAAAACATTCCAGATTTTTCCCTTTTCCTGAATTTTCATAATTTCATTCTTCTTTGTAGAAATATAACAAAACTCTCCTGTGTATAGATATTCATGTATATTATCCATTGAACAGTTGATGGAAATTTATATTGTTTCCATTTCCTGGCTATTGGGACTACAGCTGTAATGAAAATAGAAGCTCACAGATCTCAGGATCTGTGCTGAAGGATACAGAGTCCTTTGGGTATATGTCAAGCAGTTTCCATTAAGATTTTAAATAATTCTTAAACACAGGATTATTATTTTCTCATCTAATACCCTCATCTATAAAACCTTTTCTCATTTCTTTCCTTCTTTATTTCTTTCTTCCTTTGTTTCTTTCATTCTTATTATTTTTTTCCTTTTTTATGATTGAATCCAGGGCCTTATTAATGTTAGACAAGTATCTTATTATTGAGCTCCATTCCCAGCATGTAGCATATACATTTTTTCTGATATCAAATGCATTAGTTTCTTTCAGTATAAAATTGCCATAGTTTCATGATTTGAAAATTTAAATAGTAATCCTGGCTCTCACGGTATTTCTATTAAAAAAATGTCTGTCTCTGTTATCTTATTCTGGGGAAAAAATCTGTGTAAGGACATGTATGATGAAGATAAATATGTTAGAGTGTGTTGAGTATGTAAGGCCTTTAACATAAAATACTGTTAAATTCATGGGATTTGCTGCATAATATAAAAAACACTAACTGAATAAATTTAACAGAAGAGTAAAAGAATAAACTGTTAGGACTAATTCATGATAGTCTTTTAATTCAAATATCAACAATAACTAGTATTTATGGAGCATTTCATTCTGGAAACCCTATTAATGGTGTTCTAAGACGTTGATAGTAAAGTCATAGGTGGGCTGCTTTCTCTTGCCGGTCGCTAGTGTTCCCCGAGTCAGTCAGATCCTTCGTAATGCCCCACACACTATCGCGTACACTGATCACACGGGACGTCAGCGACACGACTGAGACAATTTATAAGTCGGCACATATAACGTTTTTGACCATGGTTATATTGCCCCATAGTATCGTGCAGCAAAGGCAAGTGTCTGGAAGCATAGCCATGATGTTTTACGCTCATCCTACTCTCTGCCTCGGCAGTGTTTGCTGGTAATGTGAGGACTTGATAAGGACTTCTGGGGATTAATTCATTTAAATGGCTCGCTACCCAAAATTCGAATGAGTACACCAAGTGTTACAACCAAAAATAAACCTACAAACACGCTGACTAAGCAACCTCATTGTCTAGCTATCCCCTCTATCAGGGATGAGATCCAACTTGACTGCTCCCGCCTGTGGATTTGCTAGTTATTTACTGCGTTCTAACCATCTCTCGTACCTCTCCCATTGACCTATGTGTAAAAATCTTTAAAGGCCCCTTGTGGATAGTTCCACAGCTCCTCAGCTCTTTTTCTCTTGTTTTTTCATACTTCCGGCTTATGATGAGCGTTAATGTTTTTCCGGACCCCTTCGTCTCAGAATTTCTACTGAAATAGTCATGTTTATTCCTCTGCATTCTTCTCACTTTACTCTGTAACAACGTCGCACCTAGAATGACGATCCTTTCTGACTATCTTCCAGCCGAGGAGCGCCCTATCTCATCAACGCACGCGGTTCCTCTTTTTTTCTGCGTTTTGCAAAAATGTTCCTTGGCTCCAATCGGGAATCGCTGACGCAGCAGCGAGCGAAAACCACGCATCTTTTTATACAATAAATGCAGACATCACGTCGAGTTCAAAGGCTAAGGTACCGAGAGATGCACGCACCCTGTCCGCGTAAGGAACTTTCAGAACATACTTGTGGCAGGTTCCCCGCACCTCGGACGGACCAATCCTGTCGTAATCGGCCTGATGCCCATTGCACCCATCCTGCACCGACTCCCTATCACTATATTTGTCGCCATTATAGCAGACGAGAGCTCATAGAAAGCCCACTAACATTCCCCTGTTAGGCCTCATCACTAACACGTCACAGCCCCTAAAGATTGAAAGAGAGAGATGGCGAGTGAGCGAGTCAGAGAGTATAATGAGGCTAGAGGAACTCGGTTCGAGCAAATTTATTTCTCCTTCGTCACTTCACCAAACCAATCCATGGAAGGAGCCGGGCGTTCTTGACACTCATACGTCCGCATGGCACTTCTTTCCATTGCCTTGTTGCGACTATGTATTCTATATCGCTGGTTGAGTTTTCGCGGCGTGTATTCACTTTTAAGAGCGAACATGTATGGCGTAATTAGACAGATATCTACAACATATAATAGTTACGCCCAAAGCTTCCATATTGATGTTAATATTACGTTGTCTTTTCATTAGGTTGCGAGCCATATGACAATCCGTGGCCATCCTCTTGGACACACCAATAATGCAGTCTACTATTCGTTTACGTATATGTTGCAGTCATTGCCCCATAGAGACCTCATTGCTTTGTCTGTTATTCATATACTCTGCGCACAGCACAATATGGCCCACGTATTGTTACTATCCGTCTTTTCAAGAGTTAATACATTGCTCATTCATCCACTTTTGTCCGGCATGCACTCACTGTTTTAAGCATTAAGCTCTATCGCATAGTCCAAATGGTCTTTTACAACACACAAATTTCTTTGGTTAAAACAGCGAGGAAACTTTTCCCATCTGAGTCCTCGCGCACACTTAGCTGTTGTATAAATTTTTTTTTTTTTTATGATGGTTAACCCTTCAGCTAAGGTTTAATGTTTGCAATTCTTCAAGCATGCATGCTCACTTCTCTCTGTCCCTTGCACATCATTTCCTTAACCTCAAATGCCTTCCTCTTCTTCTTCCATCTTCCCTGACTAACGCTTCTTTGAGACACTATTAGATATCCTCTCCTCTGAGAAAGACTCAGAACAGAAATGACCTCCATTTTGACTCCCTCTTCAAGCTTTCCAAGATTAGATTTCGTCCTGTTTACAGGGCATCCAGGAAATATGCACTTATCCTGAAGAGTTTTTGAGCGTTTCCGTGCGCCAGAGCAGTTTGCTGTTTCTGCATGGACATTCATACATACTACAGACGTTTGTTGATCAAGCCGAGCTCCCTGATCTTCTTAATTTAGTTAAATCCCTGTTAATTATGCATAGTAAAATATATGCCAACTGAACAACTGAATGTTTTTATAACTGCAGGGTCTCTTAAAGTTCACTTATTTTCTATGATGCCCTTAATGGAAGGCATTCCAGTGTCCATGATTGTAAAGACCCTTCCTGCCAAGCCTGACAGCCTTAGTTTGACCCTGGAAACCACAGCAGGAAAGGTGAGAATTGACCCCTGTAAGTTGTACTCGCATCTCTCTTCTCCACATTCCATGTGCCAAATCCTGGCCTATCAATCATATCAACAGACATGAAGAGATTCTGCATTCTCACTGAAAACAAGTTTATAATTAAATACATGATATGTATAAATAAGTGATAGTTAAAAATTATTACGGATATACCATCTAAAAATATACATGGTATTTTTATCTGAAATGAAAATAACTAGAAATAGAAAACATGTAGCTCTTTTTTGCTTTAGAACATGATATAGAGGACACTTATTTGATCCACTTGATTGAACGTACAGAGACCCCCCCCGCTGGATGGTGGGACCCTTGGCTGTGTGGGTTTGGCACAACTGGTTGCAAATTGGTTTTACTGAAGGATGCTTTTACTCGCATAAGTTATTACTTATTGTTAAAAAAAAAGTCGAAATAATAAATTGACAAACAAAACAAAAAAAAAAAATTAATAAAGGAAGTAACAAAAAAATATAAATGCCCAAAAATCAGAAAAATAAAAACGATGAATTACTATAGCCAGGCGTTACGTGGTGTGCACGCCTTAATCCTAGCAGAGGCAGGGCGAATCTTTGTGAGTTCAAGGCCAGCCTGGTCTACAGCGTGAGTTCCAGGACAGCTGGGGTTACAGGGAACCCTGTCTCAAAAAGAACAAAAAAAAAAAAAAAAAAAAAGAATGAATTATATTATATAGTACTATATATATATATATAATCTAATATATATATGGTCTATACAGCGTGGTTTCAGGACAGCTGGGTTTTTCAGGAGCATCATCTGTCACTCAAAAAACCAAAAAAAAAAAAATATATATTTCAGCGCTATTAATCTAGTATATATATATTTGCTTTGAGTTCGAGGAAACACACTGCAATCTCTTCATTGTTAATAATGTGATTTTACTACTTGTATATATACATATTAATTGACAGGCAAAGACAGTGTGTGTCAGCAATATGGATATTTTGTAATAATGGACTACTTTAAGTTTGTGGAGAACAAATCTAGATTACAGTGAAGATAATGCTTACATATTTGTCTTTCTTCTCAGAGAACTGAGACTGCTGAGTAGAATTGAGGAACACGCTTTCATGACTTTCATGATTACAATTTCTCTTGTCTCCCAAAGGCCAGAATCACAGAGTATGCACCTCACTGAGTTCAGATGGGAATCTGTCTCCAGAGAGAATTGCTGGATTCCTCCTTTAACAGTTGTCAATTAAAACCTTTTCTGGTGGTGCAAATCAGAATCTTTGTGACAGTTCTTAGTGCAGTCAAGTCATCTTCATACAACATCTTTAACGCTGGTTCTACTAATGTTATGTCCATAGTAAAATCAGCCTTTTTTTAGTCTTTTCTTACTTTTTTCTCTTTTAGGCCTTTTTGAGAAGGGTCTCCCTGTACCTCCTGGATCTGTCTGGACCCCACTATGTGAACAGGCTGGCTTGTGAAATCACGCAAAATCCCATCGCGTTTTCGCCACCGCACCTCTGACCTCTCCTTGAGTGTGAGGATTAAAGGCTTGCACCACCAGGCCTGGCAAGCCTGCTATTTTTCTAACAACACAGTACAACATACGAATCGCAAATAATAACAGTAGGCTTTTTGGACTTTTTCTAATCCACCAGGGTACTGCAGAGGATTGTGAAATAAGTTTCTTTTTTGTCAAAACAGCGCTTGTTCATTGCCTTTCAATTCTCCCTGCCTCCTTCTCTGCTCTCCCTCTCTCCTCCCAAACTTGAGATAGGGTCTCTCTGTAGCTGCAGGGCTGACCTAGAATTCACTATATAGACAAGAGCCTGGTTTGATCTACGGAGATATCAGTCTTGCCTCTCCGACCTGCCTCCAGAGAGTTACAATTAAAGGCATCACTATTCATGCCTAGGATTTTAACTTCTTTTGATAAAAAAAAACTGCCAGAAAAATACATAAATAATACAGACAAATCATGTAACGAGTCAGAGGTAAAGATCAAAAATACTGTAAATTATTTTCCTAGCTGTATCTGAAATTGCTATGTTGATTTTAAATTTCCCAATTCAAATTAATGAACGTTTTCCTCTGTAGTGTGAGGATATATTTAGCAGGACAAAGATCAGAGCCTTCTCTTCATCATTAAATTAGGCAAGGAGAGTTCACTGGTCTCAAACTGTTAATGGATTTAGGACTATTTAATGAATGGAACAGTTTATTTTCTGTTGCCAGCCTCAACGAGCAACATTGACATGATTAGGCATACATTTTAGTGCAACTCTTCTAGTCATTCTAGAGGTAGTTAGGAAAAAGGGGCTTTTATCTTTAAGCTAATTTACTTTAGCTTTCCCGTGTTAATGTAATATTTTTAATGTGAATGAGATGCTTTTGTAAAGAAAATCCTACCACAAGAAGTGGTTACAAAATATATAATACTTTGTTTGAGGTTGTAACATTTCTCATGTAAGAAATTAAGTCCATACACCCAAAACATATGAACTATCTTCAAATTTTGAAAGGAATAGAATAAATTTCAATTCTGAGTGGACCGAGTAAAACAGGGCAATGGACGTATTAGTGGCTGATGTGTTGATGTTCAACAATGGAGTGATTCAGATTGGATCGTTGATCTGTTCGTGAAATAAGTTTCAGTCCTTTTAATAAATAGCAACAAGTAAAACAACGTAGTTTGGCTTTGCAGTGTAGTAAGTATGAGAAACATGCATTGGAGCAGTAGAGTAAGACATACACTGCTTGAGATAATCACTTTCTAGTTCTATGTCTGGCCTTCTCCTACCAATGAGGTTCCACTAAGATTTAATGTGACGCTTTTTTGTAGCACACTCACCCTGACTCTTGTAGCCGCGTTACTTTATTCAAAATTATTAAATTAAAAAAAAAATAATGGGTTTGGTGAGAGTTGTGTGGTTTAAAGGGGTTGTTTCTCGTCAGTCTGTTTTTACCTTAAAAATCAATGCAAGCTATTGAAGCACAAATTGAACAGGATTTGTTAGATGGTGATGTGAAAGTATGAACTGAAATTAAATCTATAGATCTTGTTAGCCATGAATATGCACATTGCATTGTGCAAATTTTCATAAGAGTTAAACCTGCAGACATATCTCTTACGTCTATGTAAATGACCGTTATTATTCATATAATACATAATAATATACCAATGCTGAAAATGTGTCGATGGCTAGAGAAGTTTATATAAACTTTAAGCATAGTAGAATACTACAAGTTTTTCTACATTTCCATAAAAACAATCACTCCAGATGCTGATAGTCAGGCACTTCAGGAAAAAACAAGCCCATGTTCAATACAAAATGGTAAAAGACTAAGCAAGAAGTAGAAATAAATATAATACCTTTAATTTGCAGAGACTATAAACACTTTTGGTACAGTACAGACACGTAATGACAGGAAGTAAAATGATCCAGTTGAAGCTAACACATTCCTTGTTTACACAGATAATTCTGCTAGAGTTATATGAAATAAATTTTCCAGGTCATGCAAAGAAAGAAAAGTGATAAATCACTGATGAACCAGCTTTCTTCATTGCAAAGTTTTAGCAAAGGCTAAATTACCAAAGGAACCTGCAGCTGAGTTTATAAATAAACTCTTGGACTTAATCCAAAACCAAAGAAAGAAACATGAACCGGTAGCTAATGAACATAACCACAGAAGTATAATTACAAATAGAGTGCACTAAATTAAAAAAAACCAACTATGTCACACTAGCTTTGAAAAATTCAAAATTGTAATGATTGATTTTCCTTGTGTGATAGAATAACCCTTTTTTTATCCATATAAAATTATCAGTTGTGTAAACACCCAAGTCAAACTGCTTTCTGAAAGTTATAATGCAATATACATGGAAGAGAGCAACTTGGGATTGAGATATCTTATTTCTCGGGATAGATCTTATTTTTCCTTAGGCACGAAATCTATTTACATTTTCGGTTAAGAGTTATGCATCTCCCCCTGTAGTTGGATACGTAGTAGCCAAGGGTGGCAATGGAAGTGCAAAGGAAAGGCATAAGGAGGTATCCATAGATCTAGACAGGAAAGTAAAGAACTTCTTAGCAGGTCCGTAAATTTTGCGCAATAACACATGATCAATGATTTATCGCTTGCTAAAATGGAATTGCACTTCTTTTTTAATGCCTTCTCTTTCCAACTATACATGATGTACCAGTGAGGTAACAAATGTTCTCTTTACAGTGTGTTTCTTTTCTTTCTTATCATACATTTAAGTAGGGAAAATTCATTTGCTTAATTTTATATATTAAGTGTTAAGAAACTTATAGTTTAAAATATACTCTGCCTTGTAATTTCATGTACAACAACTATCATGTACAATACTGCAAACAGTTCCCTGCAAAGGGGCAGCTGATGCCCTCTGTGGTGAAAGACATTTTTAAAACCATAACAAAAATGTACCATTTTCTCCTTATTTCCCAGGTTTTGTCAAATCATCTGCTTGGTGTATTAACAGCTGCAAATCTGTCAGTCTTTTTTTTATAAAAACAATCTATAGCTGTTAGTATTAATTTTCTTTAAAAAAAGCTGGTACTTTAAATCTCTGAATGTGAATTAAAAACTTGTTAAACAGCTATTTACAATATATTACAAGTTATAAATTAGTTGTCCTTCAGTGGAACTGCATTAGCACAATCTTGTTTGGGTGGGTAAGTCTACTCAGGTCCCCTAAAATATCTCTCTGGGTAATTCCACAATGTATATCAAATATTGGAAATATCCATTGGTTTCCTCTCTCTCATATGCAAGTTAATTTTTCCTTTCAGTGGAACGTGTACTTCCAAATTTTCATGTTCTCTGTGGTGTTTCTTGCCTTTGCGTAAACAAATGTATATGCCCATCCCCGTTAGTAGTGTGATGGAACCCAAGCTTATTATAGACAGAGCTACTAATGTGGGCATACAGGATACAGATTCTACCTTCCTATGAGTTGGTTCTATTGAGATTTGTGGTTCTTTCTCCTCTATATTAATTTCTGGTTCTTTTCTTAAAAGACTCTCAATGTAGCTCTCATTACTGACGGTATCGTTGACAAATAAATTCACCATGACTGTGGAATGGAGAGGCTCAGGATAACCATGATCACTCACTTTTACCAATAAGCGATGAAGTCCATAGTCTGTTTGCAGCAAGGCCTCTTCTAGAGTAATGTTGCCAGTTTTAGAGTTAATCCGGAAAGACTCAGGTCTGGGCCCTCTCCTTCCTATGATGCTATAAGCTATGACAGCATTCATGCCAGTGTCTTTATCAACAGCATAGACCTCTGTAACTGGGGAGCCAGGGAGAGTGGAAGGCAGGACCAACAGATAAGGACATATTAGAACTGAGGAAATAACAACAAGAAGGAGGTTGTCATTGTGCTAGTAAGAAGAATAGTGTGATTTTTGTGGTGGAGGAAGGGGAGGCTCACCCCAATCAACAGCTTCCAACCACAAGAGTATAACGGAACTTTGATTGCTGACTCTGTGCCTAAGGAAGACTGGAAGTGTAGGCAGGGCTCAGAACAATGCACTTTGCCTGTAACATATGGCACAAAAATAGTCAGCTCTGAGTTGAGCCACAGAGAGCCAACCCTACCATTACTGTGCCAGAACTCAGCGTCTGTCACGTAATGTCTAATCTCACACAATATGCTGGGGAGGGACAATTTAAAATCAGTGCTGGCCGGGGGTAAGTGGCGCAGCAACCAAGCATGAAGTCTTGATATTGAGATACCTAGGGCTAACAGGGTACTGTAAATACTAGAATTGATTTAATAACAGCCGAAGGGGGAAGAAGGAAACACAAATATAACCGAAGTCAGAAGAGACACAGTAGCCACTGATTCTCTGGGTGGCTTCCCACAGTCCACAGCTCTAACAGTATTCTGTATTTTTCTTTCTCTTCTCATGTACACGCGAGTAGCAAACTGTTAGAATTCCTGTAACACTGTCTAAGGAAAAATATGATGGAGCATCAGGTCCCAGGAAATAGGAAATTTGGCCTCTCTCTCCACTGTCAGCATCTGTAGCAGAGAGCTTAGTCAGAAAGGCATTGGGTGCGTTGTTTTCTTCAATGGTCAGTTCTATCAAAGGTTGAGGGAAAACAGGAGCATTGTCATTGTCATCTAAAAGTTGTATTTTAACTATTCTTTTCACATGAAACCCTTCTGAGTTCCAGGCCACTACAGCTATTTCATAGAACTGTTGTAGCTCATAGTCCATAGGTTTTGTGGTCTCTAGCAAGTATTCATTATTGTAAGGCTTGTAGGGCACTAACCTAAACGGCCCTTCACCATCCAGGTAGCAGTTAATTTTGTATTTACCCTCTGGGTCTCTTACGGTAAAAAATGCAATTGGAGTGTTAACAGGTTCCAATTCCTTCAGATATACAACACCGTCTATCTCACTTGCAATATAACGTGGGACAATTTCCGGGGGTCTGAAAACAACTTTGATGATGGACACAAGAGCAGTGACTACAGCAGGAATACAGCCAGGTCCATTAGCAAGGATGGTGAGCTTGTGTGTCTGTAGAACACTTCCACCAATCTGACTGAAAACTTTAATAACTCCGGTTGTTTCATCTAGGTGGAATAAATCCTTGGATTCTTGTGGAACTTTTTGGCTGTAACTGTAGGTGATTTGTGCATTGGTCCCCAAATCTTTATCAACAGCCTGGACAGCTGCAATTGGGGTGCCCACTGTCGCATTTCCATACACTGTGACATTGATTTGTGAGTCTATGAAGAGAGGGCAATTGTCATTAATATCACTTATGCCAATAGTGAGGGTGGCACTGCCCAACAGTGGTGGAGACCCACCATCCTCAGCTATGATGATGCTCACATACTGGTCCTGGGTTTCCCTGTCCAACCTACCCATGACAATTAGGTAGGGGGTGCGCTCCCCATTCTCATTCTCCTCCACATCCAAGGTGAACATACCATGATAGTCGAGTAAGCGATAGGTCTGAACCCCATTAATGCCTATATCTGGGTCCACAGCAGGATGTTCTATGGCCAACCGGGTATTTACAGGAGAATTTTCTGGGACCCAAACAGAGATTTGGGAAACTGGGAACTGCGGAGCATTGTCATTGATATCCCGAATGGCAATTTTCACCTTCACAAACCTAAAGTACTCCTGAGGCAGGACCAGTACATCCAGAAGCAAAAGGCAAGAGTCAGAGGGAGAGGAGGCAATGGAAATACTGCCACCCCAGGCAGCTCCTCCACCCTGGTCAAGACACAGAGCCTCTCTATCGATCTCCTGTTCTGAAGTGTGCAGCTCTCCAGAGCGGTTGTCTAGGGTCACATATTGGCCACTCAGTCCGCCAGAGGCCAAGCTGAAAGAGAGAGGGGGACTCCTCTCTGGCTGTGGCTGCTGGCTCTGTCTCCCCGCCGCCCTGGGCATCAGCCGCAGGTCCTCTGCTAGGCTGCCTATGAGCACCCCCGCAGGCAGTCCCTCATTCAGAGTGTACAGAAGCTCCGTGGCCCGGCTGTAACTCGCGAGGCAGTTGAAGGGTCCCACGAGGAGGAAAAGCAGAAACACATGCTGGAGCAGAAGGAGGAGATAAAGCTTGATTACACATAGACACAGAAAAGTACAGATGAGAGTTTTGGAACCGGTTGCCTCTCCTGGGCAATCCTCCTCTCACCCCCCCCCATTTTCAGGAGCAAAATCTCTAATCAAAATGGGGTGAAGAAGAAACTTACTCCAATGTCCTCTTAGTCTACACTCCCCGCCTCCACCCGACTCCATCCCCATCCAGCAATTAGTCTGAGTCCCAAATCAGAGGGCTCTTGGTCCCTGGAAACACACACTAGAGCCAGAAGACTCCAATTCAGAGACTGCGCAACGCTACAGAGAAACCTCCTTAGGTTATGGGGAGGGAGGCTGGCCCGAGGAGAAGCACTGTAGAGGGGCATTTTCTTTTCTTTTTTTGGTTTTTTTTTTTCCTCACAGAAAATAATTCTGCCATTAAGGTCCCAGAACACGAATCGAGTTACATCGTTTTCTAAAGAGCCAATAAAAAGAACAGCATCAACAGTAACAACAGCAAAAATAAAATGTAAATATCGGGAAAAATTCTCCCACCTCCCCCACCACCGCTTTATCTAGAATAAAAGTGATTTTTCATTTTATCACATAAGTAAAATCTCGAAATTTGCTGGATCTCTACCTCTTACCATGTCATCTATCTCCTACCAAGCCTTCCCCTCTTCATTAGGAGGAGGCAAAGTAATCGTGAAAATGATTATGCAAAATTAATTTGTCAACTGCAGACGACAATTCCAGCCAGACACTGGCCACAGGAATCAGTCTCTGGACCCAGAACCTAAGGCGGATTGAGCATACCCTTGGCCCCTCCACCTCATCCAACATTTCTGCTTCAGAAACTTCCTCTCCTGGCCCGAGAAGGTGGCTATTCTTGGCTAAAATACTGTAGGCACGGTATTCCAAACTCCTTTTCCGGCACTGTATCATCCTGCGAAGTTTGTATTAAAGCAAAAGGTTTGAAACATTACCAAGGAGTAGGGACTGCTGTACAATATTTCAACTTGCTGGGGCCGGGTTGTTCCCGTATCTTACCGGCAGGTCTCTGTAGCTGGTGCTGCTCCTGGGACGATGTAGACGCCCCATATCCACGCGCGGGTGCCAGGTCTTCCGGTGCAAGATCACAGCCAGGACCCGGGAGCTGTGCGAATTCCCTGGGCCGCGCATTCCCTGGGAAGCTGCAGTCTGCGCTCTCCGGAGGGGATGGTGGCAGAGGACACTCCCTCTAGGTTCATGCAAATCATTGGCGAACTTCAGCCAATAGTCACCAGCTTGCCTATTAAGAAGAGGAACTTAGACTGTAGAAAGGCAAAGGAGCAAAAGGGCACATTTATAGTGCACACTCCTTTAGGCCGGCGCGTCTACTCTCCGCCAAAGGACCCAGAAAGGGATACTTGCGCTGGAAGCCCGCGACGAGGTGGCACTGGTCATGCATCCAAGCGCATTCCAGCCAGTCTCGCTCCTAGCTGCACCAGTCGGATCCCAAGTCTACAGGTTGCTAGCAGAGAAGGAGAATTAAAATAAACAAACTTACACTGGCATCTTCCACCCCCAAACCCCGGAAAACAAACCAACAACAACCCCCCCCCACAACACACACCCACACCACACAACACACACACCAACAACAAGAAAAAAAAAAAAAAAAAACATAACCGGCTTTGCCAACCACAGACCCTCAGATCCAATAGTGTTTGCACAGGGGAAGAAAGTGAACTATCCTCAAAGGAGAGAAGTCTCAATTTCTTTGTGAAGCAAGAGGAGGCAGACAAGCAAATCTATAAAATCGCGACTTTTTTTTTTTTCCCTGTCTTCATTTTCGCTGTTGGTGCTGGCAGAACTGAGAGTTTCCTATTTGCAGGCGCTCACGTTTCACTGCCTCCAATTGGAGGTTTTATCTTATGGTGAGCTGCAGGCAGTTTCTGCTGAAAGACTGAGAAAATATGTGTGTGTTGTGTGGTGTGTGTGGTGTGTGGTGTGTGTGGTGTTACCTGTGTGACACCTGTGTTGACCCAAATGCTCTGACAACAATTACTTATTCCTATTCCTAGAAAAGGATCTTAAGAGGAGGGCACTCACTGAAGTTTAAATAAAGCTGTTTATTTTTTATATAATTGCTTTTCCTTTCTTCATCCCCACTTAAACGCCTCCTGGGGAGTGGCTCTTTAGAAAGAGATCCTGGAGGAGGAAGGTGCAAAATAGGTGAACATATTCTCTGAGCCTAATCCTAAAGAGTCTGTAACCTTGAATCTTTCATAAAATCAAGGACTCTGGGAGACTCCGGAGTATTAAGTCTATGAAACTCTGTGTGATCTGCAGGGTGCCATGTAAGTAATGGCCAAAGCCAGTCAGCCTTTCCTTGAGTAGACATTCTCTCCATCACTAGGCTTCCAGAGTTCCCCTTCACTGCCCTAAATATAAAGTCTTGCTTGCTGAATGACCAGTGCTGCAGTCTAGGCCAGGAAAAGCTCTTCTTCTGGATTCAGAGACAAAGGAATTCTCCGTGCTTTCCAAAGGAACTACTTCCTCTTCTACTTTATGCTAACCAGAGTAGAACTCTGTTTGGCTGATCAAATTGTTTTGCTTCTGCATCCCATTTTCTTTTGTAAAAATATATTTTTATTGTTATTAATAAAACTTTTTTCATGTATCATACATCATTTCTCAATCCGAATATTAGAGCATTTCCCTTCCATGCCCACCACAGCCTACCCAAGTTCATGCACCCTGCTCATCTGCCCTGTATCTTTTTCTGATTCTTTTCAAAGTTTTTTCAAAGTAGAGGGTATTGTACAGGCGGAACTTTACTGTACTACTGCTCAGTCCGTTCCCTGTCTAAGTCCCTCTGCTTTGCTGTGGTCCCCTCTCATCTGTATCACTTCAATAATCAACCTATACTAAAATTTATATCATCTGTACACAGATGTAACTGTCATTTCCATACCATATTTCAGGATTCACATTTTTTTCTTATATTTATTTAGTTATTTATTTATTTATTTCTTTATTTATTTATTTAATGTACTGTCTGCATGTAGGTTTGTGCACCCGTGTCGTGCAATGCCGCGGAGGTCAGAAGAGGGCGTCAGATTCCCCTGGAACTGGAGTTCTCCTGGAATTGGAGTTTCGGACGGTTCTGTGCCGCCATGTGGGTGCTGGGGATCGAACCCGGGTCCTCTGCAAGAGTGGTCAGCGCTCTTAACCGCTAGGCCATCTCTCCAGCCCCAAAATAAATATTTTAAGTAGCCATCCAGTATTTACCTTCATTTACCTTGCCATTCATAAACTCATAACTTCATTATCTTTGTTTTTTTAATTAAAATATTTACATAATAAATTTAATTGCCCCATTCTCCCTTTCCCATCTCTTCCCCTCTCTCACTTTAAACCTTTTTAGCAGCTGCTCTTCCTACTTTCATGTCTTCCTCTTTTGTTCGACACAGTGAATTTAATTCAACTTGAATTAAATTGTCTGAGCATGGTGGAACAAGGGCAGCTTCTCAGTGGCCATAACAGTGAAGAAAATGACTTTCCCTCACCGAACAACCATTAATTTCCAATAGTCCCTCAGAGAGGGGTGGGGCGTCATGGGCCCAAACTTACAGGTCCTGTGCAGATAACCACAGCTTCCCTGAGTTCATTAAGGCTTGTAGTTGTAGTAAGGCTTGTTGTAGTAAGAAGCTTTTCTGCTTAAGGATGCACCACTAATCTAACAGTATAAACATCAATATTTAGCTGGCGTTTCACAAGATGAACATTAGTCAAACAGTAGTCATAGGTTGCTCCTGGGGGCCATGGCCACCTTAGCTATGGCTTCTATGCCTGATTTTTAGAACCAGGTATGAACTTGTTGGGTTACCTATAACAGTCATGCTACTCAGACTTGCCTGAGGGGTACTTATGATAACTCAAAGGATTCACAGCTGGGTAAGGTGAATTTTGTCCCCTAGCACCTTCTGGTGCTATGAAGACCATACAATAAGGAGGAAGCTTCCAGCTTAGCTTTGGCTTAATTTGTTTTAGTCTTGTGATCAAAGGCTGTGGTGTCTTTAGCAGTAGGGTTTTTCCATAAATGTCTGATGGGCAAGAAAGAGTAATGGCAGCACTCTGCATTGATGTGGTGGCCAATAACACATGGGAAATTTGCCACACCCAGTTCTGAGATTTATATTTAGTAACCATGGCTCCTGGGAGGAACATTATCTATCCAAGAGGAATATCTGATTTCAAACTTTTTAAAATTTATACTCTTGAATTTTAAAAAGAAATTTTATTATAAGGAACATAAGGGAAAGGAAGCAGTCAGAGCTCCAGTATAACAGGTGTGGGTCCCAGGAAATGGATAGCAAAGCACTGCTACTTTTTAATATGCTCATAAAATAGTAGTTTCCCAGGGCTAAATGATGTTTCAGAAATTAAAGGTGTGTGGCTCCTTCCCTGACAACCTCACTTTGGTTCCCAACACCTATGTCACACCTATGTCAGGTAGCTTACTACTATCTGTAAAGTCAGCTCCAGGGGCCATCTGGTGCTTCTGACTTCCACAACAGCCTACACTCATGTGCACACACACACACACACACACACACACACACTCACACACATATACATAATAAAATGATAATATAAAGTAGGGGCTGAATAGATTACTCAACAGCTAAAAGCGTGCGTGGCTCTTGCTGAGGATATCCAGGGTATCCAATACACTCTTTTCAGGGTATCCAACGCACTCTTTTCACCCCTGAAAGCATTGCTAGCAGGTGGTAGTTACAAACAAGAAGGGTAAATGCATAAGATTAATAACAAATAATAAATAAATAAATAAATAAATAAATAAATAAATAAATATTAAATAGCTGGGCTTGATAGTGCATGCCTTTAATCCCAGCACCCAAGAGACAGAGGCAAGCAGATTTTTATGAGAT
>VZQC01015631.1:300966-421433 GCA_009823505.1 Rhizomys pruinosus
AATAGCTCTCTCTCTCTCTCTCTCTATATATATATATATATATATATATATATATATATATATATATGTATGTATATATATATTTGCTTTGAGTTCAGAGGAACCACTGCAATCTCTCTTCTTGTTAATAATTATTTACTACTTGTATTAAATATACAATGACAGGCAAAGACAGTGTGTGTCAGCAATATGGATATTTTGTAATAATGGACTACTTTAAGTTTGTGGAGAACAAATCTAGATTACAGTGAAGATAATGCTTACATATTTGTCTTTCTTCTCAGAGAACTGAGACTGCTGAGTAGAATTGAGGAACACGCTTTCATGACTTTCATGATTACAATTTCTCTTGTCTCCCAAAGGCCAGAATCACAGAGTATGCACCTCACTGAGTTCAGATGGGAATCTGTCTCCAGAGAGAATTGCTGGATTCCTCCTTTAACAGTTGTCAATTAAAACCTTTTCTGGTGGTGCAAATCAGAAACTTTGTGACAGTTCTTAGTGCAGTCAAGTCATCTTCATACAACATCTTTAACGCTGGTTCTACTAATGTTATGTCATAGTACAATCAAGCCTTTCTTTTTCTTTTACTTTTTCTTTTTTATGGTCTTTTTGAGACAGGGTCTCCCTGTAGCTCCAGCTGTCCTGGAACCCACTATGTAGACCAGGCTGGCTTTGAAATCACAAAGATCCTCCTTTCCCCCTGCCTCTGCCTCCTGAGTGCTGGGATTAAAGGCTTGCACCACCATGCCTGGCAAGCCTGCTATTTTTCTAAAACACAAGTACAACAACTGAATACAAATAACTTAGGCTTTTGACTTTTTCTAATCCACCGGTACTTCAGGATTGTGTTAAAAGTATTTCTTTCTTTTCATTTTTCACTTCTCTCCCTCCTCTTCTCTTTCTCTCTCTCTCCTTCCCAAACTTGAGATAGGGTCTCTCTGTAGCTTCAGCTGACCTAGAATTCACTATATAGACCAGGCTGGCTTTGATCTTGGAGAGATCAGTCTGCCTCTGCCTCCTGCCTCCAGAGAGCTACAATTAAAGGCATTCACTATCATGCCTAGATTTTAACTTCTTTTGATAAAAAAAAACTGCCAGAAAAATACATAAATAAGTACGACAAATCTATGGTAAAGAGTCAGATAAAGCAAAAATACTGTAAATTATTTTCCTAGCTGTATCTGAAATTGCTATGTTGATTTTAAATTTCCCAATTCAAATTAATGAACGTTTTCCTCTGTAGTGTGAGGATATATTTAGCAGGACAAAGATCAGAGCCTTCTCTTCATCATTAAATTAGGCAAGGAGAGTTCACTGGTTCTCAAACTGTTAAATGGATATTAGGACTTTTAATGAATGGAACAGTTATTTTTGTGCCAGCTCAACTAGCAACATTGACATGATTAGCATACATTTTGGCAACTCTTCTAGCACAAGGTGTTAGGAAAAAGGGGCTTTTATCTTTAAGCTTAATTTACTTTAGCTTTCCCTGTTATTAATATTTTTAATGTGAATGAGATGCTTTTGTAAAGAAAATCCTACCACAAGAAGTGGTTACAAAATATATAATTTTGTTGAGGTTGTAAACATTTCTCATGTAAGAAATTAAGTCCATACACCCAAAACATATGAACTATCTTCAAATTTTGAAAGGAATAGAATAAATTTTAATTCTAGTGACAGTAAAAGGCATGGACTTTGTGGATATTTTTTTAAAATATTAGTATGTGTCTGTTCTGAAGTTTCTCCTTTTAATAAATAAAACAAGTAAAACGTATTTATTGTGTATAAGTTATGAATAAATGATTGAAGGAGATAAATCATCTTATAACTTTTAGTTCCAATGCCTCTCATACAAAGGAAGTTACATGAAGATTTATTGATCTTTTTGTCACAAACCACTGCTGTATGCACTTATTTATTCAAATTATTAAATTAAAAAAATAATGGGTTTGTGGAGCTTGTGTTTAAGGGTTTTTCTTCAGTCTGTTTTTACCTTAAAAATCAATGCAAGCTATTGAAGCACAAATTGAACAGGATTTGTTAGATGGTGATGTGAAAGTATGAACTGAAATTAAATCTATAACTTGTTAGCATGAATATGCACATGCATTGGTGCAAATTTTCATAAGAGTTAAACCTGCAGACATACTCTCTACTGTCTATGTAAAATTACATACATAATAATATACCCAATGCTTAAATGTGTCATGGATTAGTTTAATATAAACTTTAGCATAGTAGAATACTACAATTTTTTACATATGGTCCTAAAAACAAACAGATGCTGATAGTAGGCACTTCAGTGAAAAAACAAGCCCATGTTCAAATACAAAATGGTAAAAATAAGCAAGAAAGTATGAAAATATATACCTTTAATTTGCAGACATATAAACACTTTTGGTACAGTACAGACACGTAATGACAGGAAGTAAAATGATCCAGTTGAAGCTAACACATTCCTTGTTTACACAGATAATTCTGCTAGAGTTATATGAAATAAATTTTCCAGGTCATGCAAAGAAAGAAAAGTGATAAATCACTGATGAACCAGCTTTCTTCATTGCAAAGTTTTAGCAAAGGCTAAATTACCAAAGGAACCTGCAGCTGAGTTTATAAATAAACTCTTGGACTTAATCCAAAACCAAAGAAAGAAACCTGAAACGGTAGCTAATGAACATAACCACAGAAGTATAATTTACAAATAGAGTGCCTAAATTAAAAAAAACCAATATTGTACACTAGCTTTGAGAATAATTCAAATTTAATGTGATTTTTCTTGTGTGATGGATGAACCTAAGCATATAAAAATCCAGTGTGTAACCCAAGTTCAAACTGCTTCTGACAAGTTGATAATGCAATATAACATGGAAGAAGCAACTTGGGATTGAGATATTTCTTATTTCTGGATTTTTTCCTTGGGCACGATATCTAGTTACATTTTCGGTAAGGAAGTATGCATCTCCCCCTGTAATTATACCAAGTGCAGTGGCAAAGCAAAGGGAAAGCATTCTGAGTACACGGAAAGTAAAGCACTCTTCAGCAGGTCCGATTTAATAACACATGACAATGATTTATGCTTGCTAAAAATGAATTGCACTTCTTTTTTAATGCCTTCTCTTTCCAACTATACATGATGTACCAGTGAGGTAACAAATGTTCTCTTTACAGTGTGTTTATTTTCTTTCTTATCATACATTTAAGTAGGGAAAATTCAATTTGCTTTAATTTTATATTTAGTGTTAAAAACAATATATTTAAAATATACTCTCTCTTTAATTTCATGTACAACAACTATCATGTACAATACTGCAAACAGTTCCCTGCAAAGGGGCAGCTGATGCCCTCTTGTGGTGAAAAGACATTTTTAAACCATAACAAAAATGTACCATTTTCTTACCTTATTCCCAGGTTTTGTCAATCATTTGCTTGGTGTATTAAAGCTGCAAATCATGTCCAGCCTTTTTTTATATAAATAACAATCTATAGCTGTTAGTATTAATTTTCTTTTAAAAATGCTGTACATTTATAATCTCTGAATTTGAATTAAAAACTTGTAAACAGCTATTTACAATATATTACAAGTTATAAATTAGTTGTCCTTCAGTGGAACTGCATTAGCACAATCTTGTTTGGGTGGGTAAGTCTACTCAGGTCCCCTAAAATATCTCTCTGGGTAATTCCACAATGTATATCAAATATTGGAAATATCCATTGGTTTCCTCTCTCTCATATGCAAGTTAATTTTTCCTTTCAGTGGAACGTGTACTTCCAAATTTTCATGTTCTCTGTGGTGTTTCTTGCCTTTGCGTAAACAAATGTATATGCCCATCCCCGTTAGTAGTGTGATGGAACCCAAGCTTATTATAGACAGAGCTACTAATGTGGGCATACAGGACACAGATTCTACCTTCCTATGAGTTGGTTCTATTGAGATTTGTGGTTCTTTCTCCTCTATATTAATTTCTGGTTCTTTTCTTAAAAGACTCTCAATGTAGCTCTCATTACTGACGGTATCGTTGACAAATAAATTCACCATGACTGTGGAATGGAGAGGCTCAGGATAACCATGATCACTCACTTTTACCAATAAGCGATGAAGTCCATAGTCTGTTTGCAGCAAGGCCTCTTCTAGAGTAATGTTGCCAGTTTTAGAGTTAATCCGGAAAGACTCAGGTCTGGGCCCTCTCCTTCCTATGATGCTATAAGCTATGACAGCATTCATGCCAGTGTCTTTATCAACAGCATAGACCTCTGTAACTGGGGAGCCAGGGAGAGTGGAAGGCAGGACCAACAGATAAGACATATTAGACTGAGGAAATAAAACAAGAGGAGGGTTGTCATTGATGTCTAGAAGAAGAATTGTGATTTTTGTGGTGGAGGAAAGGGGAGGCTCACCCCCATCAACAGCTTCCACCCACAGAGTATACGAACTTTGTTGCTCTCTGTCTAAGGAGACTTTAGCTCTCAGCATGCCTTTGCCTGTATCTATGACAAAAATGTCACTCTGGTTTACCACAGAGAGGGCCACCCATCCATTCTGGCCAGCATCAGCGTCTGTCACACTAATGACTCCAATTTCACCATATCCTGGAAAGTTTTCTGGCACGAAAAAGCTGAAGTCTTTATTGATGAACCTAGGGCTGTTGTCATTTTTATCCAACACCGTGAGAGACACAGTAGCAACTGATTCTCTGGGTGGCTTCCCACAGTCCACAGCTCTAACAGTATATCTGTATTTTTCTTTCTCTTCTCTGTCCAGCTGAGTAGAAACTGTTAGAATTCCTGTAACACTGTCTAAGGAAAAATATGATGGAGCATCAGGTCCCAGGAAATAGGAAATTTGGCCTCTCTCTCCACTGTCAGCATCTGTAGCAGAGAGCTTAGTCAGAAAGGCATTGGGTGCGTTGTTTTCTTCAATGGTCAGTTCTATCAAAGGTTGAGGGAAAACAGGAGCATTGTCATTGTCATCTAAAAGTTGTATTTTAACTATTCTTTTCACATGAAACCCTTCTGAGTTCCAGGCCACTACAGCTATTTCATAGAACTGTTGTAGCTCATAGTCCATAGGTTTTGTGGTCTCTAGAAAGTATTCATTATTGTAAGGCTTGTAGGGCACTAACCTAAACGGCCCTTCACCATCCAGGTAGCAGTTAATTTTGTATTTACCCTCTGGGTCTCTTACGGTAAAAAATGCAATTGGAGTGTTAACAGGTTCCAATTCCTTCAGATATACAACACCGTCTATCTCACTTGCAATATAACGTGGGACAATTTCCGGGGGTCTGAAAACAACTTTGATGATGGACACAAGAGCAGTGACTACAGCAGGAATACAGCCAGGTCCATTAGCAAGGATGGTGAGCTTGTGTGTCTGTAGAACACTTCCACCAATCTGACTGAAAACTTTAATAACTCCGGTTGTTTCATCTAGGTGGAATAAATCCTTGGATTCTTGTGGAACTTTTTGGCTGTAACTGTAGGTGATCTGTGCATTGGTCCCCAAATCTTTATCAACAGCCTGGACAGCTGCAATTGGGGTGCCCACTGTCGCATTTCCATACACTGTGACATTGATTTGTGAGTCTATGAAGAGAGGGCAATTGTCATTAATATCACTTATGCCAATAGTGAGGGTGGCACTGCCCAACAGTGGTGGAGACCCACCATCCTCAGCTATGATGATGCTCACATACTGGTCCTGGGTTTCCCTGTCCAACCTACCCATGACAATTAGGTAGGGGGTGCGCTCCCCATTCTCATTCTCCTCCACATCCAAGGTGAACATACCATGATAGTCGAGTAAGCGATAGGTCTGAACCCCATTAATGCCTATATCTGGGTCCACAGCAGGATGTTCTATGGCCAACCGGGTATTTACAGGAGAATTTTCTGGGACCCAAACAGAGATTTGGGAAACTGGGAACTGCGGAGCATTGTCATTGATATCCCGAATGGCAATTTTCACCTTCACAAACCTAAAGTACTCCTGAGGCAGGACCAGTACATCCAGAAGCAAAAGGCAAGAGTCAGAGGGAGAGGAGGCAATGGAAATACTGCCACCCCAGGCAGCTCCTCCACCCTGGTCAAGACACAGAGCCTCTCTATCGATCTCCTGTTCTGAAGTGTGCAGCTCTCCAGAGCGGTTGTCTAGGGTCACATATTGGCCACTCAGTCCGCCAGAGGCCAAGCTGAAAGAGAGAGGGGGACTCCTCTCTGGCTGTGGCTGCTGGCTCTGTCTCCCCGCCGCCCTGGGCATCAGCCGCAGGTCCTCTGCTAGGCTGCCTATGAGCACCCCCGCAGGCAGTCCCTCATTCAGAGTGTACAGAAGCTCCGTGGCCCGGCTGTAACTCGCGAGGCAGTTGAAGGGTCCCACGAGGAGGAAAAGCAGAAACACATGCTGGAGCAGAAGGAGGAGATAAAGCTGATTACACATACACACAGAAATATACAGATGAGAGTTTGGAACCGGTGCTCTCCTGGGAATCCTTCCTCTCACCCCCATTTTCAGGAGCAAAATCTCTAATCAAAATGGGGTGAAGAAGAAACTTACTCCAATGTCCTCTTAGTCTACACTCCCCGCCTCCACCCGACTCCATCCCCATCCAGCAATTAGTCTGAGTCCCAAATCAGAGGGCTCTTGGTCCCTGGAAACACACACTAGAGCCAGAAGACTCCAATTCAGAGACTGCGCAACGCTACAGAGAAACCTCCTTAGGTTATGGGGAGGGAGGGGACTGGCCGCGGAGAGCACTGAGAGGGGCATTTTTCTTTTCTTTTTTTTTTTTTTTTTCCTCACAGAAATCATTCTGCCATTAAGGTCCCAGAACACGAATCGAGTTACATCGTTTTCTAAAGAGCCAATAAAAAGAACAGCATCAACAGTAACAACAACAAAAATAAAAATATGTAAAATACGGGAATTCTCCCTACCTCCCCCACCACGCTTTATCTTAGAATAAAAGTGATTTTTCATTTTATCACATAAGTAAAATCTCGAAATTTGCTGGATCTCTACCTCTTACCATGTCATCTATCTCCTACCAAGCCTTCCCCTTTCATTAGGAGGAGGCAAAGTAATCGTGAAAATGATTATGCAAAATTAATTTGTCAACTGCAGACGACAATTCCAGCCAGACACTGGCCACAGGAATCAGTCTCTGGACCCAGAACCTAAGGCGGATTGAGCATACCCTTGGCCCCTCCACCTCATCCAACATTTCTGCTTCAGAAACTTCCTCTCCTGGCCCGAGAAGGTGGCTATTCTTGGCTAAAATACTGTAGGCACGGTATTCCAAACTCCTTTTCCGGCACTGTATCATCCTGCGAAGTTTGTATTAAAGCAAAAGGTTTGAAACATTACCAAGGAGTAGGGACTGCTGTACAATATTTCAACTTGCTGGGGCCGGGTTGTTCCCGTATCTTACCGGCAGGTCTCTGTAGCTGGTGCTGCTCCTGGGACGATGTAGACGCCCCATATCCACGCGCGGGTGCCAGGTCTTCCGGTGCAAGATCACAGCCAGGACCCGGGAGCTGTGCGAATTCCCTGGGCCGCGCATTCCCTGGGAAGCTGCAGTCTGCGCTCTCCGGAGGGGATGGTGGCAGAGGACACTCCCTCTAGGTTCATGCAAATCATTGGCGAACTTCAGCCAATAGTCACCAGCTTGCCTATTAAGAAGAGGAACTTAGACTGTAGAAAGGCAAAGGAGCAAAAGGGCACATTTATAGTGCACACTCCTTTAGGCCGGCGCGTCTACTCTCCGCCAAAGGACCCAGAAAGGGATACTTGCGCTGGAAGCCCGCGACGAGGTGGCACTGGTCATGCATCCAAGCGCATTCCAGCCAGTCTCGCTCCTAGCTGCACCAGTCGGATCCCAAGTCTACAGGTTGCTAGCAAGAGAAGGAGAATTAAAATAAACAAACTTACACTGGCATCTTCCACCCCCAAACCCCGGAAAACAAACCAACAACAACCCCCTCCACCACACACACACACACACACACACACACACACACACACACACACACACACACACAAAAACCCACTAACCTGCTTTGCCAACCACAGACCCTCAGATCCAATAGTGTTTGCACAGGGGAAGAAAGTGAACTATCCTCAAAGGAGAGAAGTCTCAATTTCTTTGTGAAGCAAGAGGAGGCAGACAAGCAAATCTATAAAATCGCGAATCTTTTCCCTGTCTTCATTTTCGCTGTTGGTGCTGGCAGAACTGAGAGTTTCCTATTTGCAGGCGCTCACGTTTCACTGCCTCCAATTGGAGGTTTTATCTTATGGTGAGCTGCAGGCAGTTTCTGGCTGAAAGACTAGGAGAAAATTATGCGTGTGTGTGTGTGTGTGTGTGTGTGTGTGTGTGTGTGTACCTGTGCTGACACCTGTGTTGACCCAAATGGCTCTGCAACCAATACTATTCCTATTCCTAGAAAAGGATCATTAAGAGAGAGGGCACTCACTGAAGTTTAAATTAAAAGCTGTTTATTTTTTATATAATTGCTTTTCCTTTCTTCATCCCCACTTAAACGCCTCCTGGGGAGTGGCTCTTTAGAAAGAGATCCTGGAGGAGGAAGGTGCAAAATAGGTGAACATATTCTCTGAGCCTAATCCTAAAGAGTCTGTAACCTTGAATCTTTCATAAAATCAAGGACTCTGGGAGATTCCGGAGTATTAAGTCTATGAAACTCTGTGTGATCTGCAGGGTGCCATGTAAGTAATGGCCAAAGCCAGTCAGCCTTTCCTTGAGTAGACATTCTCTCCATCACTAGGCTTCCAGAGTTCCCCTTCACTGCCCTAAATATAAAGTCTTGCTTGCTGAATGACCAGTGCTGCAGTCTAGGCCAGGAAAAGCTCTTCTTCTGGATTCAGAGACAAAGGAATTCTCCGTGCTTTCCAAAGGAACTACTTCCTCTTCTACTTTATGCTAACCAGAGTAGAAATTGTTTGGCTGATCAAATTGTTTTGCTTCTGATCCCATTTTCTTTTGTAAAATATATTTTTATTGTTATTAAACTTTTTCATGTATCATACATCATTTCTCAATCCAATTTAGAGTCATTTCCCTTTCCATGCCCCCCACACCACCCAAGTTCATGCACCCTGCCATCCTTGCCCTGTATCTTTTTCTGATTCTTTTCAAAGTTTTTTCAAAGTAGAGGATTATTGTACTAGGGGGAACTTTACTGCTTCAGTCCGTTCCCTGTCTAAGTCCCTCTGCTGTTGCTGTTCCCTCTCATCTGTATCACTTCAATAATCACACCTATACTAAAATTATATCATCTGTACACAGACTGTCATTTCCATACCATATTTCAGGATTCACATTTTTCCTTTTTAAATTTTATTTATTTATTTATTTATTTATTTATTTGAATGTACTGTCTGCATGTAGGTTTGTGCACCCGTGTCTTGCAATGCCGCGGAGGTCAGAAGAGGGTGCCGGATTCCCCTGGAACTGGAGTTCTCCTGGAATTGGAGTTACAGATGGTTCTCAGCCACCATGTGGGTGCTGGGGATCGAACCCGGGTCCTCTGCAAGAGCAGTCGGTGCTCTTAACCACTAGGCCATCTCTCCAGCCCTTTAAATTTATATTACTCTAAAATATGCCTAAATAACCTCAACCCATATACCAAGATTACAAAGTCTAAATATAAGTGGTGGTTTAATTCCAGAGCTTGTTAAGGGATTTACATTATCAGAGCACAGTTGCTTTCAGGAAAACGGGTATATAACGTTGATGTTGCTCAGTTTGCCTTACAACTTGATGCTAGGTGCTAGCATCCACAAATGAGAGATACTATTCATCATTTTCTTTTCTGGGACTGTGTTACTTCACTTAGAGTAATATCTTCTAGTTCAATCTATTTACCAGTAAATTTCATGATGCCATCTTTCTTTACCACTGCATAGAATTCCATTGTGTAGATGTACCACATTTTCTCTATCCAATCATTGGTTGAGGGGAATTTGGGTTTGTTCTAGCTCTTCACTATTGTGAAGAGAGCTGCAATAAACATGGCTGTGCCTTATCGCTGCGGTAGGATGAGTCTTGTGGGTATATACCCAGGAGTTGTATGGCTAGGTCAGGTGGTAAGCTCACCTTGAGTTTCTTCAGAGTTCTACATACTGCTTTCCATAGTGGTTGTATCAGTTTACATTCTCACCAGCAGTGGATGAGTGTTCCCCTTTCCCTACAACCTCTCCAGCATTTGGTATCATTTATTTTCTTGATCCTAGCCAGTCTTATTGGAGTGAGATGATATCTTAAAGTTGTTTTAATTTCTATTTCCTTAATTATTAGCGATGTTGAACAGTTTTAAAGATGTTTCTCAGCCATCTTTAACCCACAGAGTGGGAGGAAACCTTCACTAGTGATACATCAGACAGAGCATTGACTTCCAGAATTTATAAAATTCTCAAAAATAAAGAAGAAAACAAATGAATTACTAAAAAGATGGAGTAAAGAGCTGAACAGACTTCACAAATATGCAATAAATCTATTGCTACATAGTAAATATATTAGGTTGTACATAGCTTATGCTCTCTTCAACAGTAAGCAACCACACTGTGTGTGTGTGGATGGGTATATGTGTGTGTGCACATGTGCGTATATTGTGTAAATTTCCTTAGATTTTCCTTTGTAAGAACATTACAGAGGAATTCTTGTTTAATAAGGTGATGCAACTAGAGAACCCTCTTTGTGATTATTTTGCCTCTCTTTCATTTCCCCCATTCTTTTTTTTTAACAATTTTTTTATTTATTTCTGTATGTGTATGAATGTACTGTCTACATTCAAGTTTGTGCACCCGTATCATGCAATGCCGCGGAGGTCAGAAGATGGCGTCGGATTCCCCTGGAACTGGAGTTCTCCTGGAATTGGAGTCTCAGACGGTTCTCGGCCGCCATGTGGGTGCTGGGGATCAAACCCCGGTCATCTGTAAGAGCGGTTGGCGCTCTTAATCGCTAGGCCATCTCTCCAGCCCCATTTCCCCCATTCTTTACAGAGAATGAACTTTGTTACAAACCTGCCTGTTGAAAGTATCCTTCCCATTCCACTACAGCAGACTCCATGGTCTTTGGCCATATTATCCATTTGCTCTCCATCAAAGAGATTTTACTGTTCCATATCTTTGTTAAGTTGAAAAGAAACTTGATCCTTTGATTAAACAGCAAGTTGTTTACGAGTGTTTTTAAAAATCATGAACATATGAACTATAGAAAAATTTGTTCATGTAAGTGAACATTAGGAAATGAACAGATTCTGAAAATACTGTTTGGAATGGCAGTAAGAACAACTTTTGTTTTAAGTTATTATGCTGACTGTGGAGTCCCTAAATGGATGATGTTTGTTATCACTGCTAGCTGGGAAGTCTTGCCCAATGCTATGTGACATTTATCATGTCACATGATGTACTGTTAATGAATTACTTGTTATTAACTTCTCTTTGAAGATCTAAGCAGAGGTTATAAAGCTCTAAGCATTTTTTAAATTGAATTTAAGAACAAGAAGAGGAATAAAACAGAAGGAGCTTCTTTCTTCCTATGCACCATTTTCTCCACATTCCCAAACTCCTGTTCCTTATGGTACAGGCCTTTGACCTACCATCTGGTGTCACAGATTTCTTTTTAAAGATGATTTACAGAGCTTCCATGCTATTAGTCTCTGGAAAATAATACTTGTGAGCTTCTCAGATGTCTCAATTGCTCTGGGCCTGCTTCCCAGGTGTTTTGTAAAAATTGATCTAAAAGAATAGTTAGATTACATGCTTCCCAAGCCTATTTTTCAATAGACAAAGAAAATAGCATGAAACAATAGCTGGTATTCTGAACCAAGGTAGGGATTGAGATTCTACTCTCTGGGTTGTTGCTAAATTCCTGTGTGAATTTAGGCAAATCTTCACATCTTAGCTTCAGTTATCTACTTAAATATCTCCACATATGTGCATGATGTGGCTTTACCTGTCATTAACAGGATACTATACAGGTCAGTTTACTATTCACTGCATTATGCCAATTAATATAATAATAATTTTTGCTTACTGCAAGCTTTATTTCTTTGATATTTTATCTTTTTAGAATGAAGTGTGTCTATTATGTGTCTATCAAGGAATCAGGTTCAAACTTGTAAATTTCTGAAATACTATACAATTACCATTTGTGACTTTAATTTTTATTGAATTTTTAAAAGCATTTTAATTATAGTAGAGTATTCACAAAGTTCCATTCCGTTAATATATGCCCAGATATTTTAAAGTATTTTGAATAACAATCTAATGTAAGTTCAACTTAGAGTATTTCTTTAAAGACCATTCATTTAGCCTGTTAATAGCTTATATAAAGTCATAAATATGATGTGCAGAATATATGTTAAATATATGTAATATGTATATTGTCAATACTGTCATATAGTAATCTCATCCCCTGAAAATAAAGCCTTCCATCTTAGTGGAAAGCTGGGTAACCAATGATATATTTTGAGAGGGGATAAACATTCCATTCTGAAGGAAAGCTCCTTAGGCCCAGGAAGTAAACAACTGAATAGCTTCAGGAAGCCTCTGCAATTAACCAGGTTCACTAGGCTTTCTACCCAGTCAAGACTGCTGAGAGACAAAACAACTTTTTTTTTTTTATTTTTTTTCTTTTATTTTATTTTTGGTCTTTTTTGAGACAGGGTCTCCCTGTAGACCTGGCTGTCCTGGAACTCACTCTGTAGACCAGACTGGCCTCAAACTCACAGAGATCCGCGTGCCTCTGCCTCCCAAGTGCTAGGATTAAAGCTTTCTGAAAGAAGCTGAGACTATCCCAGTTGCCTGAAAGAGGCTCAGAGCAACTGAGCTGCCTTGAAAGGACATCCACTAAGCAGGTGAGCTGCCCACAGGTTGTGCTCCAGTTTTCTGATTTTGGTGCTATGTCACCCAGGCTGGAGTGGCCTTTGGGAGATATAGCTGTCCGAGTCAATTCTACCCCTATAAGTAACCAGTATAACATACTCCTGTAAATAACCCCTCCAAAGCTAATTGTCTCACCAAGTTGGAACCCTTTCTTTGGTCCATTACTGATTCCCTATCTGGGGTGAGTAGACATTTGTTCATGTATCCTAAGCAATAGTGCGATACAACAAATGCATATAAATGGGTACAGTGTAAACAATATATACAATGAAATTTTTGATTAAATAATTAATAGGAATGATTATTCAAAATAATGTGAATGTAATGTTTATCAAATATGATAAATGATACTTTATCGAGTACTATTTTTTTCTGTAGTCAAGTGATTTAATTATTATTTTCTTAATCCTCATGGCAGTTTTATAATGCTATTTACCAATTTTTCAGCCATACGTACATGTCATGTAGTGTATGCTTATGAGACCTTAATCTAAGGCTTAGAAAATAATGTATTACTTTATACGGATCTATTGCTCCTGCTCATAAAATAAATACATACCTCCAATAAATGTATTTATTGGAGGTATGTATTTATTTTATGATTCCCTTTTTATATCTTTATTATATTATTATTATTTTTTAGTCTATTTGAGACAGGGTCTCCTTGTAGCCCCAGCTTTCCTGGAATTCACTCTGTAGAACAAGCTGGACTTGAACTCAGAGATCTGCCTGCCTCTGCCTCCCAAGTACTAGGATTAAAGGCATGCGCCACCACGCCCAGCATGATTCCCTTTTTAAAGTAGAAACTTCTTTAATCTCTTACTAATGTCTAAATAGACACTGAGTTTTGTAGCATGCACCTTTAATCCCAGTGCTCCTGAGGCAGAGGCAGGCAGATCTCTGTGAAAGCCAAGCCAGCCTGGTCCCAAAGCAAAACAAAAGAAGAAAACAGCTACTGTCTAAATAGATACATAAACATAAACAGGTTTTACTAACGTTCAGCTAGCTTAGCTTTCTCAATTTGTAGACTTAATACTATAGAAATATGTTTTTGTATATACTTGAAATTTTAAAGTCATAATTAGTGTGCCTATGTGTATATGATATATTAGTGGGGGCTGAAAGCCATCACACACACATGGAGATCACAGTACAACTTTGTGGCGTCGGTTTTTTCCTTAAATCTCTGCATTAGTTCCAAGGATCAAATTCTGACTACCAGACTTGTGGGATAAGAATGTTTACCTTTAGGGTCATCTTACCACCCCTCTAAGTAATCTGGAAGATGGCATAATTTGCTCTATTTACTCTTTTGCTTAGTAACTAAAAGTAGTAACTACAAACCATGGTTCATTCAAATTCTAAAAATACTTTTTTTTAGTCTTTTTGAGACAAGATCTCCCTATATACACAGCTGATCTTGAACTTGATATATAGAACAGGCTGGCCTTGATATCACAGAAATTTGCCTGTCTTTGTCTCAAGACCACTGGGGCCAAAGGTGTGGATTGCCATGCTGGGCCTAAAATGTTCTTATTTCTTTTTTTAATTTTTTTTTTAGTTTTTATTTATTTATTATTTTATGTGTATGAGTGTACCGTCTGCATGTAAGTAGGTGCACCCTTGTCTTGCAATGCTGTGGAGATCAGAAGAGGGTGCCAGTTCCCCTGGAACTGGAGTTAAAGACAGTTTCTTAGCCGCCATGTGAGTTCTGTGAATTGAACCTGGGTCCTCTGTAAGAGCATTTGGTGCTCTTAAGTGCTGAGCCATCTCTCCAGCCTCAAAATGTTATTTCTTAAAAAAAAAAAAAAAAAAAAAACTTCTAGATTTTGACATCAAGATTTTCATAGACTAGAGGATAACTTTGAATTCAGCACTTTTTCTTACAATCCATTTTCTCCAGCATTGCAGTAAATATGGATTCCTTTCTTTTGTAATATTTATTAATTTTTCAAACTAACTCATTTGTGTGAAGTATATTTAACATATTAGGCACACTAAAATTAAAACTATGTGATATAGTAGAGAATAAACATACTGGGTCTTTTAGTAAAAATGTAAACAGATAATTTATAAGTAAATCTACACTTACACTTTATTTATTTATTTATTTATTTATTTATTTATTTATTTATTTATTTTTTGTCTTTTCGAGACAGGGTCTCCCTGAAGCCCCAACTGTCCTGGAACTCACTCTGTAGACCAGGCTGGCCTTGAACTCACAAGGATCCGCCTGCCTCTGCCTCCCGAGTGCTAGGATTAAAGGCGTGCGCCACCACTCCCACCTTACATTTGCACTTTTTAAGGAGATGAAAATGAGATAAATTATTGCAATACAAATTTTATTCTAAAGCACATACTGCTATGCAATTCATAAAATGAGACTTTGGTGGATATTATTCTGTAGAAACCGATATTGTTTATGGTTTAGGAAAGTTCATGTGAATAGTTTTCATATGTCTTTTCGTTTCCTATATATATCCCAAGAATAGTTGCCATAGGGTCAGATGGCCCTTTTTTGCTCAGAACGTAGAGATAAGTATAGAACGTAGAGATAAGTATAGCTTAAGAACAGAGATAAGTATAGCTGGGTGAAGTCACTAGAAAGTCTCAGGCTTAATTATAGCTTACATTTTCAACTTTCTCTCCTTACCCTAAAAATAAAATTTAAAAGCCATTTTAAACTCATTTGAATTTCACATTTTCCCTTCTCACTTCTGGTGGAGGTGATAATGAACAGAGAATTCATCAAAAGCAAGGTGGTAGGACTGAGGAGTGGAAGAAATGAAGGGCATGGAAATCCACAAAGTGGATCAGCAGTTGCTGAATAATGAAAGGCTTACTAATGCAGGTTACCGGCAATGGATGTGCCTTACTCCCAGAGTCAGTCCCTGGGAGACTTGAAAGAAGGGAGAAATACTGGCTCTGCAGAGAATAAGGCAATTGTAAACCTTATAAATTAGCATAGAAATTAGGTCAGGGCCAAAACAAATCCATGGACGGACAGAGAGACATTTAAATTTCATTTTAGAGAACCTATCCTGTCTTTCTTCCAATACCCATCTTCGTTCTCACAGAATGAAGTGTTGCACGTGGGAAAGATCAATGAAAAAGTATGTTCAGGTCATGTTTTACCCTGGCCTTTTGCCTAGCTTTATAAAACCTCTTTATTTTATAGTGCAAGTCTACCGTGGGTTGGCTAAAGTTGCACAGTTATTCTTACTTCAGTGTGTGGAGTAGGCAAAAAGCACTGTAGGGTCAGTGAAAAGCTTTATCCATGATAGAAGACATTAACATATTCATGCTGAGATAGCTAGCATCACTGGTTACTTTTTTCTAGATATGTCCTTTGCTTAAGAAGTGTTAGAGACTGCTGACCTAAATTTCCTTTACAGCTGACAGCTTCAAATACTGATCACGTTACATTTTTCCAGGTGCATGGTACACATTGCTTCTCATCATCAGTAGGGATGTAAGCTAATGATGTCCCCATTGGACCAATAAATTACTGGAGATTCCAAAAGGCTAAATCAGAAGTTTGATATCGCACATCAAGAACAGGCTAAGTGATGGTTGAACAAAGGAAAATTGTGGTTATTTGTTATGTTACAATGTTTGTGAGCCAGTCTTTATATAATGAAATTTCTCTAATATTCACTGAGCCATAAAATATATATTGAATATTGTTTAAAGTAGCTCAGTGGGTGAACTTTCACTGAGGAATGTCTAGGGACCTAAACTTTATACAATGAACCTTAGATGACAGACTGTATGAATTCCAGTGGGAGGGTGCTGTAGAAGGGTGTTAGTGGAGAAGAGTACATGAAGGGTTAAGATTGATTGATGTGTTCTGTACAAAATACACAAAAATTCAGTAAAAATATGAATTATCAGAAATTAATAGAATCCAAAAGTAGCATAGTCATGTCAAAAGTACTACATTTCCAGAAAAACTTATAATTACAGATTTCATGAAATAATATTTTGTTTCCAAATTACTTGGGCTACCCAGAAAGGTTATTTTCACCGTTTAGAATTCTATACTGGGGCTGGAAAGATGGTTCAGTGGTTAACAGGAGTGATTGGTTTTGCAGAAGACATGGGTTCAATTACCAGCATCCACGTGGTGGCTAACTACTGTCCATAATTCAAGTTCTAAGGGAACCAACAGCCTCTTCTGGCATCTGTGGGCATGACATGACATGGGCATACAGGCATAACACTATACACATAAAATAAAATTAATTAAAACAATAAAAATTTAATATATAGCTTTAAAACCTCTCTTAGTGAAAAGAAGGTGCCTATTGAAAATGAACCTACAAATATCACACAAACCAACAGATATTAATTATAGATAATATTTAAATCAGGTCAAATTGATATTGTTTTTATTTAGTAGGCAATAGCATTAATTATATTTTTGTGAATTATTCATTGCTTTCAATAACTGAATTCATCATTAGGTTTACGATCTAGTGACAAAATTATTGGTAATTGTATTTAAGTATTTGTATATTGTTTTGGTATTTAAAATAAGTTCAAAACATAGATGAAATTAATATTTCTTTTCAAAATTTATTTATTTATTTTCTATGTGTATGAATGTACTGTCTGCACGTAGGTTTGTGCACCCCTGTCCTGCAATGCCTTGGAGGTCAGAAGAGGGTGTTGGATTCCCCTGGAACTGGAGTTCTCCTGGAATTGGAGTTACAGACGGTTCTCAGCCGCCATGTGGGTTCTGGGGATCGAACCTGGGTCCTCTGCAAGAGCAGTCGGCGCTCTTAACCGCTAGGCTATCTCTTCAGCCCAATATTTCTACAGTAATATTTACCACTGACCAGAATTTAGATCTTGAACAATTCGACGTACAGGTGGAACAAAGGAGGAAAGGATATTAAAAAGGGGTGAATTTATATGGTTAGCAATATATTCGTGGCATCGTTTATATTATATGAAAAGGGTTAGAATTCGTTGACTAATCCATATATTCACTATAGGAATTTTTTAATTTCTTTTTCTTTTTTTATTATCAGTTTTTTATTGATGTTTTATGTACTTCATTCATCATTTTTCATTTCTGTTCAGGCATATTCCCCTATCCCTTCCTCCCCCCCCCCCCAAACCATCCCAGATCATGTTCTCTATCATAACTGCCCTGCATCTTTCTCTCAGTTTTTTTTATGCTTGGGAATTCACATTTTCCTCCGTTAATTTCATATTATTCTAAAATATGGAAACATACTCTCCACCCATATACAGTAATTACAGAGTCTGAAAATAATTGGTGGGTGGATTCTAGAGTCCATTGAGGGATTCACATTATGACAACATAGTTGCTTTCAGATAAACCAAAAAAATAACCATACTCGTTCAGCTTGCCTTTCTTCGGGGGTATATCTATGTTTCCTTAAAAAATTTTTTTAAAAATTAATTGCTACGAATTCTATATCTCAGTACGTCTTTGTAGAGGAATGGGGGCATGTCTTAAATATAATAGAATGCTGCCAAGCTTGTGGAACAGTTCAGTTATGATAGTGAAAGGCATTTTACACAACACATATGCTAGCTATAACAATGTGAAGCCACAGGTATCTTTGCTAGCTCTGAGGAAGACTGTTTTAAGCACTCCTGTAGGATTTCTAAGTCAAGACTGGTCTTAGCCACCATGTTCACCCAGTATAATAACTAAAGGAGCTCTTTTGAAGCAGCCCCCGACTGAATCCTTCAGTCCCTTTATTACCAAAGGCTCTCTAAGCAACACAACAGTGAGCAGCAGCTAGCTTCTGAATTTATCATAGCTATTTTCAGCTATGTTTAAATATTATTTCCAATAAATGGGACATTCTTTTAGAAAATTTCAGGAGGTAAAGAGAGCTAATAATAATATAGAAATTTCCAGGCCCTGATTATGGATTTTCATGTGAATAGTTTGCACATGTGAAAAGTGAAAATAGTCCACTTTTCCTACCTTCTATGACATGACAAAGCTGTTTTTAGCTTGCATCTTTGCCCTATTGGTCTTTGGTTTTGGTTTAAGAATTTCTTAGAAATTTAGAGACCCAGCATTAACATTCCATAAATGTAGTTGGAAAATTTCAGCACTTAGTCACCAGGCATTGTCCAAAAAAAAAAAAAAAAAATCACACTTTTTTTGGTCTTTTTGATACAGGGTCTCCCTGTAGCCCCAGCTGTCCTGGGACTCACTCTGTAGACCAGGCTGGCCTTGAACTCACAGAGATCTTCCTGCCTCTGCCACCTGAGTGCTAGGATTAAAGGTGTGTGCCATCACACCCAGCTAAATCACACTTATTTTAAAATGAAAACTTCACAACAATAACATGAGGCATGAGACAGATCATTATTTTTTTATTATTATTATTAATTTTTATTTATTTCTGTATGTGTATGAATGTACTGTCTGCATGCAAGTCTGTGCACCCGTGTCATGCAATGCCGCGGAGGTCAGAAGAGGGTCTCGGATTCCCCTGGACCTGGAATTCTCCTGGAATTGGAGTTTCAGACGGTTCTCGGCCGCCATGTGGGTGCTGGGGATCGAACCCGGGTCCTCTGTAAGAGCAATCGGCGCTCTTAACCGCTAGGCCATCTCTCCAGCCCCTAGATCATTATTTTTTTTAACCTGAAACAATATTTTTAAAATATTTTAATCTATTTTTTCATTTTATTTGTATTGCCTGCATGTATGTAAGTGCACCCATGAAGGTCAGAAGAGGGTTTCAGATCCCCTGGAACTGGAGTTTTAGCTGTCAGGTGAGTGCCAGGAATCAAATCTGGGTCCTCTGCCAGAGCCATGAATACTCTTAGCCCCAGAGACATGAGGAATGAGATGAGAAGAAAAAGGAAATGAGGCAGGTTCATTCACTGTCCTGTATTTTTTTCTCCTGTAAGACCTGTTTTCACTTTCTTACCTCAGAAATATTAGTAGATATTAAAAAAGAGAAAATTTGCTTACTTACCATAGCTTTTGACATGGTAAGTTCAGCAAATGGTACCTGTAATAATCTAAATTCCATTTCTATCCTTTTATTCTTCTTCCTGTGTTTCTATATAATTAATGCTACTTCTGCCCCATTACCAGCACATTTTTGTACATCTAAAAATTTCAATGCTACCTGCTTAACTTCTTCTAAAACATGATTATTATCTCACAGAATACTGTATTCAACTCTTCAGTCATGTTGTTGTGGTGCCTTCATTTATATCAACTCTGATTCCTAGGGGTGTTATTTAGCTTGGAGATTTTCAGTTTTTGCTTGATTTTGTATGTTTTCTATATAATTCTTGCACACACTAGAATTTACTGACAGATCTAAAATATTTTTCTTTTTTATTTATAACTTTATAGAAATCTGTGATTATTTACCCTAAGTAACTAAATGCTAAACATATATTTCACATGGATTGGGGAAATCAAGGATTTGCTGAAATGTGTTTAATAAATTAAATTCTAATGTTTTAATACTTTTCAAAATCAAAGGTATGTTAACATTTATCTACAATATCAATAATTGATATATGTCAAAATATATTTTAAGTACAATAAGCATTTATTATTATTTTTGAGACTCAAATATTGGAACACATGAAAAACATTTTCTGCATTTTCTCTTTGGGGTAATTGATGTTCTTGCTTGTTGTTATGTTCAGTTTATTGCATAAGTCAGGTGTTGTTTTATTTTCCTTCAAATGTTGATGTTTCCTAAGTATTTGCTCTGTTTTGATTTAGATCTCCACAACTAAGTAACAAACTGTTTGTAAAAATGTTATACACAGAGCCTGTAAATAAATATTCTTTTAATTACTTTTAAATTGCCAGGAGCAATGATAGCTGAAATTTTGAATGTTTATTAAACAATCTTAAAGTACCTTTAAGTTTTACCAGCTACACAGATAATAAATTACTAAATACACATTGTGTCAGTTTAGGTAACTTCTGCCAAAGTGCTTTTATTATGGAGCATAGGGTTGCAAACACAAAGGCCACAACTTGACAAATTGTAGGGAATAAGAAACTGTAGAATGGAGTGGATATCTCTGCATAATACTCATACCAAACCTCACACGTCCAGGGCTCGGGGATCATTGGAGAAGAGGAGTCAGAAAGATTGTGAGACTCTTAACAGGCCTCTGGGAACTTACTCATATGAACTTATATCAATGGTGACAGCATGCACAAGACCCATGTAAACTCAGTCAGACAAAAGCCAGTATAGACCCAGGAAAATGGGCAGGATGCTTCAACTTTATCCTTGGAACTATTGGAAGCTTATAATTGCTGGGTAAGGGAAAGTTGATCTTTAAGGCACTGATGCTAGATAGGCTGAACATTCTCCACTGTATGACCTTACACTTAGTGACATCTGAGTACATAACTTAAATGGAGAATCCTTAACATATATGACAAAATGTGAGAAATTCTGTGAGCATGGTATGTGGGTGGCAGACAAGGGGAAGAGTTCTAAATATGATTAAGATGTTTTGCATGGATTGCAGCAAAATTCAATAAAAATACACAGAAAAAAATAAATTATAATAACATAACATTGTTTCAATACTTGTGTAAATTTCTAATGTAGAAATGGACACCTTTTATCAGAGTTAAAATATACAGTTCTAAAATTAAAAATCTTAGTGAATAAAGGTTAAAATATTTTTCTTCAAATAAAGGATATTACAATGATCATCTCTTTTTCATCTCTGGTGGATGAACATTACATCCTAATAATGACTGTAGTTTTGTTTGTTTGTTTTTAATTTTTTTAATTTTATTTATTTTTTTCTGTGTATGAATGTACTGTCTGCATGTAGGTCTGTGCACCCATGTCGTGCAATGCCATGGAGGTCAGAAGAGGGCGTCGGATTCCCCTGGAACTGGAGCCAAAGACGGTTCTCAGCAGCCTTGTGGGTGCTGGGGTTCGAACCCGGGTCCTCTGCAAGAGCAGTCGGAGCTCTTAACCACTAGGTCATCTCTCCAGCCCCCTGACTGTAGTTTTAAAATATAAGGGCCAACAACGAATAATTCGTTCCAGCAATGACAATCTGTAATCCATCTTTGCACATGCTCCTTCCATTCAGAAGAGGGAACTGTACACATATAGCTGTGATTTCTACAGCCACCACCAATAACAGACTGTGTCAGGTTATGATTGATTTTTAAAGAAACATATCATAATTTCTTCTTCTCATATTTTTAAATGTCTTGCTGCATCTGTTACCTTACAAGATTACTAGCCAATAAAAAGTACAAAGAATCAGAACACTCTTCTGAATTCTGAGAAAGCAGATCTTTTGGCTAGAACTACAAGACAAGATTGACAATTTATTATATTTATGCAAAAACATTTTGTAGAACATCTTAATCAAGTTTCATATGGATTTCAGGTTTTCTATATTATAATTTATATAAGGTCTGCCAAAGTTGTAGATGCAGAAGTTTGATTCTCTTTTCCATCTCCTCATCCAAAACCACAACATATTTGCCAATATTTCCTTGTTATAACAGATGTTCTAAAGGAATTTGAATTTCGAGGCCAATGCCGGATTTTGAGATGGCCTAGCGGTTCAGAGCGCCAACCGCTCTTACAAAGGACCCACATGGCGGCTGAGAACCGTCTGAAACTCCAAATCCAGGAGAACTCCAGTTCCAGGGGAATCCGACACCCTCTTCTGACCTCTGCGGCATTGCACGACACGGGTGCACAGACTTGCATGCAGACAGTACATTCATATACATAAAAAAAAAAAAAAAAAAAAAAAACTGTTGATAGAGGTGCTCTCCTATAGCTTTATTGTTTTTTTGCTTTACATTTTTAACTTACTTAGTTTTCATTAGTCTTTCATAAAAATATTGATAACACTGGTAATTATATTATTTTAAAATTTAATAAAAATTCTTTTTTAAAGTTGAACTGGACTGAATTTGGTGTGTGGAATTTCAGACTGAAAATGATCAGTTAGAATCATATTTATAATACTTTGACTCCTTAGACTTTATATGATATTCTAATCTTCTCTGTTATATGCAGGAAAATATGCTTTCAGAACATAAATCATGTCATTCATAAACTATGGATAATAATCAATATTAATTTTTTGTGTTATTATTTGTCTTAACTTTCTAAGTTTATTGAGTAATATTCAGGTTGTGGTTATTGTGATCTTATTATGTGAAGAAGTCTACTACACATGCTTTAAAGTTCAAAAGTAAACAACACCAAGACTCAAATAATAAAAAACAAACTATATGGAATTTATTATTTGGTATTTTGTCATTAATTCAGCAAATTTAGTTGTGACTTTTAGAGAATTAACTTAATTTTTCATGCTCCTTATCCCAAAGGTTATAGTATTATTTAAATCATCCCCCCAAATTCAATAGTAAACTGTCTGAAATTAGGACACATGCACAATCCATATAAAGGTTTTTATTCAAAATACATTTAATGTCCATATTTTACCGATACATCTCAATTCAAATTTTGTTTCTCTTATTTGTGACAGTATCTTACTATGTAGCTAACTGGACTTGAACTCCCAATCCTCTTGTCCCTATTTCCCAGAGCTTGGGTTTAGAAGCATGTACGTCAGGCCTGCGCTTGAAAGGAAATGTTAATTAAGGATGTAAAGTTTCTAATCTTCATATTTAACATAGGATCTACTACTGTTATATTCCTTCAGAGGATATCAGAAACATTGTTTTCAACACACTTCAGCTAGATGTTCTCCTTTTTTTATTTATTGTTTTTTATTTTAGAAGTAAGTATGCTCTGCATGTAGGTTGGTGCACCCCGTGTTTGAATGCAATGCTCAGAGTCAGAAGAGGTTGTCAGATTTCCCCTGGAACTGATGTTAAAGACGATTGTAGCTGCGCATGTGGGTGCTGGGAATCAAACCCAGGTCCTTTGTGACAGAGCAGTCGTTGCTCTTAACCACTGGGCATCTCTTCAACCTCTATGCTCTTCATATGGTATCCTCTTAATACATGAGAGTAGCTAAAATAGAGTGTGATTAATATAATATTACATTGAGCTTTACTTCGACCTGGTCCACATGATTTCCTTTTTTTGATTTTTTTTTTTTTTTTTTTGGTCTTTTCGAGACAAGGTCTCCCTGTAGCCCCAGCTGTCCTGGAACACACTCTGTAGACCAGGGTGGCCTTGAAATCACAAAGATCAGCCTGCCTCTGCCTCCCAAGTGCAAGGATTAAAGGCGTGTGCCACCATGCCTGGTGGGATGCATTTTTTCACTACTCATCTTAAAAATTATCAATCTCTGGGAATGCTTTGGTCCACATTCTTCTTGCATTCATTGTTTGCACTAAGTCAGCTGTAATTCCAATAGGTTTCCCCTTACATGAGCTCTGCTCTGGCAGGGGGTGGGGGTGTGAGGGGTGGGCATGGATGGGGGAATGAGTCTAAATTTGATTAAGAAATGTTGTATGAAATGCGCTCAATAAAAATTAAAAAGTTAAAAAAAAGAAAAATATCAATCTAATTTTGATTAATTTGTAGCATATGAAACACAACAAAACTCCATGAAAAACAAGGAAAAAATTCAAACACCTTATTTATTTTTTGACAGTTTCATATTGTGTATGCAAGGTGTTTTGGTCATAGACTTCCCAACTCACCATGTACCCCCACAATAAGCCTTGTGTTCTCCCTTTTTTAATTGTAACGGATAGAATTCAATTAGTGTTGCCTGCTGGAATATTGAGAGATCATGTGTCGGTCACTATAGCTATCCTGCTGCAGTGAGTTCATATAGAAGACAGCATTTTACATCACTCCTCTTTATTCTCCAACTCTTACATTCTTTCTTTCCCCCTCTTCTTCTGTGTTCCCTTAGCCTTGGGGTCAATCACTTCTTTAGATATAACTGTTTAATAGACTTTTATTGATATTTGTATATTTCATACATCATTTCTCAGTCTAATTTAGACACATTCCCCTTCCATGTCCTCCATGCCACTCGAGTTCATGCATTCTACCATACATGTGCTGCATCTTTTTCTCAGTCTTTTTTAAGCTTTTTTTCTGCAGTGGTTTATTGTTTTGGGCAGAAGTTAACTGTTTCAGTCAGGTCTTTGACCCAGTCCTTATGGTGTTGTTCCCTCCTATTTGTATTGTTCAAAAATATGACTCTAAAAAAAGGGGGTGGGCCTGGAGAGGATGGCTCAGTGGTTAAGAGCACCAACTGCTCTTGCAGAGGACCCAGGTTCAATTCCCAGCACCCACATGGTGGCTAAGAACCGTCTTTAATTCCAGTTCCAGGGGAATCCAAAGCCCTCTTCTGATCTCTGCATCGTTGCACCACACGGGTGCACCAAGGCAACCTACATGCAGACAGTACACTCATACACATAAAAACTAATAAAAAATTATGCCTATATATGTACCTGGTCACATATGTACCAGAATTATGTTCTTTGAAAATAAACTCTATGCTAATTACAAAATATGTTTAGGAATTCACATTTTTCTCTTTAATTTTATATTACTCTAAGATATGAATACATACCTTCCATATAAGGTAATTACAGTGTTTGAAAATAAGTGATAAGTCAATTCTATGGCCCATTATGAGATTCACATTATAACTGCACAGTTGCTTTGAGACAAAAAGAAATATAACAATAATGATGCTAGGCTTGCCTTTCAACTGGGGAAATTTGGTGCTAGCATCCACAAATGAGGAAAACCATTCCCATTTCTTTTCTGGGGACTGTGTTACTTCACTTAGCAGAATGACTTCGAGTTCCATCCATTTACTTGCAAAGTTCATGATATCATCTGTCTTTAGCCTGCATAGAACTCTATTTTAGGGGGTGGAGAGATGACTCATCAGTTAAGAGGTTAAGAGCACCAACTGCTCTTGCAGAGGACCCGGGTTGGATTCCCAGCACCCACTTGGTGGCTAAGAACCATCTTTAAGCCAGCCGAGTGTGGTGGCACACGCCTTTGATCCCAGCACTCCACTCGGGAGGCAGAGGTAGGTGGATCTCTGTGAGTTCAAGGCCAGCCTGGTCCAGTGAGTTTCCAGGTCAGCTGGGGCTATAGGGAGACCCTGTCTGAAAAAAATAAAAAAAAAAAAACCTCTATTGTGCAGATGTACCACATTTTTGTTATCCACTCATCAGTTTATGACTAAATACTCTTGTAAAAATAGAACAATGGAGGCTGGTGTGGTGGCACATGCCTTTAATCCTAGCACTTGGGATACAGAGGCAGGCACTGGGGATATGGGGAGACCCTGTCTCAAAAGGACAATAAATAAATAAATAAATAAATAAATAAATAAATAAATAAATAAGTAGTTATAGGTGTTCTGATTTTAATCCCAGCCTTTGCCAGGAAGATGCAGGCGAATTGCTGAGAGATTGAATCCAAACTGTTCTTTTTAGATGCTTCTAGGCAGACTGGGACTTGAAAGACCCTATCAACAAATAAAACAAAACAAACAAACAAAAAAAAAAAACAAAACACAAAACAAAAATAGAACAATGCACATGAACTGCTGTTTGTTTGCTTTTATATTTATTTTATTTTACTTATTTTTACATTTTGCAGATTAAAAGACAAGTGACACTTATTTGTCCTTTGAAACTATTTGGCCAAACTAATCTACCATATTGTTCAAAAGTTATAGTTCTATTATGGAAAGCCATATTGAAAAATAAAAAGCAATAAATAGAATATACATTACTCTTTTAATCAACAGACAAAAACTAAACTTTATTGTGATCAGGAATATTAAAATTCAGGCTGCATTGTGGTGGAATCTTCTGTTTAGTTAGCTAAAATTAAAAAGTTTGAAAAGTACACTCTAGTTGAGCAGTGAACCAGGGAGATTCTCATAAAGTGCTCATCACTGGTGCTAGGTAATTAATCACTCATCTATCATCTCTCTTCTTTTTTTCTTCTTTTGTTTTTTATTATTTATTTATTTTTGACAGGGTCCCACTAGTAGCAATCTGCCTGGAATTCACAATATGACCTGGGCTGGTGCCTTCACAGAGATCTGCCTGCCTAGGACTGAGTGAGATTAAAGGTGCAACACCACCACACCCAGTGTTCTTTTCTTTTTTTTTTTTTTAAAGAAATGAATGTAAATGTGAAATCTAGATGAAGAGAAAAGGTTCCTTGTCTGTGAGATCATGAGTCAGCATAGCAAATATGGAGGCAGGTGGAACAATGTGCTTTTTGTTCTAGTACATGAGCTGTGAGTAGTTATTGGTTTAATTCTGGATTTTATTTTTATGATATTTTCTTTTTAACAAATCTGACATGAAAAAGATATTGACAAACTATTGTAAATATATTTTGTTTTTATTTTGTCCAAGTTTGTTCTTTGAAGACATATTTTAAGTTTTATGTAAGATTGAATTTTTTTAATTATGTTCTTTTTTATTGACATTTTGTATATTTCATACATCATTTTTTAGTCCAATTTGGATATATTACCCTCTCCCTGCCCCTCCCCCTCCCCAGTTTATGCATTCTGCTATACATGTCTTGCATCTTTCAGTGCTTCTAAGGATTTTTTCTTCAGAGGCTTGTTGTTTTGAGCAGAATTTAACTGTATCAGTCAGTTCTTTGACCCAGTCCTTGTTTTTTCCTCTCCTTTGTATTACTCCAAATTATGTCTATTTAATCAACACATATGTATCAAAATTATTACCTTTGGGAATAAACCGTATGTTAATTCCAAAATATGTTTTGGGATTCACTTTTTTCCTTTTAATTTTATATTACTCTAGAATATGAACACATACCTTCCACCCCTATATGGTAATTACAATATCTGAATGTAAGTGGTAGGTCGATTCTAGAGCCTGTTAAGAGAATCACATTATAACATTATAACAGCACAGTTGCTTTCAGATACAAAGAAATATAACAATAAAGTTGCTCAGTTTGCTTGCCAACTGGGGATTTGGTGTCAGCACCCAGATATGAGGGAAACCATTCCTTTTTTTTTTTTTCTGAGACTGTTTTACTTCACTTAGTATAATGGCTTTGAGTCCCATCCTTTTACCTGCAAAGTTCATGATGTCATCTTTCTTTACCACTGCATAGAACTCCATTGTGTAGATGTACCACATTTTTATTATCCAGTCATCAATTGAGGGTCATTTGGGTTGATTCCGGCTCTTCACTATTGTGAAGAGAGCTGCAATAAACATGGACGTGCTTGTATCTTTGTGGTAGGATGAGTCTATGGGGTATATACCCAGGAATGGTATAACTGGGTCAGGTGGTAGGCTCATTTTGAGTCTTAAGGGTTCTCCACACTGCTTTCTACAGTGGTTGTACAAGTTTACATTCCCAGCAGCAGTGGATGAGTGTTCCTCTTTTCCCACCTCTCTAGCATTTAGTGTCTTTTGTTCTCTTGATCTTGGCCAGTCTTATTGGAGTGAGATGATATCTTAGAATGATTTTAATTTGCATTTCCTTAATTATTAATGATGTTTAGCATTTTTAAGATGTTTCTCAGCCATCTTTACTTCATTATTGATGTCTCTCTTCAGTTCTTTACTCCATCTTTTGTGTAGGTCATTTGGTTTTTCTTTATTTTTTAAATAGTCTATATATACTGGATGTTAATGCTCTGTCAGATGTATCACTGGTGAAGGTTTCCTCTCACTCTTCATTTCATTGATTGTTTCTTCCACTGTACAGAATCTTTTAAGTTTGATATGGACTTGCAGAGCTCAAATTTGAGGACAGATAAAAACTTGATTGCGGGGCTGGAGAGATGGCCTAGCGGTTAAGAGCGCCGATTGCTCTTACAGAGGACCCGGGTTCGATCCCCAGCACCCACATGGCGGCCGAGAACCGTCTGAAACTCCAGTTCCAGGAGAACTCCAGTTCCAGGGGAATCCGACACCCTCTTCTGACCTCCGCGGCATTGCACGACACGGGTGCACAAACTTGCATGTAGACAGTACATTCATACACATACGGAAATAAACATAAAAAAAAAAACTTGATTGCAATAAACTGGAGAAGAAATGAGAAGTACTGTAGAAAATAATGGAAGTAAAAGTGATTGCATTATGGTTGTAGTTAGTTGCAAAGTAGCATGAAAAACTTAATATGTAAAAGTTGTTAGAGCAATGTGTAGCAGGAAGTCAAAGTTGAAACCTTAGAAAGCTAATGTAATGAGTGATTCCCTGATAATTTATTTCTTTATGTTCAACATGAAAGCTAAGGACTGAGAAACCCTGTATTGAAAATGATGTTTGCCCAGTTTGCAGAAGAGGTGAGACTAGGTTTACTGTCCTGATTGTGGCTAAGGTTCAGTCACCAATTTCCCAAATACTTAGGAATTTAAATTAAAAATTAAAAGTGGAAATAAAATAAAATAATCACATATGGAGGTATGAAAGTAGATACAAAGAAAATGTTCTTACCTCAATAAACTCTGGTGTTTGGTTATGAGCTAATAATGTGCCCACATGTGCATGCATGCACAAACATGAACACACACATAATTATCAGAATTTTTTCTTTCTATCTCTTTGTCCTTAATATTTCTAGTTCCTCTGTTTCTTTTCTGTAACTCAGTAAAGTAAGCTGTTTCCACTCACTGCTCTTGCTTTGTTCTGAATACTTGATTGGGATACAAGTGCCACAGAATATTTTCAACTAGGAAATAATGAAGATAGGCAGTGGAAACAGCACTGGATGAAGCATATTCAGTAATCAAAAAATGCAAAAAAATATCCAGGAGGAAAATATCTATTTTTCTGTTTTGTTGAGTACAGATAAGTTTTCTATCAAAAGAAGCAGAAAAATAAATATCTAAATTCCTTAATTTTCACACATTAAATTCAACTATTTAACCTTTTAAAACTATCAGTATACTCAGAGTTTTTTTTTTTTATTTAGAAACCTAGAAATCTTCTTGGTCATGGTAGCAAGGCTTGAATATATTTGACTACTAGGTAGGCTGAAGGAGGAAGTCTGCAAGTTCAAGGACTGTCTGTGGGCAAATTACTGAAACCCTGTATCGAAAAAATGCAAGAAAGCAAGGGCTTAGAAAAATCGCTCAGTGATAGAAGACTTGCAAAGTATATATAAAGTTCTAGGTTCAAACATACAATGCAGGAAAATAATAAGAGGAAAATGAACTATACTATATGTACAAAAGTGTCCAGTGAAACTGATTACAGGTTAAACAACAAAAAAATCTTAAATTTCAATTCCAGAAAACTGTGTCATCTGCTTCAGCTTTCATTAACATTGGCTAACTTTTCTAATGCCCACTGCACCTATTACTGTCACTTTAATGACTGACACTGAAGATAGACGTAAAACTGATGTCAACATGTGACCTCAACAAAGTCAGGAAATAGACAAAATAAAAATGGTAAGCATAAACAATTCACCTCTTTAACTGTAACCAGTGAGATCATGAAGTCACTAAGTAAATTTAGTGTATTTGATAGTCTACCTCTTCATGCACTTGTCATTTCACATATGACTCCAAATATAAATAAGCAGAACCCATGTCCTTCAAAAGTGAAGATGATCATTTTTCTTATGTACGTTCAATGAGTTAGCTGAGCCATTTTATGGATTTGATAGTGTAGACAATTTTGCATATATAAATAAATATATATATATATGTATATGAGAGATCAGTTTTCTAGTGAACTTGCCATTTAAAAGTTTTTTTTTATTTAAAGACAGAATATCCATATTTCATATTGACATTTTATAAGCCTTTAACAATTGAAGACAAACATCTTACATGATTTTAAAAATCACTTCCATATCTAATTCTGTGATTACTAATTGAATACTTGTATGGACATACCTTGAAAATTACACCCACATAGTTCTTTATATACATAGTCATTCATATATCCATATACATGCAAACACACACACACATCAACACCTCATTCATTTTTAACATTGTATTTAGCATGTTATTGAAATAAGGTTTATTTGGGGTAGGAAGGCTTAAATTCTTTCATTTACTCAAAGGGAACATCAGTTTGCCATTCAGCTTTGTAGTTTGTGGTATGCTAATGAAGAAATTTAACAGATTATGTTTATTTTGTTTTTTTTTTTCAAAGCCAATTTTTATTGAAGCTTTGTGGATTTCATACAACATTTCCAATCAAATCTAGACCCATGCCCCCTTCCTTATCTCCCCTACCCAACCAGAGCTCAAGTATTCTGCGAAACACGTTTTTCATCTTTTTTCTCAGTCTCTTTTAAAATTTTCGATGTAGAAGTTTACTGTTTCAAGCAGAAGTTCACCACTTCAGTCAGTTCTCTGCTATGGTTGTTGTTGTTGTTGTTGTTGTTATTCTCTTTCAATTTGCATCACTCCAAAATATGCATATAAGCATGCCACATATATCACAGGTTTTAGCATCTTCAACTTATGATTTTTTTTTCTTTATTAGGCTGAAAGATGCCATGTTTGAAGTCTCCTCCTTTGCAAACCCAAACCACCATCAATTCTGCCCTTGTGATCCACACTGGGGTTTTCCCTTCCCATGATCACCATATGAGGATCAGTAATTACCATGTCCTGTCTTGATCTTCCTGTAATAGTCTACATGATACAGCCTGGGTAGTCCAAAAATGGCAGTCTATATTCTGAAGAGGCTGAAACCTAAGTACTAGCTCAGTCCACAAGTTGGATGTCTCAGCAGTCTCCAACTGGCACTGAAGGTTTGGAGGATTCTTGGAGAGACATGAGTCTTCAGTCCATATTGGAAGGTTGAAAAGTTGTGTCTCATGTCTTTGAAGGATGGCAAAAGCAGTGGCAGCCACAGGGTAGCTGTACTTGCCAGTATGACAAGTAAAAAAATTGTGTTCTTTGTTTTTTTTTCTTTTTTGTCTTTTTACTAAGACCTACTCCTCATATTAAAGATAGTGATTTGGTGGGGGCTGGAGAGATGGCCCAGCAGTTAAGAGCGCTGACTGCTCTTGCACAGGACCCGGGTTCAATCCCCAGCACCCACATAGCGGCTGAAAACCGTCTTTAGCTCTAGTTCCAGGGGAATCCAACACCTTCTTCTGACCTCCGCGGCATTGCACGACACGGGTGCACAGTCCTACATGCAGACAGTACATTCATACACATAGGAAAATAAAATTAAATTAAATTAAAAAAATAAATAAAGATAGTGATTTGGGGAAGAATAAGAAACAATAAAAATATTCTAAAAATCTTTTCATTATGTTCTGAGAAGATATAATCCAAATACTTTTTGGTAAATAGTTATGTGGATTTTTAATGTATCATTAAAATTTGTATTTATTCATCTATTGTTTATTAATTATTTATTATATTTATTTATTTTACATGTATGAGTGCTTTTCCTCTGTGTAAGTTCACCACATCTATAAAATTCATGGAGAGGCTAGGAGAGGGAATTGAATTCTTTTTTTTTTTTTTTTTACATTTTATTTATTTCCGTATGTGTATGAATGTACTGTCTGCATGCAAGTTTGTGCACCCGTGTCGTGCAATGCGCGGAGGTCAGCAGTGGGGTCGGATTCCCCTGGAACTGGAGTTCTCCTGGAATTGGAGTTTCAGACGGTTCTCAGCCGCCATGTGGGTGCTGGGGATCGAACCCGGGTCCTCTGTAAGAGCGGTCGGCGCTCTTAACCGCTAGGCCATCTCTCCAGCCCCGGGAATTGAATTCTATAGAAGTGGAATTCCAGATGGTTGTCAGTGTCTATGTGGATGCTAGGAACTGAGCCTGGGTCCTCTGCAAAAGCAGCTAGTGATCCTAACTTCTGAGCTAGCTCTCCAGCACAAAATGTATCACGTTAAAATGTTGAAATTAAGGGCCGGGAGTGGTGGCGCATACCTTTAATCCTAGCACTTGGGAGGCAGAGGCAGGCTGATCTTTGTGAGTTCAAGGCCAGCCTGGTCTACAGAGTGAGTTCCAGGACAGCTGGGCTACAGGGAAACCCATGTCTCGAAAGACAAAACAAAAAAAAAAAAAAAAAAAAAAAAAAGTGTTGAAATTAAAATGCTTTTATGTGTCCTATCCCATTTGTTCCTTTTACGGTTATTTCATAGGAAGAAAGTTTTAATATATTAGTTATTGGTGGATAGTGCTGAGAAAATTGAAGACTCTGATATAGTACTAATATGATACAGCTGGAATGTTTAATACTTTGTCTTTCATGCTATTTCTTATCACAATGACACAGGGATAACCTCTTCTGTCCAGCTTAGTTTGTCTGTTCTCTGCAACAACTGGGGATTCATGTATACTTAAAAGTTGTGAAAAAGCTCTTGCTAAATATATATTATGAAAAAGACCTCAGACTGACTTCTTCTTTGTCTGTCCAGAGAGTGGAATCTCTCAAGACAGATTGTGTTAACAGCAGTGAGTCACAGCATTGGCAAGACCAAGCATTTGACAGGCCCTTCTCACAAGTGCAAGATTCTCTGGTATTGCTTTTTTATATGGTTGACTTAAGACAGTGTGCTGCAGACATAATGCTAGCATTTTTTCAGTGAATATAAAAATTTGTCCATTCTGTTTCATTTTTCTTCTTTGGCAAGCTTCTTGCTAACTTTCTTACAACTGAGGATATAACAATTTAACAGTTTTAATGTCAACTCCACTGGCGATGGTAGATTTGGGAGAATCCTCTGTGTGGATACCAGTCCTTTATACAGGTTTGCGGGGTTCGGCCTAAGGTCCTAACATTATTGTATTTAAATAAATATATTGTAATCGATGTGTCTGCTTTCCACTATGATTTGTACAGGTTTTTGTTGTTGTAATTGTTGTTTTTTTTTCTAATTTAAACAGGTAACATATCTACTTAATATATATAAAATAAAAATAGTAGCCATTTGAAAGCATAAGTAAAATTTCTCCTACAAGCACATTTATTTTTTAATTGTGTTTTGTTTAAAATTTCTTAGGGAAATATATATTAAGTCAATCATGACACTACCCATTCTTTTTTTCATATCTGTACAATGAACACAATCTTGGAACACTTCTAAACACTAAATACAATAAACTACATGTGAATATATATTTCACTAATTTTCATCATTTCATTTTGCTTATAAATAAAAATAGTTTATTCCATATTAACCTGAAAATTAACTTTATTATAAATTTCTTTTTAATATGCATACCTTGGGCTGGAGAGATGGCCTAGCGGTTAAGAGCACCGACTGCTCTTACAGAGGACCCGGGTTCGATCCCCAGCACCCACATGGCGGCCAAGAACCGTCTGAAGCTCCAATTCCAGGAGAACTCCAGCTCCAGGGGAATCCGAGACCCTCTTCTGACCTCCGCGGCGTTGCACGACACGGGTGCACAAACTTGCATGCAGAAAGTACATTCATACACATACAGAAATAAATAAAATTAATAAAAAAAAATTAAAAAAAAATATGCGTACCTTTATTCATTAGCCAAATTAAATATGAATTTGGAGTAATGAAGAAAATATGACATTAACTGCTAAATTTATTTGTTAATTACCATGAGTGAATTGAAATTCAATATTTATAATTATAAGCTAAATACAGAACTAACTTGACTTTTACATCAATAGTAAAATCACCAAGCAAGCTGATATACTTTCAGGACACTTGTTATCCTACATAATAGGAGGCCTACTGAAAAAAATTTTCTATATGTATTGAATGATCCCGGATCTGACTGCATGCTAATAGCTCTAAAGGTGATATCAAAGCAAAATTTCCACTGAAGTTAATCAGATAAAGTATTGTACTTGACATACTTGACGTTATTGCAATAGGACAGCAAGTAGACACAGTTATGGGGAAGAAAATGGCAGAAAGAATTGTAATAGCTAGATTGATGTGTACAATAAATCCTCTGTGTTAGACAATTGACCTTTACCAAAGTTAAACTAAGTTGCTTTTGTAGTCATGACATAAGGTGATTTCACACCTTGAATCAAGTTGACAGGGGAAATTTGACTTCTTCTCAGTACTGCTGTCTACAGAGGAGATTCTCTGCCATTTGGGTCTAAATTCAATGGCATTATTGGGAAGTTATGAGCATAGGAATGGGGAAAGCTCATTGGAATAAGGTCACTGGCGATGTTATTGAGGGGTATATCCTTTTTCCATCTCCTTTTTCTTCTGTTAACTCTCTGACTACTGTTCCTGATAACATACGATTCTCTACACTCTGCTCCATGCTTCCTGTCATGGTGTCCTCTGCCACAGGACTCACAAACTCAGAATCAAAAGCTCCAAGTGACTATAGACTGTAAATCTTGGACCCATGAGATAAATTAAACAATTCTTCTTCTTCTTCGTTAAATCTTTACATATTTTGTCATAGTCATAGAAAGTCACAAACACACTGTTTTCACTAGATGATTACTTTTAGAAAGAGTTATCATAAATAGTTGAGAAGGAAAGTTCTAATTTGAAAATTGGTTGAGTGTATTTGGAGATTTCCATTTCTGATGGGCAGAGACAACATATATAAGTTTTCTAAAATAAATTTTTTGAGAACAAAAATGTGTAAGAAGCTGTCTAAAGTTTACTCAAGCTGAAGATATTAGTGCTGTCCTATTTGCATATAAAATTTTTTCTTGGATGAGTTAATGCAGTTTGGTTCTTATAATCTACTGAAGAAAACAGGAAAATATATCGCTGAATTATAGTTTATAAAATTTTTCTTTATAATTTATTTAGCAAATTCTGTACAAACTCATGTTTGACATGTGCTTGGGATTCTGGTTCAATAATCCAGAGCAAACATTTTTTATTCTTTTAATTTTCTCTTAATTTGGCAATACAAAGATTATTTAATTAAATTTTGTTTCTTTCACCAAAAAAGTTAACATTGATTTTTATAAGAATGGTTTTAATTTGATTTTCTATATTATTTAAATAGGGCGATATGTTAAAAACATTGTCATACAAAGGCAAATATTTCTTGTTTCTAGTTATATAAATTAGCTCCAACAATCAAATTAATAGAAATAAAAAGACGAATGGCCTCAGATGAGAGAGGATTGACTAGTTATTATTGAGCTGATACAGAGTTTAAGATTTACAACTGTGGGGCTGGAGAGATGGCTCAGTGGTTAAGAGCACCAACTGCCCTTACAGAAGACCTAGGTTCGATTCCCAGAACCCACATGGCAGCTAATAACCATATTTAACATCAGTTCCAGGGGAATCTGATGCCCTCTTCTGACCTCCATTGCATTGCACTCCACAGGTGCACCAACCTACATGAAGACAGTACACTCATACACATGAAAAAAAAAAAAAAAGATTTACAAGTGTGTGTTACAGAGATAGGCTGGAAAACCATGAATAAAAATACTAAACATCTAAATGATTGAAGCACTTGGTAGTTGTTAGGATGCTTATATTTATGTTGTGAATTTATTGCAGTAACTTAAGAATACACAAACATGAAATAATTTATATCGAATTGCTAATCACTTTAAAAACTATTTGACATCTAATATTTGACATCCCATATATGCATATATTTTGATTTTATTCATTCCCATATGAATTGTGAATGATATTATTACTTTAATAAAACTAATTAATGTGGCTATCATAGTATTATTTCTCTGGAAATATTTACTATACTTGTCCATAGAGGAATTATAACTAATGTATTAATAGTAGAAAATTCAGAAAAAAATATATATCTCAAGGGTCACTCCTAAAACTCTTGACTATTATCTTTGAAAATTAATTGGGTTTATACTCAAAATTATGACCTGGAACAAACTTGAGTTGCAGTACAAAAGTGATTCAAATTGGGTATGATATTAAAAAATACATGATGTGAAAAAATATGTTGGCTAAACATGTATCAAGGCAAAGTTTCATAGATTAGTTAGTGTCTCATAAGGAAGTTTTTGTGTAACAAAATTAAGCATGATGCTTTAAAATCAGGGTGTGTCTTCTAAAATAAATCTTCAGTGTTATGTTTATGAAATCTTATTGTTAAATCATTTACACAATAATGCAACTTGAATTAAGAAGGGTGTATTCCATTTGGTTAAGAGTCAATGTAAAAAGATAGTGACCAAATCATTTAAGTTTTATTATGCTCTTATGTTCTTCTGGAACATAAAAATTCAAGATATTTTTTATTCCCACATTTCAGATGTATCCTATATAACTCCATTCAATTAATAAAGAATAATTTTCCACAGTAGCAAGTTATTTTTTGATGAAATTAATAGTTGGTTTATTTTTACATACTCAACATTTGCCTAGAAAATAAATACTTTGCACATTATGTTTAGTAACTGACAAAAACCCCGAAATAAATATGTAATTTTGGGATCTGAAACATAAGACACAGTCCAAAGGAAAATGAATACAATTTCATTATAGTATATTAAAACTGGATTTCATAAATTGTTTAAGCTGATTCTTAACCCTCTCTTTGTATTATATTTTTATTTAAAGAAAATTCACACATTTTAATGAAAAAACTATCCTTTGGATATGATTATTTAAAGGATAAATTTGGTCATACAGAGGCATAATTTTATGATATAATCTCAGAAAGAGGAATTAGCCATCAATTTGTGAATTAGTTTTTGTTGAAAAAACTTAAGACAATTAATAGCCTAATAATGACCTATGTTACTGTGTAGTGGCTTTTCTATGTATAAAATGACTCAATACTAAAGTTTCTTGCAGTTGTTCTATTCTTCCTTTATTTAATACTGCACAGCCAAAATAATTTTTCATCAGACAAGAGTTATGAAAAGAGTCATATGAGATACATGTTTTCCATTTATCCAAGTATAAAATTATTAAACCTTCTCTGAAGATATTTTTAAAAGTTCTTAAAATTACCCGTTACTAAGTGTTGTGTTGTTCTGTCAAGATTCTAAAGACAAGCACCCAGATATTCAAAATCAGGTCCAAGAAGCTGCCTTGACTTTGGGGCATTTGCTTACCTCCATAGACAGCTGGGAAGGTAACTTCAAGTGAGGAACAGTAAGAACTTAATCCCAGGAACTGCACAGAGTGCAGAGTAACCTTCCCTTGTTTAATCCTGGACACTGGTTAGCTACAGTATCATGATAAAGCTATAATGCAATGAACTACTCTAATCAACAGCAATCCAGACTCTTACCATAATTGAAAGAGTGACAATAATGTGTGACAAGTGGAACAAATTTGTTTCCTAGAATTTTAGGATCTTAACTAAATTTAAATAAATTTCTCACTGAGAAAAACTTCTCTCAGGTTAGATTTTTTAAAATGAAGTGGAAGTTGTTTTTTTTTAATTTAATTTTATTTTTTATGTGTATTAATGTACTGTCTGCATGTAGGCTTGTGCACCCATGTCCTGCAGTGCTGCGGAAGTCAGAGAGGGCGTTGGATTTCCCTGGAACTGGAGTTAAAGATGATTCTCAGCCGCCATGTGGGTGTTGGGGATCGAACCCAGGTCCTCTGCAAGAGCAGTTGGAGCTCTTAACCACTAGGCCATCTCTCCAGCCCCTCTCAGGTTAGATTTCATATTATCCCATGTACCTATTTTCACACAATGATGGATAAGCTCTAACTCTAAATAACTGAGCACATTGGGTGTATAAGACAAATGGAATCCTGTAAAACAACAGCTAAAATAGAGAGTAGACAAAGATATGAGATATGAAAATTACCAGACACAGGCTAAAAAATGAGATTCAAAAACTGAAAATATTGAATCCCAAAAAAACTTATATATAGCAAAATTTTGATTCATAAAAGTCATAAAAATCTTACCTGTTAGCTTGTAAATCATCTCGATGTAGCCAAACCAATTTCTATGATACAGAGTATATTATTTATAATAGTACATTATTCTAGATATGAATAATAAAAAATAACTAATAAGCAATATCCCTATGTGTGGAAACTAAGAAATAGAAATTAGCTATCTAAGAATAGCCACTAAATCTGAGAGATTCTATGTTTGGATTGCTGTGAAAAATCCAAGACAGGAGAGAAGAAAAAAAAAAGTAAATTCAATTTTATTTAAAGAATACAATGAGATCCAAGAAAGCACAGATTGTTTTCAAATAATAAAGTATTTCCATCAAAACTAAGAGGTGAAAAAATAAAAACTATGTGGTGAATTCAAAGACAGAGTAAGCATAAAAAAAGTTTTAGGAAATTTGCTTACTGTGCTATGAGACTGTACTCCACAAAAAACATCAGTAAACTGTGTAAATTAAAAGGTTTCCAGTAATGTTTGAACAGAATAGTGACAAGAGCAAAACTGGACCTCGAAAATTCCAGTTAAACAAACAATGGAAATGAATGGAAGATAAAGGCATCAATGAATTAGTTAATCATAATTTAGAAAATAAGTCTCTACCAGATCAGTAGTTTCAATCATGTCTGGTTTACATATTAATATAATCCCAGAGACTTAAAAATAATAATCATAACAGACATATTTAAAGGACTTTGTTTAATAAACCTACCTGGCCTGGGTAGGCAGCCTGATGGGTCTGGACAGGGGGTGTTCTTCCTGGACTGGAAGAAGAGTTCACCATCATTTCAAGGCAGTCATCATCAGAAATCCTAGCAAGAACCAACACCTAGCTTTTAAATTCTTTTTTCTTATGCTACACAGTGTTTCCTTTCCCACCACAGGGAATCAAATGATATGTTTATCATGTGATAAGTATTCAAAATGGGTATCACTTTGTTCACATATTTTATTGAGCAAAATTACATCTCACTTTGTTCATTTTCCCCCTCGAATTCTGTTTTGTCGGGTCACCTGTCTTCCTGTTTTTGAATATCTAACTAACAGTTGTTCCTGTGTGATACACTATTTGCATGAATCAGCAAGGAATTATTTGCATGACAGTTTTTTGTTAGTCTTCCATTACCTCACTGTTTCTTATTTTGTGTTGAAGATATTTTAAGGGCTGGGTACTCTGGGAAGTCTGGGCCTTTCTGCCCCTTGGTCTTTCAGCGGACTCTCTTTATATGATATTGGCTTATGATTGCAGAAGGTAAAAGAAAAAAAAAATGGTAATGACTCTAAAGGCCTTGAAGTAAAACGTCATTTTTTTCACATTTTATTCATTGAAACAAGTTATTCCAGCCCAGATTAATGAGGCAGAGAATTTTACTCTGCTTTATAAACAGAGGGATGGCAGAGCAAGCTGTATTATAGAGATACAAAGATGGGCATGCTGGGCTGAAGATGTAGCTCAGGGATCCAGCACTTGATTAGACTGCACAAGACCCCCATTTTAACATCCAGCACCACAATAAAAAGGGAGGATACTTTATTGTGACTCTATTTATAAATGTCAGCCATAAAAATAAAACAAATCATAAATGAATTAAAATATTTGAAATAAAAGACAATCATAGACAGCTACTTCACATTTAATATGACTATTATTTATGTATTTGCTTAGCAATATTAGAACTCAGAACGTCAAATCATTAACAGATTATGAAATCAGTAAGTTAAGGAGAACTAGTAGAGTATATTTTTCAAAAATCGTGATGAAGATTTAAATATATTTGAAAATCTGAGAGTTATTGTCTGTGAGGAATGAGACCTCTTTGCTTAAAAATCACGTCAGAGGATACTACATAAATGACCTTCAGAACAATCAGGAGATATCGAGCTGGTGCTGACTTCACAACCTCATCTCTACTGGCATTCATAGTGCTGGAAGATGCTCTGCAAGCTACCAGAATGAATAAATAACAATCATTATCCTTACCCAGTGACTCCTGTAAACTACAATAACAACTGGACTGGCAAGATATGCCCACTGGTGCAATAGAGTCACAAGTACCATTAGTGTAAACACAGTTTTTAAGGATTTAAGGCTTGCACCCTTGTATTGGGTAGAGCCCATGGCTGACATTGATATCAGGCTTAGCAGTCTGAAGTCAGACATGTCACAGGACATAGGAGAGAACATAATAATAGTATTTTTACTAAATAATTCTCATATTAAAGTGACTTATTAATAGAATATACACCCGTGTCCCTCTCCCGCCCCTCCCGCCCTTCCCAATTCACCATTTCAGTTTTCTGATGCAGTCTTTCTGTTGTTGTTCTTTTACTATCATCCCTCTCCATGAGAAATATTTATATCTGGGCTATTGGCACTAACATCCATATATGAGGGACACCATTTGTCGTTTGCTTTTCTGGGACTGTGTTACTTCACTTAACATAATGTTTTCTAGCTCCATCCATTTACTTGCAAAGTTCATGATGTCCCTCTTTACCTCAGCATAGAACTCCATTGTATATATGTACCACATTTTCTCTATCCACTTGTCAGTTGAGGGGCACCTGGGCTGGTTCCAGCTTTTTGCTATTGTGAACAGAGCTGCAATAAACATAGCTGTGCATGTATCTCTGCAGTAAGATGTGTCTTGTGGGTATATACCCAGGAGAGGTATGACTGGGTCAAATGGCAAAAATATATTAATGCAGAAGCTCTAACATCAGCAATGGATTATTCTACCAAGGAGATGTTGACCAGTGGATCCAAGCCCCCACAAAATGTAAAGGCTCCTTGCCTCTAAACTGGGATACCAGCAAGAAGAGAGGCGATAAGGCCCTGCTGTTGAAGACCTGATACAAACATGGAAAAGATGTATGGAGACTGCACTTGCAAGTATACAGATGGTCTCTGGAATACTAGAGAGTGTTACCAAAGGCCACTATACTAATAAAGCAAATATGGGTCTCCTTGAGTCAAGCAAGACTCCTCCATCAGCATCAGCTACACCTCACCTGCTTGGAAATACCGTGCAGCAGAGGCAGCCATATGCCTGTATATCCCAAATCTAATTGACTATTGGCTCTCTCCTTGGAGGAATAACCCACGGCTGATGCCACAAGCTTATACCCTCTAATGGTCAGGAGATGTTATAAGCCACAGTAAGACCCTGTCATATTTAACAGAAGACAATATAATTCATGGATTAACCATCCAAACATCTGTGTCTATACCAAAGTAACCTATGATAACAATTAGTACTGTTTAAATACCTATATATCTAATTGCTTGTGCTTCATTAGTAGGATTGAAAGGTTATTCCTGGACAAACTGTCAGCCCATGAAAGAAAACAGCTAGAATTGACCAGAGTCCAAGACAACAGCTCCAAAGAAAGTAGACTGTTTTGCTTCTCATCCACCTGTGCCCCTTTTCTAAGCCTAGGGAAAAATCTGCAGAAGATGGGGCGTGGTAGAATGTAAGGGCTGTGATTGGAGTGAATGATGAAACTACAGCAATATAGCCTGGACACTCATTTGATCAACTTGATTGAACATACAAGCCCCACCTGCTGGATGGTGGGACCAAGGGGCTGTGTGGGTTTGGACACAACTGCTTGCAAATAGGTTTTACATGAAGGATGCTCGTACTCATAAATTATCACTTATTGCTAAAAAATGGGAAAAAAAACTGAGAGAAAGATGCAGGACAGTTATGGAAGAAGGCATGATCTGGGATGGGGTGGGGTGGGGTGGGGGGAAGGGAAGGGGAAATATGCCTGAACTGAATTGGAAAATGATGTATGAAATACACAAAGCATCAATAAAAATAAAAAAATAAAAAAATAAAGTGACTTATTGTCATATCCATAGATTAATGCATCTCTCAAATCTCACCAGAGAAGCTTCCTATGCAATAGAAGATGGTTAACATAGAAACCCACAGCCTATCAATGTGCACAGAGCAAGAGCCTACAAAGCATATGTTCCTGAATAGGACAGGTGTCTATATCAAACTTTTGCTGGCAGAATATTGTGGAAGGCAGAAAAATTATAAGAGCCAGAGTTGGTGGAAAAACATAAGGAAACAGAGTTTTTCAGACAATTGGTCAGTGACTCATAAACCATCCAGCATACACTTTAGGAAGTGGGTAAGAAGCTTCAACCTCATCTAAGGAAATTGTGGCAATAGATGGCTGCAGGAAGGGGCAGAAATATTCTCTTTCAAACATGGAACTCTCTGTAAGTTAACAAGGCTCCAATGTATGGCTCCACATTGTAGGACATTTAGACACACAAATTAGACTCTATAGAATATATATATTCCATATATATTAAATATAAATACATATATTCATATATATTTATATATATAATATTAAATTGATGAGCAGCAGTTAAGGGCAGGGATCTAAATACCATCATAAATACCAACATAAATACCATCATAAATACCAACATCTACATACCAACATAAAATTGAAATAATCTAATAAAATATTTAAAAATAATGTCAGGAACTCTTTTCACTATGAGATTTTTGTCAGTTTTTCAAAGTGTGTACTAGAGTTACTGGGACTTAATATTTTAAAAAATCAAAAACAAATAAACTTCAAATACATAAAACAGATTTTTTTTCTATTTAAAACAGTGCTGAATTAGCCTCAAACAAGTAAATCCTACAAACTCCAGCTTAGCTATTTTGGATGATAGAAGGTAACACCAAACTCAGCATACTATAATTGAGGATTTCAAGTCTGTTGGCATATTTAAGTAGGAAGTACTATTAATTACTAGGCCAAGGTTTAAGATATTTTATAAAAGTGTATGGCATAACTCTTTAACAATAACTCCTATTGTAGTCTGTATCATAGCTTCAATTTGAGTGCACTCAGAAGTTCCAGAAAGCCAGGGCATATAATAATAGTAAAATAACAATCCAAAGCAGTTTGTGGTTGTGATTCAGTGTGGGAATTGGGCACAGAAGATGCTTGGTTGTGAATTGACTTTACAAACACACCCAGTAATGAATGTGCTTTTCTCAGATCCCTACCAGGAGGAAAAAAAAATAGCCCTCGTAACAGTCCAAATGGGGTGGGTGTTTTGCATAGGTTTTTGCATTTAGTTTGTATAAAATTGTATGTGATGATTTTGTTTCCTTATGAATCCCTGTATATTTGAAAGTCAGCAAACTATTCATGCACAAAGAGGATATTCTATTTCAGTACAAGAAAGCAATAGTAAAAGTAGGCTATATGATAAAAGAAATTGAAAGTGGAGCTATGGAATGCCTTTGCAACTTGTAGACAAATAATTTGAGTTTAATTTGAGTTTAAGGATTTTTTTTTTTTTTTTTTTTTTTTTTTTTTTTTTTTTTTTTTTTTGTCTTTTGGAGACAGGTCTTCCCTGTAGCTCAGGCTGTCCTGAACTCAACTTCTCTGTAGACAGGCTGGCCTGGATCTCACAGAGATCCCACCTCGTCCACCCCCCCTAGCCTCCCAGTGCGAAGGAATAAAGGCATGCACCTGCCATGCCCAGCCTGAGTTTAGATTTTTTTCAAAGAAAAGATAGCTGAAAGTCAAGGTCAATTCAGAAGTTTAAGGGCTAGAGCAATGGCTCAGTTTAACGACCACTGGCTGTTCTTGCAGAGGACCAAGGTTCAATTCACACCACCCACATGACAGCTATAACTCCAAGCGCCAGTTTCCAGGAGATTTGGGGCCTCTTGTCTTCCCACCAAAAATCAATTAAATCATAAAACACCTAAGTGTTTGTTCAATTTAATTTTATGGCGGTATGTGTAAGGAAGGTCCTGTCTGCATGCGGTTTGTGCACTCTTGTGGTGCAATGCCACGGAGTCAGAAGAGGGGGTCGGAACTCATCCCCTGGACTGGAGTTCTCCTGGAAATTGGAAGTCTCAACGGTCTCGGCCAACCAGTTGGGTGCGGGGATCGAACCCAGGGCCTCTGTAAANTTTTTTTTTTTTGTCTTTTGGAGACAGGGTCTTCCTGTAGCTCTGGCTGTCCTGGAACTCACTCTGTAGACAGGCTGGCCTTGATCTCACAGAGATCCACCTCCCCCTGCCTCCCAAGTGCTAGGAATAAAGGCATGCACCTCCATGCCCAGCTGAGTTTAAGGATTTTTTTCAAAGAAAAGAATAAAGTCAGTGAATAATGTATTAAGATTTAAGAGGGCTAGAGCAATGGCTCAGAGTTTAAGACCACTGGCTGTTCTTGCAGAGGACCAAGGTTCAATTTCCAGCATCCACATGACAGCTAATAACTGTCCATAACTCCAGTTCCAGGAGATTTGGAGCCCTCTTATGTCTTCCACAAAAAAATAAATTAAATAATAAATACAATTAATTTTTTTTTAATTTTATTTATTTCTGTATGTGTATGAATGTACTGTCTGCATGCAAGTTTGTGCACCTGTGTCGTGCAATGCCACGGAGGTCAGAAGAGGGTGTCGGACTCCCCTGGAACTGGAGTTCTCCTGGAATTGGAGTCTCAGACGGTTCTCGGCCACCAGTGGGTGCTGGGGATCGAACCCAGGTCCTCTGTAAGAGCAGTCGGCGCTCTTAACCACTAGGCTATCTCTCCAGCCCCAATAAATACAATTTAGATGTATTCTTGTCACATCTATGATAAATGTACATTGCAAAATAATATAAGAATAGCTGAATGCCAAAAATGTTCATATTTTGCTACAAAATTTGGGATTTTATTTCTTTGGTTATTTTGATTTTCCATAAGTGATTATTGGCAATAGTTTAAAAAAAGAAGAATGAGTATTCTTGGGGCTAAAGAGATAGGTCAGCAGATGTGGGCACTGGGTGTTCTTCCAGAGGATGTGTGTTCAATTCCCAGCTACCTACATGATGGCTAACAACTGTCCATAACTACAGTTGTCGTGAATACCACACCCTCTTCTGGCCTCTGCAAGGTAATGCATGTATTTGGTGCATTACACACACCTAGCAAAATACTTATAACATAAAAACAAGAATTAAAAATGAATGACTATTCTTCTGGGAAACTCGCAAAGAAGTACTAAGAAAAAATCTGGACATAAATAGGAGTAGATAATTGTATTCAATAGCAAAAATAGGAGAACAGCTAATAGTTACAGAAATAACTATCAAATGGTGCATTTTTGCCTCCTCTTTATTCTTCCAGCATTCTTTAAACAATTATTATAACTATGCACAAAGTTTCCATTTTTAATTTATATATTATGTAGTTTCTGTATTTTTATGAGATTCTATGAACTGAATTTGCAAGTAAAATATATTTCTATTATTTTGCAATCTTCTTTCACACCATTTTCTCTTTGTGACTTTTATTTAATTTTTTTTTTTCAAAATAAGCACTCCTCCTTTTAACTTGTTTTTCCTAGATGTTTCATCACAGCAACAGAACATCAGCTAACACAGTGCCTCTGACTTGGACTGACCACATTTCAAATGCTAAATGGCCACACGTTTGGTGGTTCTGTACTGAACAGTGTAGGTCTAGGGGCTTTGCTGTTTTACTTTATCTGATAGCCTGGTTGGCTTTCTTCTTCTCTAAGTGCTAATTTCTGTTCAAATTATTATTTTGAAATAATTTCAAACCTGTGCTTCAGGTGGTCCTGGGAAATCCCCAATCTAAGCTCTGTGCACTCTTTAAATTTTATTTTATAGTAAAATACTGTTAGTCCAACAATACTCTGATTCAAGTAAGCACTTAATAAGTTGCTTTAATTTATTGTCCAATAGGTATTCTATTTACATTATCTCAGTATGGACAATAAATACACAATCAATTTGTCTGTATGTCCTTTACTGACTCTGTGTAAAGAAAATGTTGAAGAGTATTTGGTTTGGGTCTGGAGAGATAGCCTAGCGGTTAAGAGTGCCGACTGCTCTTGCAGAGGACCCGGGTTCAATTCCCAGCACCCACATGGTGGCTAAGAACCATCTCTAACTCCAGTTCCAGGGTAATCCGACGCCCTCTTCTGAGTTCTGCAGTATTGCAAGACACGGGGGCATCAACCTACATGCGCACAGTACACTCATACACCTAAAATAAAATAAAATAAAATAAAATATCCTGAAAAAGAGTATATGGTTTTACCTCATAGTATAAAATTATTTGTTCAAGAGAATTAAATATAAGTACCAAATTTAGTAAAATATAGTGTTAGTTTTAAAGCGATGTTTTTATTTGCAATAAATTATTACTTCCCAGCCTGGCATGGTGGCGCATGCCTTTAATCCTAGCACTTGGGACGCAGAGGCAGGCGGATCTTTGTGAGTTCAAGGCCAGCCTGGTCTACAGAGCGAGTTCCAGGCCAGCTGGGGCTACAGGAAGACCCTGTCTCGAAAAGACAAAAAAAAAAAAAAAATTATTACTTCCCAATTAAATAGCAGTGTATTTCTTACTTGTTGACATTGGGCCTAACAATATGATTTATTTTGGCAAATGTAATATTAACAGATATAAAAGAAAGTCGATTCTTTTTTCCTTTTTTTTAAAAATGTTTTTAATTTATTTTCATATGTGTATGAATGTATTGTCTGCATGCAGGTTGGTGCACCCGTGTCGTGCAATGCTGCGGAGGTCAGAAGAGGGCGTCGGATTCCCCTGGAACTGGAGTTAGAGATGGTTCTTAGCCACCATGTGGGTGCTGGGGATCGAACCCGGGTCCTCTGCAAGAGCAGTCGGCACTCTTAACTGTGAGGCTATCTCTCTAATAGGTATTCTGTTTACAGTATCTCAGTATGGATATTAAATACACAATCGATTTGTCTGTATGTCCTTTACTGACTCTGTGTAAAGAAAATGTTGAAGAGTATTTGGTTTGGGTCTGGAGAGATAGTCTAGCGGTTAAGAGCACCCACTGTTCTTGCAGAGGACCTGGGTTCAATTCCCAGCACCCACATGGTGGCTAAGAACCATATCTAACTCCAGTTCCAGGGGAATCCGACGCCCTCTTCTGACCTCCTCGGCATTGCACGACACGGGGACATCAACCTACATGCAGAGAGTACACTCATACATCTAAAAATAATAAATAAAATAAAATAAAATATCCTGAAAAAAGAGTATATGTTTTTACCTCATAGTCAATATATAATTATTTGTTCAAGAGAATTAAATATAAGTACCAAATTTAGTAAAATATAGTGTTAGTTTTAAAGCAATGTTTTTATTTGTAATAAATTATTACTTCCCAATTAAATAACAGTGTATTTCCTACTTGTTGACATTGGGCCTAACAATATAATTTATTTTGACAAATGTAATACTAACAGATATAAAGAAAGTTGATTCTTTTTTTCCTTTTTTTAATTGAAGTTTTGTGAATTTCATACAAGATATCTTGATCACATTTATACCCATTCCTTGTTCCTTGCTCCCCACCTCACCAGAGCTCATGCATCCTGCCATACATGTCTTTCAACTTTTTCTCAGTCTTTTTTTTGAAATTTTGATAACAAGTTTACTGTTTTGGTCAGAAGTTTACTGTTTCAGTCAGTTCTTTGACCCAGTCTCTTTCTGTTGCTGTTGTTGTTGTTGTTGTTGTTGTTCCTTCCAATTTGTATTACTCAAAAATGTGCCTAGACACATGGCACACATATCGTAAAATCATGTCATCTGAAAATAAACTATAGGTCAATTCCAAAACATATTCAGGGATTCACATTTTGACAGTAGAGTTGCATTCAGGTAAAAAAAAAATATTACTTTACATTCCTAGATTACATAGCAAGCTGATGAGTAACATAAGGTGTTATATTTATAAAAAAAAAGAAAGGAAAGAAAAAAAGGAATTTTTATTGTAAAGAGAGATTTGGTGCTAAGATCCAGAAATGAGTGACCCCAAATGTCATTTGTTTTGGGTTTCTTGTTTTTTTTTTTTGGGGGGGGGCTGTGTTACTTCACTTAGCATAATGCCTTCTAGTTCCATCCATTTACCTGCAAATTTCTTGATGTCATCTTTCTTTACCACTCCATAGAATTCCATTGTGTAGATGTACCACATTTTCTTTATTCACCCCTTGGTTGAGGGACACTTGGGTAGCTTCCTGCTCTTTGATATTGTGAAGAAAGCTGCAGTAACATAGATGTGCATATATCTCTGCAATAGGTTGAGTCTTGTGGCTATATACCCAGGAATGGTATGACTGATTCAGGTAAAAGGCAAATTTTCAGTCTTTTAAGAGTTTTCCACATTGCAGAAAGTTGCTTATTTACTGTGCTGTGTTATTGGGGTTTGTTCTTACACCTCAACCATTGTCATGAACATAATGTATTAGGCTTGTGTACTATTCCAAGTGGAAGCCTGCACTGATTTGCCATGTCTTAATAAATGAAACCAATCTGGCAAATAAGTAATAATAAATTACCGTTATTTTGGTCACTAAGTTTTAATATTCATTGCTATAATTTTATAGAAATTGGATAATCAGCAGTATATGCCAATATATGCCAAAATAATCTTATGTGGTAATGATCTATAAAATATATGATTAAATATCAATTAATAAGAGAATATCTAATATCAGGATTTATAAATATTTAATCTATAAGACAAAAGAGTATTGATATTATTTATTAATAATACACAAAGATGATAATATTTCACAATACTTTCTCTAAATAATAGCATTTGGCATTATAATCATATAAAAATCACATTTTTCTGTTTTTCTTACAAACATTATTGAGCTACAGATAAGAGCGAAAACTTAGTTTTATTTGAATAACCAATGAATGAAAATTGTTTTCTATTTATTAAAACGGTATTCTTTATTTTTTCAGTACTATAATACTTACCAAAAATAAATCAGAGCAACTTATTAAATGCTTATTTGAATCAGCGTATTGTGGGACTAACAGCATTTTGTCAAAAATATCATTTAAATAAAAGTCACAGAGCCAAGCGTGGTCACTAGGGAGGCAGAGGCAGGAGAATCTCTGTGAGTTCCAGGCCACCCTGGTCTACATAGCGAGCTCCACGCTAGCTGGGGCTAAAGAGAGACCTTGTCTCAAAGAGACAAAAAAAAAAAAAAATCAATCAATCAATAATTATCAATCAATTGATTAATATGTGTGTGCACATATGTATGTATGAGTGCACATGCCCATGCTTGTGCATGAAGAGGAGACAGGTAGATGTTAGGTGTCTTCCTCTATTGCCTTCCACCTTATTTTTTGAGACAGGGTCTCTCACTGAACCTGGAGCTCGTGGATTATCTAGGCTGGCTGGAGCCAGCAAGCTGAGGAAGCTTTTTGTTGTCTGCCTCCTAGTGCTGTCATAGGCTCATGCCATTGTACGTGGCTTTTAATATGGATGCTGGAGATCCAGACTCATGGTCCTTATGCTTGTAGCAAGCACTTTACTATCTCCTCAGCTTCAGTATATATATTTTAAATTGGTTTATATATTTTTAAATTGGTACAGAAAAAAATCAAAAGACACATTTTATAGTATGAAAATTCTATGAAACCGAAATTTCAATTTCCACAAATAAGGTGGTTTTTTTTTTTTGTTGTTGTTGTTGGGGTTTTTTTGGTCTTTTTGAGACAGGGTCTCCCTGTAGCCCCAGCTGTCCTGGAACTTGCTCTGTAGACCAGGCTGGCCTTGAACTCACAAAGATCCGCCTGCCTCTGCCTCCCAAGTGCTAGGATTAAAGACATGCGCCACCACACCCGGCTAAGTTTTTTTTTTTTTAACAGGGCCCCACTCAATCACTTATGTGTTGTCTGTAGATCTTTTCACGTCACGAGGCAGACTTGAGTAATCATGACAAAACTGCATGATCCACAGAAACTAAATACGTATTACCTGCCTCTTCATTGAAAAAGTTGGGGACTCCAACCTAGACACTTGAAATACAGCTATAAACACAACAAAAGAGATAGTGCTTGCATTTGTAGAACTTTATACACAAGTGTAACATTCCTTTAAAGATGGCTCCAGGTGGCTTTCTGAGCTCTGGATAGGCTGTGTGGATGGAGTTCTTCACAGCTAAGAGCCTCACTACTGAGAATTGACCTCAAATCAAAGTACTTTGATTGCTTTTTTCCTGAAAGTTCAGGGAAAGAATAGCTCCACTCCAAATGTCTTATAATGAGAGAGGAACCTTTGCCTATGTTATGACATGATCATGTTCATTTTAAAAACTGGATTTTTAAAGTTAGATAGTATGTCATAATGAGGAGGCAGGCATTTTTTTATTACATTTAAAATTTTTATTTGTTTTGTGTATGTGGGTGGGAATGTGTGTGTGTGTGTGTGTGTGTGTGTGTGGTGTGTACACGTGTGTATGTACACTTGTGGGGAGGTCAGAGGACAGTTTGGTGGGAGTCAGTTCTCTCCTTCTACTATGTGAGTCCTGGGGGCTGAACTCAGGTTGTCAGGCTTGGTGGCAAAGCAACTTACCAAATCCTGAGCCATCTCACGCTGCCCTGGAAGCCACTTTTCTTTTTTTTCTTTTTTTTTTTTTTTAATTTTTATTTATTTCTGTTGTGTATCAATGTACTGTCTGCATGCAGGTCTGTGCACCGTGTCGTGCAATCCGCGGAAGGTCAGAAGAGGGTCTCGGATTTCCCCTGGAACTGGAGTTTCTCAGCCGCCATGTGGGTTTGAATTGGAGTTTCAGACGGGGTTCTCGGCCGCCATGTGGGTGCTGGGGATCGACCCGGTCCTCTGCAAGAGCGGTCGGCGCTCTTACCACTAGGCCATCTCTCCAGCCCCGACTTTTCTTTTTTAAATGAAGTGGGGTGTTATAGTTTTATAGCTCTCAGTCTTAATATTTTATAATTTTAATTTCTTTTGGAGAAAACCCCCTAGAAGTAATGTAAACTGGCCAGTATACACAGGACTATCCATTGGATTGTTTGGATCATCCCCAAGTTCTTCAATACAAGAGTACAACAAGAGTCAAGGCCATAATCATCTTCCTGAATATTTTTTTAGGTTTACTTTCACTGCAAGTATTTGTGGCAGAATATGCTAACAATTGTATTTTTACTTCAGAGTGCTAAGGTGTTTAACACATATATAATATTAATAATATATATAATATATATAATATATATATATAATTTTTATTTTATGTGTATGATGTATTGACTCCATGCATATAAGTGCATCCATATTATGCAATGCTTATGGAGGTCAGAAGAAGGCAAAAGATTCCCTTGGAAACTGGAGTTCATGGGAAGTTGTTTAAGCCACCGGTGGATGCTGGGAATTTGAGCGTGGGACCCAATAGCTTTAACCACTGGAGCCATGTCACCAGCCCCAGATATTTAACTTCCCTTCTTCTTTCTTTCTCTTTTCTTTCTTTCTTATTCTTTCCTTTTCCTTTTCTTTCTTCTTTCTTTCTTTATCTTCTTTTCTTTTCTTTTCTTTCTTTCTTTTCTTTCTTTCTCTCTCTCTCTCTCTCTCCCTTTCTTTCTTTCTTCTTTTCTTTCTTTCTTTCTTCTTTCTTTTTTTCTTTTCTTTCTTTCTTCTTTCTTATCAGATCTCAGCTAGTTTTCTCTGTTTCACTTCTCTTTGTCTACGGGAAGAAAGATGTGGAATGATAGGACTAGTTTGTATTCACCTCTGTGCAGCTCTACTATGCTCATCTCGCACAAGTAGGTGGTCATGAATCACCTCCCTCCCTCCCTCCCTCCCTCTTTTTGTTTATTTAAAAATTTTTTGATTTATTAATTTTATCTGTAGGAGTGTTTTGCCTAGTTGCATCTAAGTGCACAGGTGTGTGCAGATGTCAAGAAGAGGGCATCAGATCCCACTAAACTGGAGTTAAGGCTGGTTGTGGGTTGCTATTTGGGTCCTGGGAACCAAAACTGGGTCCTTCCAAGAGGAGCAGTTGCTCTTAAACCACTGAGCACCCTCTCCAGCCTCTCTTTTGTTTATTTCTTTTAGAGACAATGTCTCATGTAACTGAGATTGGTCACCCAATTTGCTATATGGCCTTGAACCCCTAGTCTTACTGTCTTTACCTCCCAGGTACTGGATTAACAGACCTGTACCACCAACATCCCAGCTATTACTTGGTATTAATGTATCAAAAATCTATAAATTTGGAGCAGGGTGTGTAACTCAGATGGTAGAGCATGCATGAAGCACTGGGTTTGATTTCTAGCACACCCTAAATCAGGAGTAGTTATGCACACCTGTAACACTAGCAATATCCAGACTGAGGTTTGAGGATTAGGAATTCAAGATCACCCTTGGCTACATAGTTGAGTCCGAGGCTCTTAGTCTCGGGCTCTGTAAAGAAAGGGAAGGGAAGTGTAGAGAGAAGACACAGAGGTTAAGAGTACTTATTGCTCTTCGGTTGGTTCTACACCCACATCGGTGGTTTATAAACAACCTATAAGCCTGTAACCCCTCTGGGGATCTGATCCCCTCTTGCCTCTGGGAGCCTCACATGTATGTGAATCCCTACCCATACCACCAAACAAAATGTAAAAAAATATTTAAGAAACCTCTAATTCTTTTGTAGTTTTTACACCATTAGAGACTTACTTTTAAATATTTTACTAACTTTTTGCGTGCATGGGTGTTTTGCTTCATGTGTAGTGCGTCCATGCTCCTCTTGGGGGCCAGAAAGAGGGGTGAATGTTCTCCGGTGGGCTGGGGTCGTATAGCCTGTGTGGACTGGACTGAACCTGGTCCTTGGCGCAGTGCTCTTAAGTGCTGACCCAATGTTCCAGTCCCCCACTGGAAGCCTTAATTTATTTTTAAAATAAGATATGAAATAGAATTTAGTTTTATAGGAAGAAAAAAAAGAAGAGCCCAGTGGAATTCATGCCCCTTTTTCCGGTTCTGGGCACATCAAATTCTAAACAACTACACCATCTTTACATAATTTTAGCCAACAATGGCACAGCTTTATGAAATCTGGTTGTATTAATTAACTGTGTCAGGCTTAAGAGTCTCATCACATAGGGAATTTGGAATTTAAAGTTTCAAAATTCATTTTAAAATTTAAAAAGAATGATGGCGGTGCACACAAAGCTGCTTTTCACTTTCCCAAAGCCTTTTGTTTTATGTGAGTTTGCACATCTCGGACTTCATGTGTTAAGAATTTAAGATGGAAAAGCTCACTCAGACTGATAGAGACCAAAGGAAGTGGGCTGTGGCCAAAAGTGATGGTCTCCATTTCCTTCTCCAGTCCCAGGAGCCTAACAAGTTGTCTCCTGTGGACAGAAGGCTGAAAAACTGCCTTCAGGGCTGGTTCCCATATCACAGGGTTTGGCAGAATTCCTGCTCTTATCTTCATGGCGTGACTAGTTTCCCCTGGACTGGTAAAACAGGAAGGAAGATGGGATTGTGATCAGGGTGTCTCATCCACCTTGCTAGATGGACTGGATCCACCCCCCTCAAAGGGGAGTGAGCAGAAGTAAGACTGGGAGGATATTAAGCATAGTCACCCCTTGTAGTAGCAGGAGTTTGGCTTCAGGAGCCTCTGTGGATACCTAGATCTGCGGATTCTAGAGTTTCTTATATAAATTGATGTAGTACTTTCACTTAGCCTATACACAGCTTCCTTTATATTCTAAATCATCTCTGGATTCCTTAGTAGATCATGTAATTTAGAGGCTATGTAGATGATGGTTATCTGTAAATGTTCAGTGCAGAGGCATTTTTCTTCTGAATATTTTATTATTACATTAGTTAATTAACTAATTGTTAGTTAGTTAGTTAGTTAGTTAATTAACTAATGTGTATATGTACATGTGTACCACAGCTTGTGTGTACACAGGTCAGAGGACAGTGGGTGTGTGTATATGTGTACCACAGCTTGTGTGTAGACAGGTCAGAGGATAGTGGTGTGTATGTATATGTGTACACAGGTGTGTGTGTAGACAGGTCAGAGGACAGTGTGTGGGAATCAGTTCTCTTCTTCCCACCATGTGGGTCCTGGGTATTGAAACTCAGGTTGTTCAGGCTTAGCAACAAGCAACTTTACCACAAGCCACCTCCACCACTTATCTGAATAATTTAAATGCACATTTTCTTAAGTCTGTGGATGAAGCCCCCATGAATATGGAGGGCTATCTCCCTCCTTGGCAGTCTAGTGGCTGGGACACAAGAGTGCGGAATGCAGCAGGGAAACCGAATGGCTGGTATATTAATTACTTCTCATTGCTGTAACAAAATACCTGACAACAGCTAAAGGGAGAAAGGGTTTTTATTTTGGCTCACAGTTTAAGGTACAGTCCATCATGGTCAGAAGGGGTGGGAGGGCGTTTGTCACATTACATTCACAGTCAGGAGCAGAGAGAGAAGAGAGATAAATGCTAAGTGTCAGCTCACTTCCTCTTCATTCAGTCCAGGCCCCCAACCGAGGGGATGGTGCTGCCACATTTAGGGTGGGTCTTGTTGGCTCAATGAATCCTTTCTAGAAATCCCCTCGCAGACACTCCTAGAGGTTTATCTCCTTGGTGATTCTAGATCCTGTCAAGTTGAAATCAGTATGGCCCACCACAGCTGTATTGAAGCTTCTTTTCTTATGTTGAAAGTAGAAAATGTCTGAGAGTCCTTTAGAGAACTTTCTAGCCTGTCTGGACAGCCAAAGAGCTCTATCTTCTACTCTGCTATAAGCAGGTTTCAGATTTGCCTGTCCCAGTGTGTTGTTCAATAGAAGGAGTGATAAATCAATGATTAGGAAAGATGAACAATGGAGGAAGTCAGATCACAGACATTGACATCTTTCAGATGCTTGGAGAATGGTGTGCTGTCAGGAATAGAAATCTACGGTGTTTGTTCATTTGCTCATTGACCAAAACACCACTGAGCTCCTACCATATGCCAGGTGGTATACTGAGTTAACCTGAAACCAATTTTACTATAAGAAGCAATAGTGAAAATTGTTCTAACATGTTGATGTCTTTTTTGTTGCTTTAAAAAGTAAATCCAGAGCTGGGTGTGTCGGCTTTAATCTAAGAATTTGGGAGGCAGAGCAGGCGGATCATTGAGTTCAAGACCCAGCCCTGTGTGTATAGAGTGAGTTTTCAAGGACAGCAGAAGCTACAGGGAGACCCTGTCTCAAAAAAGACAAAAAAAAAAAAAAAAAAAAAAAGTAAATCCAGGTGAGTGTCTAGTATTTGAAGAATAGTGAAGAGCATCAATTATCTTTTGTTTTGTTTTTAATTGTTTTTTCTTGTTGATAACAAGGTTTTGTTAATATCACAGGCTGGCCTGAACTCCTTGGTCTTGACCTGCCATTTACCTCCCTATGCTGGGATTACATGTGTGCATACACCAGCTCCTGGATCCAAATGAAAGATCTATTTGACTCCTTGGCTGTTTCCCTGAATACTGAATGACATCAGAACACATAACAAAGTTCCTGAAGTGGTAGAAAGAGCTACTGTGGATATTTTTCTTTCTTTCAAATGTCTCTAGAAATTTATATATGCTTTCTGCAATATAGCCCATTGAGTATCATTGTTGTCAGTAGGCAAGCCAAGGGAAGAGTTTCTCCACTGTACCAGCACCCTCTGGGAAGGAAGGAAAGAAGTCATTGAGTGCCTTTAGCATTCATCAAATATATGACAATGGGTCACCTACTGTGCAGAACTTCTGTGGCGAAGTCATAATCAAATACCCTTGGTGTTATGTTTTAAGTCGGCAAAGTTAGTGGTAACTTAACTGTTATCACCTAGCACTGGACTTGGAAATCGTAAAGAGAGAGAAAGTGGGCCTGGTGGGGCTCCGCATGCAGCTCAGTTTGGGAGTGGGCTTAACCTTTAACCATGCCTGGTCCTGAATTGGATCCCAGCACCTCTAAATTGGGTTGTGGTCATGCACACAGTTAATCCATGAAACTCATGAGGTGGTTGATCAGCTTTGGACTAATTTTAAAAGGCTAGCATGGGCTACATGAGACCGGATTGCAAAACAAACAAATGGCTTGGATAGAGTACACTGAGAACTTGAAGCTATGTCCCAGAATGTTGAGGTGTGGTGTCCATGCCTTTACAGTATATAGTTGAATGAGCCTTTTATTTATAGTCTAATTTATTTTTACAATCTTCCTTTCTGAAAATGGAACTAGCAATATCTAACGGGTGGGGCTCATGGTATCCCGAGTGAGAGTGTGCCTGGGATTTCAGTAGCTCTTAATGTGTATGCCTTTCTTTCTGACAGTCCCATATGAGGAAGTAATTTTCTTTAATGAAGAGTGTTGATGAGTTGGGTTCTGGTTAGTTGATGTTTGTTACTTTAATTGTGCTGGTGTGTCATGGCTGGCATGCGTTCGCTTGATACCTTTGGGTTTGTTTGGCTTTGCTCTTTCCTTATGTGGCTTTTTCTCATTGTGGATCTCTCTACTTGGTCTGCAGGTAGCTTGCTTTTTCGTTGGATTGTTTTTTTTTGTTTTTCAAGTTGTTTCATGCCGCCTTGGTATTCACTGTCATGAATCTGGGAGTCATGGTGGACTGGTTTCTCAATCCCTTATTTTTTGTATATTTTAGCAGGAGTATTCAAATGGTCGGACAAAACATTGTTGGCTTTGTGACGCTGCATGGAATTAGAGGATCTCAGCGGTCACCTTCCCTTAAAGGAACATGTCTCTCCGGTGTGTAGCTTGTTTGTTAGGGTAGGAGAATAACAGAGTCTCAGAACATTATTTAGAGGAGGAGAAGAAACAGCTGGGAAAGACATGTCTGTGATGAGACCAAGGGTGGATAGAAGTGCATGAACCGAGCAGGTGGGAATGAGACCAGTGCACTGAAATGACGTCTAGGAGAAGAGGCTAAAGGGAGAACCTGGGAATCTGGTCAATGGCAGTCTGTCTGTTGAGTAGCTATTATAACAAATAGGTGGAACCACTTATAAACCACAGGGAAAGTGCAGATCAAGACACCAGCAGATTCAGTTTCTGGTGAGAACCTTCTCTGTGGTACACGGACAACAGCCNAAGAGAGAGAGAAAAAGGGAATAAACATGTACCTTGTAGCTGCTGGCTGCGAGGTGTGCGCGGCGGGGTTGGGTTTGGGGACTGGAGGGCGTGTTGGGGCGGTACCTGGGCTGTGCCTCCTCGCCGTGGTTAAGATGAGCAGGTGCAAGCCGGGAGACGGTTTGGCTCTGTAAGCCCCAGTGCAGCATTTAACCGTCGGTGGTTTCCTGAGCCTTTTGAAAGCCCCTAGCTTAAGGAGGTTTTTTTTTTTTTCCGTTCCTCCAAAGCGGCGCGCAATTCAAAGGCGCTCGCACTGGAGCCGCCCAATCTGTAGCCTGCACCCCAAGGGATGAGCCTAGCGTGCAGCCAGGAGAAACCCCTGGAACCGCTGTCCGCTCGCGGTGGGCAAGGGTATGGTGGACAGCAGCGCTGTCCAGCCCTGAGCTGGAGGGCCTTTGGGCGTACGCGTAGCCGGGATCCTCCCAGCAGCCCACTCCGGACCCCAGTAGCTGGACAGGCAGCAGGGATGGGAAGCGACTGGGAGAGAGGAAGTGAAACTTGGGGCTAGGACCACGGGGTGCAGACCCCGTGACCTTCCCCACCCAGGACAATGTGACTCCTCTAACGTCCCAGATGTACCCAGTGGTAAACATGGGGGTGGCAAGAGAGACCCACGCCCCTTGGGGTAGAAGAGTACCGTCGTTTTCTCATTTCTAACGCGCCAGTGCCCCCCAAGCCCTCAAAGCCCTAAGTTTTAGTCCTCTTTCCCCACTACGTGTGTCTTGAAACAATGGTTTATGTTCAGACAAGCGTGAGAAAAACAAGCGTTTGCGCCGCTTTAGAAGAGTTAAGACTCTTTGGGGGTACCCTCCCACCCCATGCTTTGCCCTCCTCTCTTCCCCATTTTGGCTAATCTTCATACACAAACTTAATCCCTTCTCTTCCTCCAACACAGACTCTAGCCTCACATCGCCCCCATCCCACACCCCCTGGAAGTGACTTCTTTGTGTGAATAGAGTTTTAATGTTGTTGGTTTGGTTTGTTTTGGTTTGGTTTTGCTGGCCCTCCCTTCCTCCTCCTTCCTCCTCCTCCTTACCTCCCCTTTCCTCCCTCCTCTCTCCTCCTCCTTTTTTCCTCTAGTGGGCGGGGCGGTAAAATTAGCCAAGCCCCGACTTTGAAAAACTCAGAATCTCTGCATCCTTTTGTTCTAAACAAAGACTCTCCTAATAGGTTGCACTAAAGAGTGTCGAATCGGGGGGCACGCGCGCGGGCGCGGACGGGGGGGGAAGACGGAGAGACTAGTTGCTTGTAGAATTCTGTAACAATTCTCACTGGCCTACAGCCCCCCCTTTGGAGTTTTATGGGGCAAGGCTGGGTTTAAAACAAGAAATTGGTAGTTTTTCAGGCACAAGAAACACTTTCTAAAACTTGGGAGATGCTTGCTGGCCGAAAATGAACTTCATGCCCATTTCTTTTGCAGATATACAGTGCAGATAACTACTCAGAAGAAGTGGGTTCCGGAGACTATGACAACTCGAAGGAGCCCTGCTTTAGGGAGGATAGTACCCATTTTAACCGGATCTTCCTGCCGACCATCTACTTCATCATCTTCTTCACTGGCATAGTGGGCAATGGACTGGTGATTCTGGTCATGGGTTACCAGAAGAAGCTACGAAGCATGACTGACAAGTACAGGCTGCATCTGTCGGTGGCTGACCTCCTCTTCGTCGTCACGCTTCCCTTCTGGGCAGTTGACGCCATGGCTAACTGGTACTTTGGGAAATTTTTGTGCACGGCAGTCCATGTCATCTACACTGTCAACCTCTACAGCAGCGTCCTCATCCTGGCCTTCATCAGCCTGGACCGGTACCTGGCCATCGTCCATGCCACCAATAGTCAGAGGCCAAGGAAGTTGCTGGCTGAAAAGGCGGTCTACGTGGGTGTCTGGATCCCTGCTTTCCTCCTGACCATCCCTGATTTCATCTTTACCGATACCAGAGAGGTGGAAGGGAGGTACATCTGTGATCGCTTTTACCCCACTGACCGGTGGATGGTGGTGTTCCAGTTCCAGCACATCCTAGTGGGCCTCATCCTGCCAGGCATCGTCATCCTGTCCTGCTACTGCATTATCATCTCCAAGCTGTCACACTCCAAGGGCCACCAGAAGCGCAAGGCCCTCAAGACCACAGTCATCCTCATCCTGGCTTTCTTCGCCTGCTGGCTGCCGTATTATGTGGGGATCAGCATCGACTCCCTCATCCTTCTAGAGGTCATCAAGCAAGGGTGTGATTTTGAGAGCATTCTGCACATGTGGATCTCCATCACCGAGGCATTGGCCTTCTTCCACTGTTGCCTGAACCCTATCCTCTATGCCTTCCTTGGAGCCAAATTCAAAACCTCTGCCCAGCATGCCCTCACTTCCGTAAGCAGAGGCTCCAGCCTCAAGATCCTCTCCAAAGGAAAGCGGGGTGGACACTCTTCTGTCTCAACAGAGTCAGAGTCTTCAAGTTTTCATTCCAGCTAACACTTACATATAAAAGACTTTATATATAATGAAGAACTTTTTGAAGTTACACATTTTCCAGATGTAAAAGACTGACTGATCTTGTACAGTTTTTTATTGACTGTTGGAGTTTATGTTTCTTTAGTTTTGTGAGGTTTAATTGACTTAATTTATATAAATATTGTTTTGTTTTTATTGTTTCATGTGAATGAGTGGTCTAGGCCAGGACCTGTGGGCCAAGTTCTTAGTTTGCTGTGTGTCTATGTGTAGGACTGTAGAGGAAGGAACTGAACATTTCAGAATGTGTGGTGAATCACTTAAAGCTAGAAGCAATCCTCAGCTGTTGCTGCATAATCTCTCCATTCCAGAGGAGCATTTCCCCACCCCCCATTTTCATGTTGTTTGGTTACAGTGTGTGATTTTTGCTTTGGCACTTAGAACCAAAGCCTGAAGTGGTATAAAAACATTGATGTTCCAGTTTTCAAAGTGGATTGATTTCAGCACCTACGATGTACAGTGTTGTATTAAGTTGTTAATAAAAGTCCATGGTAAACTTATGTAGTCTTATGTTTTGATTTCTGTTGGCTGTCAGTAATAATTTGTTTGGAAAGCTGGAATAATGGACACATTTATGCCATACCCGATACTCTTGTGGTAGGGGGGGAACCTGTGTGCACATGCATTTAGAGGTCAGGCCGCCGTCAGGTGCCACTCCATCTTGGCTTTTGAGAAGGGTCTCACAGTGACCTGGAACTGACTGAGTAGGTCAGATGCCTTGGGAGCCCTGGGGATCTGCCTAGCTCTCCAATGCTGACGTTCCAAACTGGCACCATCATGCCCAGTTTCATGCAGGGTCTGGGGATCAAAGTAGGTATCATGTTTAAGCAGCAATCACATGACCCACTGAGCTCCCCAACCCAACCTAGGTATTTTATACTATTTCACTTCACTTTTATCCTAAAATTGCTGCACTTTCCGCTTCTGGGAATCAAGCAGGTCCCTCACCCTAAGTATGATATTTTACTTAATCTTTTCCTTTTATTACTTAACTTTTGTAGAGCGGGGGGAACTGAAGCACACAAAGAGCCTAAGTAACTTGGTTGAGGGTATGTGGCAAGCCACAGAACTGGTATTTCAAACCAGTGTCAAGACTCTGCAGCTTTGCCGGACATGGTGGCACACACGTTTAAATCCCAGCATCTCAGGAGACAGAGGCAGGTGATCTTTTGTGGAAGTTCAAGCCAGCCTTGTCTGCATAATGGTTTCCAAGCCAGCTGGGTCTACAAAGAGACCCTGTCTTCCAAAAGACAAAAAAAAAAAAAAAAAAAAAAATCTGCAGCTTTAACTAACTAACACTTTCAACTCTTGGAGAAACAAGGCTCAAGACTCCAAACTTTGCATTTTCAACCAACACAATCCAGGGCTGACACCATTTATCCATCTTACCCACCATTGTCCCCCAGAACACCTGGTCCAATGTCAACTGAATTGTTACTAAACACAAGACCAAAAGTGAATGTTTTCTTCATAAAATTAGCCATACCTAAAATACTCCCTTGCCATATCATCTATGCAAATCTCAACACTTTTATTCTGACCATTGCAACATTTAGCACCCCTGAAGCGCTCAGCTAAAGCAGCTAAAAATTCAAGCTCAAAAGAAAGATTGCAGGCGTGGTGTGATGCCTTTAATCGCAGCACTCGTGAGGCAGAGGCGCAGGCGGATCTTTGTGAGTTCAAGGCAGCCTGTCCCCCCACAGAGTGGTTCCAGGACAGCTGGGCCAGGGAGAACCCTGTTCTCGAAAAGAAAAAAAAAAAAAATCTACTGAAGCAAGCTCTCCATTGCCTGATTTTGCACAAGATCTTGGAGCCTTATGTAACACCCCAGAGCTATTGACACTCATTGTGCAAGCTCTTGAGCAAATTTCATCTCCGGTCCCCATTTAAACTCTATAGTGGCCATACCTCCCGCACTTTGAAACACAGAGTTTTCCAGGAGTGAACTCAGGTAGTAAGTGGGATGTAATTTAGACAATATTTGGTCTACTTTTAGTAATTGTTTCTGGCACAGAAAATCCACTTTGGAAGGAAAAATTACAATGCCTTATCTTCCTAAGGCAAATCACATTTGTTTGAGACAAATCATAGATCCTGTGAAGGGAAATAATTTAATTACTTAAATAGAATCTAATTTAGCTGTACATTTTTGCAGCAGCCTATGGATCTAGGATAATTTCAGACTGGTGTTCCTATTCCACTCGAAGACACAATTAGATTTTCTGTAGGAAATTATCTTGAGGTTTCTTGCTTTCCTCTGGGAAGTCTAATTGGATCACGCTTCGTTTAGACATAGTTTTAGATGGCTTTCTGGAAGGCTTGGTCTTAAAGCCGTGACCATTGTGGCAGGCTTCACTTGAACCTGCTCTATAAATATTTATTTGCTGGGAAACAATAGAAGAAAAATCCTTGGAAAAGGAAATTCTTTCTCTTTTTCTCCAATCTGGCTTGAACTCCTCACCCCAGATTCCTCTCCTTCACCTTGGAGCTGAAACAAAAGGAACTTAGCGAAACAAAATTCCCAGTGTCACCAGTCTTAATGGATATTTCATTCTCCCTGGGAACAAAGGCAGATAGCTCTTTTTCAAAACAGAAAAGAAAGGGGGTTTAAAAAGCCTTTGCTCCCCCTCTGCTCCAGGGTGCCCCCACTTGCAATCATTCTCTGTCCAAACTCTTATGATAAGCCCCACCCCAAAGCCTTCCCTGTGTCTTGGTTTGTCTGGCAGTTCGAAGAAACCAGTCTGCTATCCAGCCCTGGCATGAAGTAACTGATTGTTCCCTGGCCTCTTCCCTCATGAATGAGGCTCTTGAAGGTCAGTAATGTAGCCACAGTTGTATAATGGAAGCTAAAATATTTAAATTGTATGCATGCTGCCTATAATGGCACAAATATGACATTTGACTTAGGAATGACATTAAATCTCTAACTCGGCAGGAGCCTGGATGGTTTTTATCTAGCAAAGCTTTTGTTTCACTAAAATGCCACTTGGGAATCTATCACACCACCCTGTAGGCTTCCCAGCCCTCTGTTACAGTTATATTTGTGTGAACAAGATCATCCAGAGACTCTTTTAGGAGAAGACAGGCTTTGTTTTAATAACTGAACAAAGTGTCTGCAGTTTTCTATATCTGATTGTCAGATTCCAAACGAAGGATCTATAAACAATTGAACATCATTGTCTAAGAAGACCAAGTACACCTAGAAACAAAACTTAGAGTACCATTGAAATAATCAACACTTAATTTTATTTTATTTATTTATTTATTTATTTATTATGTGTATGATGTCACTGTCGCATGAAGGTTGGTGTGCCCATGTTGTGCAATGCCTGTGGAGGTCAGAAGAAGGGTGTCGGGTTTCCCCTGAAACTGGAGTTAAAGACAGTTCTTAGCTGCCATGTGGGTGCTGAGAATCGAACCCAGGTCCTCTGCAAGAGCAGTCTGGTGCTCTTAACCGCTGAGCCATCTCTCCAGCCCATCCCACTTTAAAATGTGGCCTTACAGTCTGTCATCCCAAGGATTCACCCAGCTCTTGTAGAGATAGTCTTTCACTGGCAGACAACCCAGCATAGCCTGGCTGTGCTAGGGAGATCTCCAAGGGTGATAGAGATTTCTAAGAAGCACAACCTAGGCAGAACTGTAAGTCCAAAGTAATGAAAATTATTCTTGAAGTAGTTGGTTCAACTGGTGCTTGATGGCGCCCAGCCAGTGGTAGCCTACATTGGTAATGGCAGGGCCTGAAGAGATCTGTCCTTTAAAAAAAAAAAAGTTAATGGTACCTGAGGAATGACAGCAAATGGTTGTTCTCCTGGCCTACACACACACAACACACACACACAAAACACACACACCATACACACACATACACACACATACACACACACATACAAAAGAATTCTTTTTATAATGCTTGTGAAAATAAGGATGTATACAATCAGTATAATTTTTATATAATTTAATTTTATTTCTAATTTTTATTTTATTTATTTGTGTGTATGTGGGTGTGTGTCTGTGTGTCTGTGTAGGGCATGTATGTGCTCATGGAGGTCAGAGGACCATCTGTAGGAGTCATTTCTCTCCTTCTGACATGGGGGTTCTTCTTTCCCTGTGGATTAAGCTCAGTTTGTCAGACTTGGCAGATAAGTGCTTTTACTCACTAAGCCATCCTCTGGCCTGCAATCAGTATAATTCTATGAAATAACACAAATCTATGAAGAGCTTGATAGCTCTGTCTGAAAGTTTTGCCCTATCAAAATTGATAGTTGAAATTGTAGCCCCACAGAGGATGGCCCTGAGGAGCCAGGGTCATAAGAGCATGGTCTTCCTGACTGGGCTCAGAAGCCAGCCCCTTAGACCATGTGAGAACACAGCTCAAGGCTGTTGTCCGTGTACCACAGAGAAGGTTCTCACCAGAAACTGAATCTGCTGGTGTCTTGATCTTGGACTTCCCTGTGGTTTAATAAGTTGGTTCCACCTATTTGTTATAATAGCTACTCAACAGACAGACTGCCATTGACCAGGATTCCCTAGGTTCTTCCCTTTAGCCTCTTCTTCCTAGATACTCATCTAGTGCACTGGTCTCATTCCCACCTGCTCGGTTCATGCACTTCTATCCACCCTTGGTCTCATCACAGACATGTCTTTCCAGCCTGTTTTCTTCTCTCTCTAAATAATGTTCATGAGACTCTGTTATTCTCCTTACTCCTTAACAACAAGCTACACACCGGAGAGGACAATGTCCTTTAAGGTGAAGGGTGACCGCTGAGATCCTCTAATTCCATGCAGTCGTTCACAAAGCCAACAATGTTTTGTCCGATCCATTTGAAACTTACTGTTTTCCTTCTTATAAATATACAAATAAATAAGGGATTGATGAAACCAGTCCATCTTCCATGACTCCCAGATTCAGATCAGTGAATTAATCCTATAGGCGGCAATGAAATCAAACCTTTGAAAACAAAAAAAAACAATTCCAACGAAAAAGCAAGCTACCTGCAGACCAAGTAGAGAGATCCACAATGAGAAAAAGCCACATAAGGGAAAGAGTCAAAGCCAAACAAACCCAAAGGTATTCAAGCAACGCATGCCAGTCCAGTGTACACAGAGCCAGGCACAATTAAATGATACATACACAGTCAACTAACCAGAACCCAACTCATCAACACTCTTCATTAAAGAAAATTACTTCCCTCATATTGGGACTGTCAGAAAGAAAAGGCATCACATTAAGAAGCTACTTGAAATCCGGCAACACTCTCACTCGGGATACCATGAGCCCAACCCGTTAGATATTGCTAGTGTCCATTTTCAGAAAGGAAGATTGTAAAAATAAAATTAGACTATAAATAAGGGCTCATTCAACTATATACTGTAAAGGCATGGACACCACACCTCAACATTCTGGGACATAGCTTCAAGTTCTCAGTGTACTCTATCCAAGCCATTTGTTTGTTTTGCAATCCGGTCTCATGTAGCCCATGCTAGGCTTGGCTATGTGAGCAATACTGGATCAAGCCATCTTTGCTCATGAGTTCATGGATTAACGTGTGCATGCACCACACCCCATTTATGAGGTGCTGGGAATCCAATCAGGACCAGGCATGGTTAAAGTAAGCCCACTCCCAAACTGAGCTGCATGCGGAGCCCCACCAGGCCCACTTTCTCTCTCTTTACGATTTCCAAGTCCAGTGCTAGGTGATAACAGTTAAGTTACCACTAACTTTGCCGACTTAAAACATAACACCAAGGGTATTTGATTATGACTTCGCCACAGAAGTTCTGCACAGTAGGTGACCCATTGTCATATATTTGATGAATGCTAAAGGCACTCAATGACTTCTTTCCTTCCTTCCCAGAGGGTGCTGGTCAGTGGAGAAACTCTCCTTGGCTTGCCTACTGACAACAATGATACTCAATGGGCTATATTGCAGAAAGCATATATAAATTTCTAGAAGACATTTGAAAGAAAAGAAAAATATCCACAGTAGCTCTTTCTACCACTTCAGGAACTTTGTTATGTGTTCTGATGTCATTCAGTATTCAGGGAAACAGCCAAGGAGTCAAATAGATCTTTCATTTGGATCCAGGAGCTGGTGATGCACAACATGTAATCCCAGCATGGGAGGTAATGGCAGTAAAGACCAAGAGTTAAGGCCGAGCCTTGTGATATCAAAACCTTGTTTCAAACAAGAAAAAACAATTAAAAACAAAACAAAAGATATTGAATGCATCTTCAACTAATTCCTTCAAATACTAGACACATCACCTGGATTTACTTTTTTTTTTTTTTTTTTTTTTTGTCTTTTTTGAGACAGGGTCTCCCTGTAGCTTGCTGTCCTTGGAACTTCACTCTATACACACAGGGCTGGTCTTGAACTATGGATCGCCTGCCTCTGCCTCCCAAATCTTAGAATTAAAGCCGACACACCCAGCTCTGGATTTACTTTTTAAAGCAACAAAAAAGACATCAACATGTTAGAACAATTTTCACTATTGCTTCTTATAGTAAAATTGGTTTCAGGTTAACTCAGTATACCACCTGGCATATGTAGAGCTCAGTGGTGTTTTGGTCATGAGCAAATGAACAAACACCGTAGATTTCTATTCCTGACAGCACACCATTCTCCAAGCATCTGAAAGATGTCAATGTCTGTGATCTGACTTCCTCCATTGTTCATCTTTCCTAATCATTGATTTATCACTCCTTCTATTGAACAACACACTGGGACAGGCAAATCTGAAACCTGCTTATAGCAGAGTAGAAGATAGAGCTCTTTGGCTGTCCAGACAGGCTAGAAAGTTCTCTAAAGGACTCTCAGACATTTTCTACTTTCAACATAAGAAAAGAAGCTTCAATACAGCTGTGGTGGGCCATACTGATTTCAACTTGACAGGATCTAGAATCACCAAGGAGATAAACCTCTAGGAGTGTCTGCGAGGGGATTTCTAGAAAGGATTCATTGAGCCAACAAGACCCACCCTAAATGTGGCAGCACCATCCCCTCGGTTGGGGGCCTGGACTGAATGAAGAGGAAGTGAGCTGACACTTAGCATTTATCTCTCTCTCTCTCTGCTCCCTGACTGTGAATGAATGTGATCAACGCCCCCCACCCCTTCTGACCAATGATGGACTGTACCTTATGATGTGGAGCCAAAATAAAAACCCTTTCTCCCTTTAGCGTTTGTTCAGGATATTTTGTTACAGAATGAGAAGTAATTAATATACCAGCCATTCGGTTTCCCTGCTGCATTCCGCACTCTTGTGTCCCAGCCACTAGACTGCCAAGGAGGGAGATAGCCCTCCATATTCATGGGGGCTTCATCCACAGACTTAAGAAAATGTGCATTTAAATTATTCAGATAAGTGGTGGAGGTGGCTTGTGGTAAAGTGCTTGTTGCTAAGCCTGAACAACCTGAGTTTCAATACCCAGGACCCACAATGTGGGAAGAAGAGAACAGATTCCCACACACTGGTCCTCTGACCTTCTACACACACAGCTGTGGTACACATATACATACAATAACCACTAATTCATGGATATCTACACATAGACTGTGTACACATATACACACAACCCACTGTCCTCTGACCTGTGTACACACAAGCTGTGGTACACATGTACATATACACATTAGTTAATTAACTAACTAACTAACTAACTAATAATTAAGTTAATTAACTAATGTAATAATAAAATATTCAGAAGAAAGATGCCTCTGCTACTGAACATTTACAGATAACAATCATCTACATAGCCTCTAAATACATGATCTACTAAGGAAATCCAGAGATGATTTAGAAATATAAGGAAGCTGTGTATAGGCTAAGTGAAAGTACTACATCAATTTAATAAAAGACTCTAAGAAATCCCCGCAGATCTAGGTATCCACAGAGGCTCCTGAAGCCAAACTCCTGCTACTACAAGGGGTGACTATGCTTAATATCCTCCCAGTCTTACTTCTGCTCACTCCCCTTTGAGGGGGGTGGATCCAGTCCATCTAGCAAGGTGGATGAGACACCCTGATCACAATCCCATCTTCCTTCCTGTTTTACCAGTCCAGGGGAAACTAGTCACGCCATGAAGATAAGAGCAGGAATTCTGCCAAACCCTGTGATATGGGAACCAGCCCTGAAGGCAGTTTTTCAGCCTTCTGTCCACAGGAGACAACTTGTTAGGCTCCTGGGACTGGAGAAGGAAATGGAGACCATCACTTTTGGCCACAGCCCACTTCCTTTGGTCTCTATCAGTCTGAGTGAGCTTTTCCATCTTAAATTCTTAACACATGAAGTCCGAGATGTGCAAACTCACATAAAACAAAAGGCTTTGGGAAAGTGAAAAGCAGCTTTGTGTGCACCGCCATCATTCTTTTTTAAATTTTAAAAATGAATTTGAAACTTTAAATTCCAAATTCCCTATGTGATGAGACTCTTAAGCCTGACACAGTTAATTAATACAACCAGATTTCATAAAGCTGTGCCATTGTTGGCTAAAATTATGTAAAGATGGTGTAGTTGTTTAGAATTTGATGTGCCCAGAACCGGAAAAAGGGGCATGAATTCCACTGGGCTCTTCTTTTTTTTCTTCCTATAAAACTAAATCTATTTCAATATCTTATTTTAAAAATAAATTATAAGGCTCCAGTGGGGGACTGGAACATGGGTCAGCACTTAAGAGCACTTGCTGTTTCCAAGGACCAGGTTCTAGTCCAGTCCACACAGTGCTAACGACCTCCAGCCCAGGCCGGGAGAACTTCACCCCTCTTTCTGGCCCCAGAGGAGCATGGACGCACTACACATGTAGCAAAACACCCATGCACGCCAAAAGTTAGTAAAATATTTAAAAGTAAAGTCTCTAAATGGTGTAAAAACTACAAAAGAATTAGAGGTTTTCTTTTAAATATTTTTTTACATTTTGTTTGGTGGATGGGTAGGGATTCACATACATGTGAGATGCTCCCAGAGGCAAGAGGTGGGATCAGATCCCCAGAGGGGTTACAGGCTTATAGGTTGTTATAAACCACCGATGTGGGTGTTGAACCCAACTCTTGAAGAGCAATAAGTACTCTTAACCTCTGTGTCTTCTCTCTACCACTTCCCTCTCCCTTCTTTTACAGAGTCTCCGAGACTAAGAGGCCTCGGACTCACTATGTAGCCAAGGGTGTCTGATTCCTAATCCTCAAACCTCAGTCTGGATATTGCTAGTGTTACAGGTGTGCATAACTACTCCTGATTTAGGGTGTGCTAGAAATCAAACCCAAGTGCTTCAATGCATGCTCTACCATCTGAGTTCCACCCTGCTCAATTTTATAGATTTTTGAATACATATAATACCAAGTAATAGGCTGGGATGTTGGTGGTACAGGCTTCTGTTAATCCCAGTACTTCTGGGGAGTGTTAAAGACAGTAGACTAGGGGTTCAAGGCCATATAGCAAATTGGGGTGACCAATTCTCAAGTTACATGAGACATTGTCTCTAAAAGAATAAACAAAAGAGAGGCTGGAGAGGGTGCTCAGTGGTTTAAGAGCACTGGCTTTCCTCTTGGAGAGGACCCAGTTTTGGGTTCCCAGGACCCAAAAGCAAAACCCACAACCAGCCTTAACTCCAGTTTAGTGGGATCTGGATGCCCTCTTCTTGACATCCTGCACACACCTGTGCACTTAGATGCAACTAGGCAAAACACTCCTACAGATAAAATTAATAAAATCATAAAATTTTTAAATAAACAAAAAGGAGGGAGGGAGGGAGGGAGGGAGGTTGATTCATGACCACCTACTTTGCGAGATGAGCATAGTAGAGCTGCACAGAGGTGAATACAAACTAGTCCTATCATTCCACATCTTTCTTCCCGTAGACAAAGAGAAGTGAAACAGAGAAAACTAGCTGAGATCTGATAATGAAAGAAGAAAGGAAAGAAAGAAAAAAGAAAGAAGAAAGAAAGAAAGAAAAGAAGAAAGAAAGAAAGGGAAGAGAGAGGAGAGAGAGAAAGAAGAAAAGAAAGAAGAGAAAGAAAAGAAAAGAAGATGAAAGAAAGAAAGAAAGAAAGAAAAGGAAGAAAGAAAGAAAGAAAGAGAAAGAAAGAAGAAGGGAAGTTAAAAATAATCTGGGGCTGGTGACATGGCTCCAGTGGTTAAGAGCATTGGTCCCACGCTCAATTCCAGCATCCACCCGGTGGCTTAAACACTTCCCATAACTCCAGTTTCCAAGGGAATTTTTCCTTCTTCTGACCTCCTAAGCATTCAAATTGCACACTCTAATGCATGGAAGTCAATACATCATACACATTAAAAATAAAAATTATATATATATATATATATATAGTATATATATTATTAATATTATATAATGTGTTAAACACCTTAGCACTCTGAGTAAAAATACAATTGTAGCATATTCTGCCACAAATACTTGCAGTGAAATAAGGACCTAAAAAAATATTCAGGAAGATGATTATGGCCTTGACTCTTGTATGTACTCTTGTATTGAAGACTTGGGATGATCCAAACAATCCAATGGATAGTCTGTGTATATGGCAGTTTACATTACTCTAGGTGGGTTTTTCTCCAAAAGAAATAAATATAAAATATTAAGACTGAGAGCTATAAAACTTATAACACCACTCTTTAAAAAAAGAAAAGTCGGGGCTGGAGAGATGGCCTAGTGGTTAAGAGCGCCGACCGCTTCTTGCAGAGGGACCGGGTCGATCCCCAGCACCCCACATGGCGGCCGAAGAACGTCTGAAACTCCAATTCACACAGGCGTGAGAAACTCCAGTTCCAGGGGAAATCCGAGACCCTCTTCTGACCTCCCGCGGCATTGCACGACACGGGTGCACAGACCTTGCATGCAAGACAGTACATTGATACACAATCAGAAATAAATAAAAATTTAAAAAAAAAAAAAAAAGAAAAAAAAGAGAAAGTGGCTTCTCAGGGCAGCGTGAGATGGCTCAGATGGTAAGTAATGGTGTTGCCCCACCAAGCCTGACACCTGAGTTTCAGCCCCAGGACTCACATAGTATGAAGGAGAGAAATGACTCCCACAAAGTTCCTCTGACCTCCCCACAAGTGTACCATTACATGCTTGTACACACACATATTCTTTTACCTGAAAGCAACTGTACCATTATAATGTGAATACCTTAATTGGATCTAGAATTAACCTACCACTTATTTTCAGATTTTGTAATTGGATAGGGTATGTATGCATACTTCAGAGTAATATAAAATTAAAGGGGAAAAATATTAATTCCATTGGTTACCCTCATTTGTGGTTGCTAACACCAAATCCCCAGTTGAAAGGCAAGCTGAACAACATTGTTGTTATATTTCTTTTTATCTGAAAGCAACTGTGCTGTTATAATGTGAATCTTTTTTTAAATCTTTTTGTGACAGGGTCTTCTGCTAGTCCCAGCTGGCCTGGAGCTTGCTATGTAGACCAGGCTGGCTTTAAACTCACAGAGATCTGCCTGCCTCTGCCTCCCAAGTGCTGGGATTAAAGGTGTGTGCCACCATGCCCGGCATAATGTGAATCTCTTAACAGGCTCTAGAATTGACTTACCAATTATTTTCAGTTTCTGTTTTCTCCTCTGAAGGCTCAGGAATGGGTGAGATGATTGTAAGAACCTGCAGTGGTAGACTACAAGGAACTTTGTTGTACAGACACCAACTGGTCGTTACACACATGAACCCACAGCTTGTATTGTAGCTTGTGCAAGACCTGTGCAAACCCAATTCAAACCGACTCAGCATGGATTAGGGAGATGAGCAGGAAGCCTTACCCCTAGCTGAGGATTTATTGGCTACTGATCTTTGCTGGGAGAGGCAGTGATACATTTACCAGAAATCAGGGCCTGTACCAATCCCAGGAGTACTTTGGAAGCATGGATTGAAATCCATAGGCATTTAAAAATCAATCAATCAATCAATCAATCAATCAATCAGATAGAAAATAATGGAGGCTATGAAATTGGCACAGAAGATAGAGAGGAAGTGCTGCAGAAGGGGAAGTGGTCTGAAGGTAATAAAAACATGAAATTGCAAAATCAATAAAAAGTTGCTTATTTGTTTAAGTACTCTAGTTTCATCCCTTTTGAATACACATGTTGTAGTGGATTTACTGGATTAAACAAAATGTTTATTTTTAGAAAATTTCTTGAGTAACTTGTGGTCTGTGAATTAATGTTCCCAGGTATGGGGGGAACCCTGAATCTTCAATTGAAGCTCCTACAAAGCTGATCAACTAATTGGAACTTCAGTGCTTGTGGAAAATTGGGAATTTTCTAGGTCCAGACTCAATTTACAATTCATCTTGTGTCACCTTTAGCCTGATAATATCCATTCTTTGTTCACCACTGTGCATGATGTAATATCTGTGCCTACTAGATAAAATCACTTTGAGACATTTTAACATGGCCAACCATTAGGTTCTGCCAATCCAAGAGCTAAGAAATATGCCAAGTAAGGCCTGTACTAGAATATGCCAAGTAAGGCCTGTACTAGAATATGCCAAGTAAGGCCTGTACTAGAATTATCCTGGTTTTCATGATCCACCTTTAAAATGTACCCACTAATGCCTTTGAAAATTTTGTTGATACTGGGCATGGTGGTGCACACCTTTAACCTTAGCACCTGGGAGAGAGAGACAGGTGGATCTCTGTGACAGCACAGCCAGCCTGGGCTACATAGTGTGTTACTAGTGGGCTGGGGTCTGGAAAACCCCACACACCCTCAAAAGAGAAAATTGTTGATTTATGATTTCCTTTGTTCTGTTACTATAAAAAGTTCATGAAATTGGAGGCTGGAGAGATGGCTCAGGGATTAAGAGTGGCCTGTTGCCCACTGCTAGAACCAGAGAGAGCAACTGCGAGTGTGGATAGAAGGACAGCCAGTGGCACACACACTCAATACCCAGGTGGGGTCTGGTGCACTGGCCAAAGGAGTAAACACCTCCCAGCCCCCACTCAAGCTACTGGTACTATGGTAGAAAGTAGAAACTGCTGTTGCTTTGGTTTACTGTGGTGGGGGGGATCCAGCAGTGTCAGTGATTCAAGGCTGAATAGCAAAAACTGAGGAAGAAACCAGCAGGAAGCAAACTGAGTGACCTCCATATTAACACTTGAAATTAGCAACAGAGCCAAACAAACAAAGGAAGGAAGGAAAAAAAAAAACAAAAACCCAAATACACATACCAAAGACACAACAGAAAAACAACAATATGGGAAAAGCTCATAATGAATCCCCACCAAACTCAACAAATCCTGTAGAAGATCCCAACGATGAGATTTCCTTGGAAGGAAACCAAGACGCTGACCTTAGAAGGACAATTGTAGACATATTCAAAGACTATAAAGAACAAATTAGAGAACTAAAGGGAGAGAATGAAAAACTCGTGAAGAATCTAGAAGGAAAGAATGATAAACTCTGGAAAGAACTAAAGGGAGAGATTGACAAACTCCAAAAAGAACTAGAGGAAGAGAAATACCAACTCTGAGAAGAACTAGGGGGAGAGAATGACAAACTCAGGAGTGGAAACATTGAAAAGATCTCAGGCTGAAAGGAATAAAAAAACATGGACCAAAGTGAAGTAAGGAGCTACAAGAAGAGAATGAGAAGCTCCAAAAGGAAGTGGAAATACTGAAGAAATCACAGGATGAAATGAAAAAGGAAATTGAACACCATCCAATCAGCAGGAAAGGATGTGGAAAAGCCTCAGAAGCAGAATGGAGGAAGCAGGGAAAAGAATATCAGACCTACAGGATAACACAGGGAAGCTAGAAACCTCAAGTAAAGGTTATGAAAAAATCTAAAAAAACACAGGAGTGGAACAACCAGGAAATGTGGGACACTATGAAATTACCAAACCTCCACATCATAGGGATAGAGGAAGGAGAAGAATCCCAAGAGAATGGTATACATCAGATCTTCAGCAGAATAATACAAGAAAATTTCCCCAAACTGAAAAAAAGACAAACCCATACAAATACAAGAAGCACATAGAACACCACATAGACAAGAACAGAAAAGAAATTCCCTACCTCGAATCATAGTTAAAACACTAGATGTGCAAAACAAATACAAAGTACTGAAAGCCCAAAGAGAAAAACAACAAGTTACATATAAGGGGAAATCTATCAGATTCACAGCTGACTTCTCAGTGAAAATTATAAAAACCAGAAGAATATGACCCAAAGTATTCCCAGTGCTAAATGATTTTAGATGCCAACCCAGGTTAATATATCCAGAAAAATGTCAATCATAGTTGAAGGAGAAAGAAAAATCTTTCATGACATAAACAAAATGAAAGAATACATGTCAAAAAACTGGAAAGGATTCAAAGAACAGAGGAAAGGAGCAACTATCCTTAAGCAACCCAGGAGAGAAATTACCAAAAGCATAACAAGGTAAATAAATACCCAGACCAAGAATGCAAACAAAAAATAAGTTGAAAGGAAACAACAAACATCTCTCAATAATAACCTTAAATAGTAATGGTCTTAACTCCTCAATCCAAAGACATAGACTGGAGGAATGGGTTAATTAACAGAATTCAACTATATGCTGCCTACAAGAATCTCATCTCACCCTCAAGGACAGACACCACCTTAGAGTGAAAGGATGGAAAAAATTATTCCAAGCAAATGGTACCAACAAGCAAGCAGGAGTGACTATTCTAATATCAGACAAAAGAGACCTCAGAGTAAAATTAATCAGAAAAGAAAAAGAGGGCCACTATATCCTGATCAATGGAACGATTAACCAGTAAGATTTCACAATCTTAAATGTTTATGCACCAAACTCTGGTGCACCAAACTTTACAAACACAATCCTTTAGGACATCAAGGCATAGATAAATCCCAGAACACTAATAGTGGGGGACTTCAATACCTCACTGAGCCCTTTGGATAGGTCAACTGGACAAAAAACAAACACAAACAAACAAACAAACAAAAAACCCAGAGAGACATCAGAACTGAACAATACAATACACCAAATGGACCTCACAGATATCTGTAGAATATTCCACCCAAACACCAGAGAATATACTTTCTACTCAGCACCCCATGGAACATGGGACACAAAAGAAATGTCAACTAATACAAAAGGATTGAAATTATTCCATCCATTCTATCAGACCACAGTGCAATAAAGCTTAATATTAACACCAGTGTAAGCCCTACTAACTATAAAAACACATGGAGACTAAACAGCACAATCCTGAATAATGAGTGGGTCAGAAAAGAAATAAGAATGAAATAAAAGCATTCCTGGAGCTAAATGAAAATAACAATACAACACCTGTGGGATATATTAAAGTCAGTCCTAAGAAGGAAATTTATAGCCCTATGTGCTCACATTAAAAAACAAAACAAACAAACAAACAAACAAACAAAAAACAGAAAGAGAACAAATAAGCAATCTAACACTGCAGTTAAAAAAACACTTGAGAGGCAAAAACAAATGAATCCTAAACCCAACAGACAGGAATAAATAACAAAAATCAGAGCAGAAATCAATGAAATAGAAACAAAGGAAATAATACAAAAAAAAAAAAAAAAAAAAAAAAAAAAAAAAAAAAACAAAAAGAAAGAAGGAACACTCCAAATCATAGCATTCCCCTGGATGAAATGGGGAACATGTCAACACAGGTAAAGAATTAAGAGCCAGACAATTGCCATATGCAAATACTTCAAAGACCTATAATCTACTAAATTTATAAACCTAAAAGAAAATGGATGAATATTTCTGAAGTCTTGAGATTCGCCGAAAGCTTAACAAAGAAGAAGATTGACAGCTTAAGCAACCCCATAATACTTGAGGAAATTGAAGATGTAATAAAAAGCCTCCCAGTAAAAAAAATAAAAAAAAAAAAAAAAAAAAAAAAACAGTTCCAGATGGTTGTGACAGCAGATTTCTATAAAACATTTAAGGAAGTCTTACAACCAATTACTTACTCAAACTTTTCAGAAGGATACAAAACAGAGGGAGGAATATCACAAATTCCTTCTTTTTTTTTTTTTTTTTTTTTGTTTTTTGTCTTTTCGAGACAGGGTCTCCCTGTAGTCCCAGCTGTCCTGGAACTCACTCTGTAGACCAGGCTGGCCTTGAACTCACAAAGATCCGCCTGCCTCTGCCTCCTAAGTGCTAGGATTAAAGGCGTGCGCCACCACACCTGGCTCCAAATTCCTTCTTAGAAGCCAGCATCGCTCTAATACCAAAACCAGGCAAAGACACAAACAAGAAAGAAAACTATAGCCCCATATCATTAATGAACACAGATGCAAAAATTCTCAACAAAATACTTGAAAATCACATACAGACCCACATCAAATACATCATCCATCATGACCAGGTTGGATTCATACCAGAGATGCAGGGATGGTTTAACATACATAAATCAATAAATATCATAAAACACATAAATGGACTGAAAGATGAAAACCACATGATCATCTCAATTGATGCAGAAAAAGCTTTTGACAAAACCCAGCATCCCTTCATGCTTAAAGCCCTAGAGGGAATTGGACTTGAGGGATTATTCCTCAATGTAATCAAAGCCATATACAAGAAAACTACAGCCAACATCATCCTAAATGGAGAAAAGTTGGAAGTATCCCCCTTAAAAGCAGGAACATGGCAAGGCTGTCCACTATCACCACTCCTATTCAATATAGTGCTTGAAATGCTTGCTAGGACAATAAGGAGAGAAAGCAAAATTAAAGGAGTACCAACTGGAAAAGAGGAAGGAAAACTATCCCTTTTTGCAGATTATATGATAGTTTATCTAATGGATGCTAAAAACTCCATCAGAAAACTTTTATATAAAAGTTTCAGTAAAGTGGCAGGATATGAAATAAACCTAGATAAATCAGTAGCCTTTCTTTACACCAACAATAAGCAACTGGAGAAGGAATATAAGGGGACCTTCCCAATCACAATAGCCTCAAAAATAAAAATGCCTAGGCATAAACTTAACCAAAGACACCGAAGACCTCTACAACACAAATTTTAAAATCCTGAAGAAGGAGATCAAAAATGACATCAAAAGATGGAAAGACCTCCCATGCTCATGTATTGGAAAAATTAATATAGTAAAAATGTCAGTTCTACCCAAATTAATATACAGATTCAATTCAATCCCAATCAAAATCCCCATGACCTTTTTCACAGACTTGGAAAAAAAATCCTTAAATTCATGTGGAAAAACAAAAGACCCCAAATAGCTTAAGCAACCCTGAGTGAAAAGTGCAATACTGGGGAAATTACATTACCAGACTTCAAGCTCTATTACAGAGCTATAGTCATAAAGACAGCCTGGTACTGGCAAAAAACAGACCCATTGGCCAATGGAACAAAATTGGAGATACAAACTTGAGCTCATATAACTTCAGCCACCTCATATTTGACAAAAGGGCCAAAAAAGCTCAAAGGAGGAAAGATAACATTTTCAACAAATAGTGTTGGCAAAACTGGATCACTATTTGTAGAACTGGATTACCATCTGTAGAAAAACCCTGACCTCTTGCCCTGCACAAAATTAAACTCCAAGTAGATCAAAGATCTCAACCTGAAACCTGAAACCCTGAATGTGATAGAAGAAAAAGTTGGCAGCAACCTACAAGACATAGGCATAGGAAAAGACTTTCTAAATTGAACAAGAAATAAGAACAACAGCTGACAAGTGGGACATCATCAAACTCAAAAACTTTTGTTCAGCTAAAGAAACAATCAAGGAAGTGGAGAGAAAACCCACAGAGTGGGGGGAAAACTTAACCACTGATACATCTGTCAGAGCATTCATATCCAGAATATGTAAACTACTTAAAAAACAAAGAAGTTAGAAAACAAATGATCTACTCAAAAGATGGAGTAAAGAGATAGACACTTCACCAGTCAGTAAAGATGGCTGAGAAACATCTTTTTGTTTTGTTTTGTTTTGTTTTGCTCTTTTCGAGACAGGGTCTCCCTGTAGCCTCAGCTGTCCTGGAACTCACTCTGTAGACGAGGCTGGCCTTGAACTCACAAATATCTGCCCACCTCTGCCTCCCAAGTGCTAGGATTAAAGGCCTGTGCCACCACGCCCAGCCTGAGAAGCATCTTAAAAAGTGTTCAACATCATTAGTAATTAAGGAAATGCATATTAAAACCACACTAAGGTATCATATCACTCCAATAAGACAACCCAATATCAAGAAAACAAAAGATACCAAATACTGGAGAGGTTGTGGGGAAAGGGGAACACTCATCCACTGCTGGTGGGAATGTAAACTGTTACAATCACTGTGGAAAGCAGTATGGAGAACCCTTAAAAAACCCAAAATAAGCCTACCTCCTGACCCTGCCATGCCACTCCTGGGTATATACCCACACAACTCAATCTTACTGCAAAGATACATTCACAGCTATGTTTATTGCAGCTCTCTTCACAACAGCCGAGACCTGGAACCAACCCAAATGCCCCTCAACTGATGACTGAACAAAAACGTGGTATATCTACACAATAGAGTTCTATGCAGTGGTAAAGAAAAATGACATCATGAACTTTGCTGGTAAGTGGACAGAACTCGAAGCCATTATGCTAAGTGAAGTAACACAGTCCCTGAAACAAAAAAAAAGGTGAATGGTTTTCCACATTTGTGGATGCTGACACCAAATCCCCAGTTGGCAGGCAAACTGAGCGACTTTATTATTATATTTCATTGTATCTGAAAACAACTGTGCTATTCCAATGTGAAACGCTTAATTGGCTCTAGAAGTGTCCTACCACTTGTATTCACACATTGTAATTACCATATATGGGTGGAAGATATGTATTCATATTCTAAAAAAAAAAGCATGTAAAGTTATACTTTTTTTTTTTTTTGTTCTTTTTGAGACAGGGTCTCGCCTTGTAGGTCCCAGCTGTCCTGGAACTATCTCTGTAGTCCAGGCTGGCCTTGGAACCCTCACAAAGACTGCCTGCCTTGGGCTCCAAGCCTGCTAAGGATAAAGGCATGCCGACCAGCCCAAGGCCGGCTGTAACTTCTTTTTAACTTCATTGCAACTTTAACTGCTAAAATGTGAATCTCTAAATGTTTGTTTTGGAATTAACCTAAGTTTATTTTCGAGAATTTGTAGTTTTGTTAATATATATATATATATATATAATATATTATATTATATAATATACATATTTTGGGAAAAATATAAAATTGAAAGGGGAACAAAAAAAGGAGCAGAGAAAAACCTCATTAAAAATTGTCCAAAATAGTTTAAAACCTTGTGCATCGAAAAGGTTATAAAAGATTGAAAAAAGGATGGCAAGACAGGACTTAACATGTATATAGAATCCATGAGCTTCTGGCGGGGGGTGGGGGACATAAAGGGTGGGCATGGGTGGGGGAATGAGTCTAAATTTGATTAAGAAATGTTGTATGAAATGTGCTCAATAAAAATTAACTTTAAAAATAAATAAATAAATGATTAAAAATAAAAGAAAAAGAAAGCATTAAATGCCTGTAATCTAGCAAGTTGATGTGTAACATCAGGTATTATATACTTACTAAAAAAATAGAAAGAAAAAGAAAAAAGAAGAAAGAAAGAAAGGAAAAGAAATAAAGAAAGGAAAGAAAGAAGAAAAAAAGAAAAGAAAAAGAATTATTCAGTTTGCATTCCAAATAGAGATTTGGTGCCAGAGATCCACAAATAGAGGGCACCATTATGCGCGTCTGTTTATCTGGACTGTGTTTATTTCACTTAGCATAATGAGCTTTCTAGTTCCATTCCATTTACCTGCAAATTTTCATGATGTCATCGTTTCTTTACTGCTGAATAAATTCCCATCTCTGAGATGTATCCACATTTTTCTTTATCCACCCTTGTCTTGGAGGGACACTTGGGTTGTTTCCAGCTCTTCACTATTGTGAAGCGAGCTGTGTGGACCTGTCTAGGTTGGGCAGCTGCGTTGCTTCAGTTGGGGGTGTGTTGCTTCACATCTGCAGGGCACTGATCTACATTCCCTGGGAGCCAGCAACTTGACACTTTGCACTCACTTCTCGGTCTCCCCTCAGTCCCTAAACTTTATTGAGATATCTTTTTTCCATAGCACAAGGGAAAGACCACCCTTTTGATATGTGGATTCCTGTCTTCTTTATACTCTTAAGATCATATATGATCGTATATAGATAGGTATATTTGTAATCTTTCTAATCGTCGTGATTTGAATGAGAATGTCCTGCATATGCTCCAAGTATTTGGACATTTTGTCCCCAGTTTGTGATGCTAGTTTTTGGAGGACTTAGAAGGTATGATCATGATGGAGGAAACATGTCACTGGGGGTGGACTTGAAAAAGCCTTGCCAGTCTCCTGTTGCTCTCTCTGCTTCCTGTTCCTGGTTGAAGATGTGAGCCTCAGATTCTGCACCAGCTCCTGCCACCATGCCTCTCTGCCATGATGGACTCTATTCCCTGGAACTGATAACTAGAAAGCTCAAATAAGCTCTTTCCCTTTTAATACAGCTCCCTTGGTCATTTGTGGTATTATCATAGCCAACAGAATAGTGAACTAAATATTTCATTAATAATATATGATACTATTCATATATATATATATATATATATATATATATATATATATAATTTGACTCCCAATGTCCTTTGGTATGGATCCATCCACTAGTCCTACCAAGAGTTTGAACCCTCTAAAACACTGTCTTCACCCCTCCCAGCAGCCAGCAGTTGCTTCTTATTCCTTAGATTGGGTTGGGATTTTGACTTTCCCATGTCTATGGTAGGATTGTGTATGGGTTGAATTTGTACAGCAATTGCGTATGCTATCACTATTGCTGTGAGTTCATATGAGTAAACTGATTTCTGGAAGCCTTTTTCCTTGTGGCTATCAGTCCCCATTGACTCTTACAATCTTTCTGCCTCTTCTTTTTCAATGATCCCTTAGCCTTGGGAGGCATTTGAAATAGCTGTCCTATTAGTCTGGGTTGTTTTGATATACTTTTCTTTTTTTTTTAATTAACTGATTTTATTTTTTATTTTTTTAAGAAAAACATGATTTAATTTATAATTGTAGATGTACAGAAACTGCGTAATTTTAAAAAATCCTTTACTCAGGTACTTAAAAGCCATTAGGGAGAAGAATATTTCCTTATTACCTAAAGTGAACAAACAAATTCAAAGCTTAAGACATTGTATTAAACAATAGAAACAGATATGAAAATAGACTATTCTAGATTAGTAGTTCTCAGATTTTCCTATGAAAGCATCACTTTTTTTTTATTAATGCTTTGTGAATTTCATACATCATTTTCCAATTCAGTTCAGGCATATATCCCCTTCCCTTCCCCCCATCCCACCCCTACCCATCCCAGATCATGCATTCTGCTGTAACTTTTCTGCATCTTTCTCTGTTTTTCTGTTTTGTTTTGTTTTCTTGCATTACGAGTTTAGGGAGAATTTTTGCTTGTTTTTGAGACTGGGTCTCCCTGTAGCCACACATGGCCTAGAAATTGCTATGTAGAACAGGTTCGTTTCCATCTCACAAACATCTGCTTGACTGTGCCTCCAGAGGCTAAGATTAATGTTGTACCACCACACCTGGCAGTTTTGGGAGAATTTTAATCATGAAGTGATATTGAATTAGATCACATACATCTTTGGAATCATTTGAAATAATCCTGTTTGTATACATCATTGTGCTAATGTGTATTGTGCTAAATGATTTGCATGTGTTGAACATTTTCATTGCAGGTGCACAGGTCACACTTGGTAATGGTATGTGAGCCTTTAAAATGCAATTGGATTCACTTTGCAAATATTTTAATGAAGACTTGTCTTCACCAGGCATTGTCTATTAGAGCCAGTTTTCTTTAGTGTCTTTGTTGGTCTTTCGTCTTAGAGTAATTGTTGCCTTTTAAAGGAATTTGAAAGTGCTTGCTCTTCCATTGTTTAGAAGTGTTGGTATAAGTTGGAAATGATTCATAGAATTCACTCATGAAGTTGCAAAATATTAGTTTATTTGCACTAACAATTTAGTTTCCATACTATGCAAAAGTCTTCTGACTCCCTGTAGATTTAGGATTTTAATGGAAAAATTTTTATCTTTAATGTAACATATCCATTAATGTTTTGTCAGTATAATTATTTTTATTTATTTACATTTTAACTTGTACACTAGAATCCAAAATGATTGGTGTCCCATAGTTACAAAATTGAAATACTCTATATTTGTGCATATTCTTGTCTTTACCAGTGAATTTTAAAAACCCATGTGCTTTCATATTACTGTTGCAATATTTTACTTCAATCTGAAGATCTCCTTTTAGTGGTTCCTGTAAAGCCTTTCTAGAGTAGTAAACTTCCTCAGGTATTCTTTGCAATGTCTTTAAGTTTTTATTTTTTTATTTTTGAGGATTTCTTTTTCTATGTATGGTACACTTATTTGTCTGTGTCTGCATTTGGAAAATGGGCACAAAACTTTTAAATTCATCATTTTCCTAGTGTATCCTAGTCCATACATTTTACACAAAAAATGTTATAAAACCAAAATTACAGTTTTGAACACAGCATAGAAACCAAGTGGAGCAATGCTGTATCTCTACAGTGTGCAGAAGAGAAGATGCAATTGGAGATACTTCAGCTGAGTGCATGTATAGAAGACAGGACACAGGCACCATGCTTAGTATTTTCTACCTGTCCAGTTTATTTTACATTTCCCTTCTTGAATGATTTTCTTCAGTCACATTGTTCCTCTTTTGGTTTTGTGGGTTCCACTGTCTGACTCTCTTTACCAAACTTGTGCTTTCTACCTTTCTCATGATGACCCCTAAAATCTTACTTTTCCTCTGAACATAACTTATTCCTTTTTGTTGGCTCTGCACTGAGTTCTCTTATTTAATGCTCACTATTTTTAACTGTGTTCTCTGTGTACACAGTACAGTATCTGTATTTCCATCAAAATATTAAGAGCAAAATCTTCATGGCCTCTGTGTTTAACTGAACTTATAATAACATATTAGAATGATATAACTCTTACATGTCTATTCTGTAATAATTTAATATCTATATCTCTTACCCATCAGATATTAAATAAATTCTTGCACCAAAAAGATACTAATCTAGGGAGGCAGTTTGATAGAAGGAAATTTAAAGACTCCAGTTTTCCAGATGGAGAATGGGCAGCTTGTAAATTATGAAGTTTGTTAACACTTGACATTTTTAACCAAAGTATGTAAGACCATATGTCAGGGATAGGGACATTCCAGAAGGGTTTATACAAATATTGGAGAGGGAAGTTTATGGTCTCTAAGGCCCTGTATGACCTTTATATACTGTGATTTGCAATTAACTTTGTAATATAACTTGCTTGTAATCAAGAACATCTAATATTTTAAAAGCAGTCTCAAAACATTCTGAAACATCACAGTATAAGCCCATTGATTGCTCATATTAAATTCATAGTCAATGACTGGGTAAAAGAGTAAATATGAGGAACGATTTTCTTTATTTCTTGTTTTGTTTCCTCCTAAGGATTTGAAGTCATATATTAAATCAGTGTACACACAATGGAAAATGTGAAATAGATTTTAATTAATTAATTAATTAATTAATTGAACTCCATCTTGTAGATGCACCACATTTTTCTCTATCCACTCATCAGTTGAGGGGCATTTGGGTTGGTTCCAGCTTTTTGCTATTGTGAACAGAGCTGCAATAAACATAGCTGTGCATGTATCTCTGTAGTAAGATGAGTCTTGTGGGTATGTACTCAGGAGTGGTATGACTGGGTCAGACGGCAAGCTCATTTTGAGTCTTCCAAGGGTTCTCCACACTGCTTTCCATAGTGGCTGTACAAGTTTACATTACCACCAGCAAAGGATGAGTGTTCCCCTTTCCCCACAACCTCTCCTGCACTTGGTATCATTTGTTTTCTTGATCCTAGCCAGTCTTATCGGAGTGAGATGATATCTTAAAGTGGTTTTAATTTGCATTTCCCTAATTATTAGTGACATTGAACACTTTTTAAGATGTTTCTCAGCCATCTCTAATTCCTCACCTGTGAAGTCTCTGTTCAGCTCTTTGCTCCATCTTTTGAGTGATTCATTTGTTTTCTTTCTTCTTTGTTTTTTTGAGTAGTTTATATACTCTGGAAATCAATGCTTTGTCAGATGTATCTGTGTTGAAGATTTCCTCCCATTCTGTGGGTTTTCTCTTCACTTCCTTGATTGTTTCTTTTGATGTACAGAAGCTTTTGAATTTAATGAGGTCCCATTTGTCAATTGTCAACCTTAATTCTTGTGCAGCTGCTGTCTGACTTAGAATCTTTTCCTATGCCCCTATGGGGGTCTTTTTTTGTTTTAAAGTCCCCCTGCTGGCCAATGTTTTCTTCTATTGGCTCCAAGTGTTGAGGGTTCATGTTGAAGGTTTGATATAATTCAGGTTGATTTTTGTACAGTTTGAGTGGTAGGGGTTTAATTCATTCTTCTACAAGTGGTGATCCAGTTTTGCCAGCTCCACTTGCTGAAGATGTTTAATGTCATTATTCAGAAAAATATATATATTGAATAAGTTTCAATAATAATGTTTAAATATATGCATATATTTTTTAATATTTAATCATTCTAATATACATACCTTCTTAAACATTTACCATTACTTTATGGAAAAAATTCTATAAATGTTTCTTTCTAACTTGTTAAAATTTATAATGTCATTATTCTCTGTGGTCACCATCTATGACATAGCAAGTCAGAACTTCTTGTTCTTAATTCTAACCTACTAAACATTGATCAATTTATCCATAGTTAACCATCTTGTTCTTGTCTCTCTCCCTGTTCTTTGGTGGCCAGCCACATTTTACTCTTATTTTTTGTTTGTTTTAATTTGGTTTGTTTGTTTGTTTTTCATCCAGAATATTTTTCATTCACCATTTGAGATAGATACTGTGGAACTTGTATTTCTATGCCTAGTATAGTGTACTTAGCATAACCTCTATTTTTATCCATGTTACCCTAAATAATAATTTCCTGACTTTTTTGGGGGGGTCTTTTTGAGACAGGTCTCCCTGTAGCTCCAGCTGCCCTGGAAATCACTATGTAGACCAGGCTGGCCTTGAACTCACAAAGATCTGCCTGCCTCTGCCTTTGGAGAGCTGGGATTAAAGGTGTTTACCACTACATCCAGAAATGTCATGACTTTTTATGTGAAAGTAATATTCCATTACACATCCTTATATATCACTATATAAATATATGTGTGAAGGTACACAAAACTCTTTACATGCTCTTCTTTTGATTGACAATTTGTTTCTTGCTTTTCTAATTATATCTAAAAAAACATATGATTTCTGGGGCTGGAGAGAATGGCCTAGCGGTTAGAGCGCCGACTGCTCTCGCAAAGGACCCGGGTTCGAGTCCCCGGCACCCACCTGGCGGCCGAGACCGTCTGAAACTCCAATTCCAGGAGAACTCCAAGCTCCATGGGAATCCGAGACCCTCTTCGACCTTCTCGTGGCATTGCACCGACATGGGTGCACAGACCTGCCATGCAGACAGTACATTGATTACACTATTTACGAAAAAAAAAAAAAAAAAAAAAAAAACATGATTTCTAACTCAAGAATTACAGGACCTTCATTGTAATAAGTTTATGACTTTAATTTTTAAAAACTTTTGAATTTTTAAGATTTTATTTATTTTTATAACATGTGTGCATGTGCCTCTGTGTAAGTATGTACACATGAGTACTGGTGCCTATGAAGGCCAAAACATGTGTTGAATCCCCTGGAGGGGGGATTGTGAGCCATCCATTGTGGGCTCTGTAACACAAACTCCTCCTTACACAATATATATGTAGTTCTATATAGTTTGTACAATTGCATGTATGCTTTTTAAATTGCTTATATGTATGTGTGTTTTGCCTGCATATATTTAAGTGTATTCTTTGATTAAATTTTGATAATTTCCTTGTAGACATTAAATATTGCTTGAATTGTCTGTGTTCTTACTGCATTTAAAGCCATTTAGTGATCTTTTGATCTATTAGCCATACATGCAGCAGACTATATTTTCTAATACCTAAGTCATAGTGTACAGAATGGTGAAGTTTTTTTTTTTAATTTCCTTTTTTTTTAATTAGATTTATTTTTTTAAGGGATTCTACAATACAATGACACAGTTGTTTTGCAGATAGCATTGATGTCACTCATGTCATACAATCAGGTAATCTGTGCATTTTGCAAGTATTCATGTCCAAATTTTGAACAACCAAGGTTCCCATATGTCCATTTGGAGAAGCTTGTATGCCAGGTAATGTTTCGATCAATGTCAGGAGTCGCAGAGCTATATTCCTGGTAGTCCTCATAATTCACCCTATCTCCCTCCAACACACCTTTACAATCTACCAGTACGCCTCCTCTTCTGCAGTTTGGCTCCCTGGGCTTTTGGGAAGATGGGGCAACAAGTGGGTGAGAAGAAAACGGTCTAATTTCTTTGGAGTTCTCATTTTGGACTCCAGTTCTGTTCAGGTTGTTCCTTTCATGGATTGAAAGCTTTTCAGTGATACCTTTTTTAGTCATATTAAAGCACAAGCTATTGGATGTAACAGCATTTAAGCAGTACCAATCATTATGTCAAGCTAAGATGTGAGCATCGACACAGTTCTTGGATGGTATCTTAATCTGGAAACTGTGGTTTCTCTATAAAGCATGACAAGTTCTTACTGTGGATCACAACATCGCCCAACCACGCCGAGTGAGGACATAGCTTGTGGCATCAGCTGTGATGTTATTCCTCCAAGGGAGAGAGTTAATAGCCAATAGATTTGGGATATATATAGACACTTGCTGCCACTGTTGCACAGCACCTCCAGGCATTTGAAGGTGTAGCTGATATTGATAGCGGAGTCTTGCTTGTCCTCAGGGAGACCAATATTTGCTTATTGCTTAGTGGCTTTTGGTAATGCTCTCTAGCCTTTCAGAGGCCAGTTGTATGCTAGCAAGTGACGTCTCATAAACATTTTTCATGCTCACCAGCAGGTCTTGACAACAGGGACTTAACTGCCTTTCTCCTTGCACACATCCCACTTATAGGCAAACTGCCTTTATAATTTGGGGGTGGCGGGTTTGGATCCCCTAGCCAGTATCTCCTAGGCAGAATAATTATTCATTGCTGATGTCAGAGTTTCCTGTACTAATATATTTAGCTTAATTATCCCACTGCTTATAAAAATTTTACTATTGAATTGGCTCTAGTTAGGGAAATATCCTTTCACAGTTACTATGCCTTGCAATCAGTTAATACGTTCATGCCTTGTTTTTATACGGGAGAATTCCAACTGTATATCAGTTGGCTCTAGTTTACAGATAGGGAGTGGTTTCATTACCATCATCTTTTTCTTTTTCCAAAAAGAAGGGGGAGAGGTAGGAAGGCTTCTCAGCACCTGGAAGGTAAACGTCATTAGACCACATTATAAAGAGTTATCCCAAATAGAATTCATAGAGATGCTTGGTGTCTGTGTCTCAGGCAGTCTGAGTTCCTCATTCCTTAATGTTCAGATGGGTCAGACTCCCTGCTGACATTTCCCAGTCCATCCTGCAAAGCCATGCAATGTTGTATGTTTTCAGGCATTAGATTGGTGATTTTTACCAGTGGGAACATAAAATTCTCCTCCCATTGTTAGTTCAAGATCAGAAAATTAAAATTTTTCAGAATAGGATTAGAACACAGAGTTTTCCCATTTGTATCCCAGAAAAGGATAGTACCCTGCCTCCCACCTCCTCTTTTTTTTTTCATTTTTATGTTTTGACCTATAGATGCCTAAGTTGTATTACACACCCATAAACAGGGGCCAAGGCAATAAGCTTTTCATTAAATTTACCCAATCAGTTTATCATTGACTGTATGCTACTTATTTGGGGAAGAAATTTAAGCTTAGTTCCTTTAAATTGTCCTACAAGTATAAGAAAGTGTTATAATGTGATGTGTGTTATTCACGAAAAAATATATAGGCCATTTGTATACCTTAACCCAGTAACAAATTATAAATAAAACCCTTAACATTTTATATTCCAATTAGTTCAGTTGTATTACCATTTCCACCAAAATTTTCAACCAAATTTAACTAATCTTTTATTTAATTAATCATTTCACTAAGCCTTAAAAGCTTGGGCAGAGTTGAGTACCTGCTAAGTAATTTTTACCCAATAAACACTTTCTCTTTAATGCTATATGACAGGACTAAAACTTCTACTTGGGAAATAAGAGGTTTATGAGCCCTTAGTTCCTTTATATTGTCCTACAATAAAAGAAAGTGTTACACTGATGTTGTGTATTCTTTCAGAAAATTATAGAGACCAACCCAATACCAACTATAAATAAAACAACTAGCATTTATATTCCCAGTTAGTTCAAATGTCAGTATTTAGCTCCCCCCCTTTTTTTTGCACAAGAATCCTTCACATATAAAACGCAATTTGCAAGCAGTTGTTGCCCAAACCCACACAGCCAAAGGCTCTCCACCATCCAGCTGGAGCAGCTTGAATGTTCAATCAAAGTTGATCAATAAATGTCCAGACTATATTTCTATAGTTTACCTTTCACCCCTATCGCAGCCCTACAATATACACTCCCCTTCTTCCACAGAATGTTCCCTAAGCTTTAGAGAGGTGCACAGGTAGACGAGAAGCACACAGTCTACTTTGTCTGGAGAAGACGTTTTGGACTCTAAATCAGTCTTTTCTGTTTCTTTCATACTGTGTACCGATTGCCCAGGACAGGCTTTCAATCCTGCTAAGGAAGCATAAGCGATTAGATATATATGTATTTAAGCAGTACTAATTGGGTTTTTTTTCTAATTGTTATGGTAGGTTTATTTGGTATAGACACAGATATTGGGTGGTATGTTAATTCCTGGACTTACTTTGTTTTTTTCCCCTGAGAGATGACAAGGCCTTACATGGTGGCATATAAATTTCCTAATCACTAGAAGGTATAAGCTTGTGGCAAAATCCTGAGTTATTCCTCCAAGGAGAGAATAATATCAATTAATTTGGGATATACAGACATATGGCGCCACTGCTGCACAGTAATCCCAGGCAGGTAAGGTGAAGCTGATGTTGGTGGAGAAGTTTTGTTGACTCAAGGAGACCAAAATTTGGTTTATTGGTTCATTGGCCTTTGGTAACATTCTGGTATTCCAGAGACCATCTGTTACTTGCAAGTGTGATCTCAGTACATTTTTTCCCATGCTTACATCAGGTTCATTGACAGCAGGGCGGACCTTACACTTCTTTTCTTGCAGATATCCCAGTTTACAGGCAATAGGCTTTAACCTTTTTGGGGGGGGGCGCTGGGTCCCTGTGCTAGCATGTCCTTGGCAGAGTAATCCATTGCTGCTATCAGTGCTCTCTTTTATTAATATATGAACTTACTTAAAGAGACTTTATCTTATATTTTGTTTCTGAATAGACAATACCCTTGTATCAGTTCCTATGTATATTTGTCAATTAAAGAAAGCAGTTGTTTTCAAATTTTATAAGAGATTATTTCTATAACAGTCAGCTCTAATTATCGTTAAAGAATGACTTCATTACCACCCTGTTTTCCTTTCTTCTATGAAAAGAGGTAAGGAAGTCTCTCCTCGTATTGAAACTGTGCTGCATCTAGAAGGTAAATGTTCATTAGTGAATATGTAAACAGATGTTACATCCTGATGGTTCCTCAGAGATGGTTTGAGCTGTAGCAGTCTGAGGCTATCTTCTTTTAGTGGTTACAGATGTGGTGACTTCTTGCTGGTATTTCTTGGTACAACCTACACGACGGAAGGCTGTATCCTTTCTCAGCCTTTGAGTTGCTGACGTTTTGACCTGTAGGAACATAAAAATCTTTTCCAGTAGTTATCTTAGGATTTAAATTGAAAATTTTTGACAAAAAGGTTTAATTCGTATCTGTATCTCCCCTTTTTAAATTTTTATTTTATTTTTTGACCCTCATGAGTCTCAAAAAGGGCAGTGGTATTACACATACCTATAGAAAGGACAGGTGTAATTTCATACAAATTCTTTCCTTTTTTTTTGGGGGGGTGGAGTGCATGTTCGTAATTGGGAAAGCAAAATAATTCCTTTAGGTAATTATTCTACAGGTAAAAGAGTATGTTACAAGATGATACTGCATTACACCAAAATTATAGACAGCTCAACATTTTTATGTTAATCCCAAAGTTATTGTTATGTAAATTTTGAGTAAAATACCAATGTTACTTTAAATTAATATACATTAAATAGAATATAGAACCCATGTCCCTCTCCTCTCCCCCCCCCTTCCCAGTTCACGATCCCCTTCAGTCAGTTTTCTGATGTAGTCATTCTGTTGCTGTTCTTTTAATATCATCCCTCTCCACAAGAAATATTTAATACTGGGTTTATTTGCTCTAGGCATCCAATATGAGGGAACCATTCTAATCGTTTGCTTTCTGTTGATTGTGTACTTCACTTATATAATGATCCGTCCAGCTCATCATTTACCTGCAAAGCTTCATGATATTCATCTGCTTGCCTTAATTGTTGCATAGATTTCCATTGTGGACATGTACCACATTTTTTCTATCCACTCATCAGTTGAGGGGCATTTGGTTTGGTTTCCAGCTTTTTTGCTATTGTGAACAAGACTGCAATAAAGTATAGCTTGGCATTTTCTCTGCAGTAAGATCGATTCTTGTGGGTTATGTACACAGGAGTTGGTATGTCTGGGTCAGATGGCAGCTCATTTTGAGTATTCTCAGGTTCTCCACACTGTCTTTCCAAATGGCTGTACGAAGTTTACATTACCACCAGCAAATGGCATTGAGGGTGTTCCCCTCCCCACAACCTGCTCGGCATTGGTATCTTTTTCTTGATCCTGGCCAGTCTTCATTCGGGGTGAGGTGATATCTTAAGTGGTCTTAATTTGCATTTTCCCTAATTATTAGTGAACTTGAACCTTCTTTAAAGATTTTATCAGCATCTCTATTCCTCCTCTGTAAATCTCTTATCAGCTCTTTGCTCATCTTTTTGAGTGATTTCATTTGTTTTCTTTTATCTTTTGCTTTTTTGAGTAGTTTTATACTCTGGAAATCAAATTGCTTTGTCAGTATGTATCTGCTAGTGAAGAGTTTCTCCCATTCTCGTGGGTTTTTCTCTTACTTCCTTATTGTTTCTTTGATGTACAGAAGCTTTTGAATTTAAATGAGGTCCCATTTGTCAATTGTCGACTTAATTCTTGTGCAGCTGGCTGTCCTGATTTAGGAAGTATCTTTTCTCTACACCTATGTCTTGTGTATCCTGCTGCCAAGTTTTTCTTCTTCCTCCCAGAGTTGATTAGGGGTTTCATCGTTAAGGTCTTTAATCCATAGGAATGACTTTGTACAGAGGCGAGAGGTAACGGTTTAATTTCATTCTTCTACAAGTAGGTGAATCCAGTTTTGCCACGCACCACTTAGTGAAGATCCTGTCTTTCCTCCACTGTGTTTTCTTGGCCCCTTTATCAAATATAGGTGGCTGAAATATTATGTGCTCAGGTTTTGGATTGTTCAGTTTTATTACCTTGGTCAATTGGTCTGTTTTGTGCCAGTAAAAAGCTGATTTTATGAATATAGCCCTATAATATACTTTAAATCTGGTGACGAGATCCCCCCTGTAAATGCTCTTTTTGCTCAGTTGCTTGTGCTATTCGGGTCTTTTGTTTTTTTCCAAATGAAATTGAGGATTTTTTTTCCAAAGCTGTTAGAAGCTGCTTGGGGATTTTGATTGGATTGCATTAAATATGTATACGGTTTGGTAGAATAAACATTTTTACTATATTTATTTTCCCAATCCATACAGCGGAGGTTTTCCATCTTCCGATGTCTTCTCAATTTCCTCTTCAGAGGTTTAAAATTTTTGTGTAGAGATCCTTGTGTCTTTGTTTAGGTTTGTTCCTATGTATTTAATTGTTTTTTTTGTGAGGCTATTTAAGTGGAAAAGTGGGAAGGTCTCCCTTGTAGTCCTTCTTCAGTTGCTTTATTGCTGGTCGTGACAAGAAAGGCTACTGATTTTCTGAGGTTTATGTTGTATCCTGTGCCCTTATGAAAGTTCCTTAATCGTTTTCTAGGAGTTTTCTGTGGAGTTCTTAGCATCCCCTTAAGTAGACAATCATATCATCAGCAAAAAGGAATAGCTTGACTTCCTTTTTTTTTTTTTTTTCCTTTTTACTTTCCTTTTTCTTTCTTATAGCCCTAGCACGGGTTCAAGCACTGCATATCTGAAGAGGAGTGGTGACAGCGGGCAGCCTTGCCAAGTTCCTACCTCTTTAAAGGGAATGCCGCTGTCCTTTTCCCCATTTAGGATGATCTGGCTGTGGGTTTCCCTGTATATGGCTTTGATTACATAAGGATACCTCCAATGCAATTCCCTCTAGGATAAACATGAAAGATGCTGGATTTTGTCAACGGCTTTTTTCCGTGTCCCATTGAGATGATGTGTGGTTTTTGTCTTTCAGTCCGTTAATATACTTGATGATGATTTATTGATTTCGTATGTTGAACCATCCCTGCATCACTGGTATGAATCCAACTTGGTCATGTTGGATGATCTTCTTGATGTGGTCTGTATGTGATTTGCCAGTATCTAATTTAGAATTTTTGGCATCTGTGTTCATTAGGGAGTGGGTTAATAGTTTCCTTTTTGGTTGCAATCTTTGCCTGGTTTGGTATTAGTCGTGATGCTGGCTTCATAGAAAAATCTGGGAGAATCCTCCAATTGTTATCCTTTAACAGCTATGAGTATAAGTGTTGTTAAGGTCTTTTTAAAAATAATTTTATAGAATCTGCTTGTGAAACAGTCTGGGCCTGGGCATTTTTTGGTTGGGAAGCTGCCTATTACATCTAATTTCTTCATTTATTATTGGACTATTTAAGCTGTCGATCTCTTCTTGGTTCAGCTTTGGTGATCCCAGGATTTCAGATATTAATCACCATTTCTTCTAGGTTTTTCAATTTAGTAGAGTATAGGTTTTGAAGTAATCCTTATGGTTGTCTGGATCTTTTCAATTGTCTGTTGTGATATTGTCCCCTTTCATTGCAGATTCTATTGATTTGGAGTTGTTCCTTTTTTTCTTTTAGTAGACTGGGCTAGAGGTCTGGTCTGTCTATTTATTCCCTCAAAGAACCCAACTTTTGGATTCCCCTTGATTTTTTGTATGGTTTCTTTTGTTCTATTTCATTGCATCCTCTGCTCTGATTTTTGTTAATTTCTTCCTGCTGCTGCATTTAGGGTTCATTTGTTGTTCTCTCTCAAGTACTTTTTTTTTTTTTTTTTTTTTTTTAGCATCTTCAGCTTCTGGTTATTTTTTTTTTTTTTTTTTTTTAATGTAGGCACTTAGAGCTATAAACTCCCTCTTAGGACTCGCTTTAAAAGTGTCCCATAGTTTTCGCTGTGTGTTTACTGTCATTCAGTTCCAGGAATGTTTTATTTCTTTCTTTATTTCTTCCCTGACCCACTCATTATTCAGTAGGTGTTGTTTTAGTCTCCATGTTTCTTGTAGGCATTTGTAGGGTTTCTGGTGTTGATGTTGAGTTTTATCTGGCACTGTGATCTGAAAGAATGCATGAGATTATTTAAAATCTTTTTGTATTTGTTGAGTTTTCCTGTGTCCCAGTAATGGTCTATTTTGGAAGATGTTCCATGGGGTGCTGAGTAGAAAGTGGTATTCTCTGGCATTTGGGTGAAATATTTAATCAGATGTCTGTGAGATCCGTTGGTGTATTGTATTATTCAGTTCAGATTTCTCTCTTTGTTTATCCTTTGTCCTGTTTTGATCTGTCTAAAAGGTTAGTGGGGTATTAAAGTCCCCCTACTATTAAACTGTGTTGGGTTAATCTGTGCCTTTAGATCCTGAAGAGTTGTCTTACAAAGTGTTGGTGTGCTGGCATTTGGTGCATATATATTCATGATTGTGTGGCCTTCATCGTAAATGTTCTTTTGATAAAGATGTGATGGCCTTCTTTGTCTCTTGGATTTCTTTTTGCTTTGAATTCTATTTTATCTGATACTAGAATTAGCAACACCTCTTTTCTTTTCAGTACTTGCTTGGAAATTTTTTACATCCCCTTCACTTTGATTTGGTGTCTGTCCTTGAATGAGATGGGTTTCTTGTAGACAGCCTAACAGATGGATTTTGTTTCTAATCCATTCTCCAGTCTATGCCTTTTGATTGGGGAGTTTAGTCCTTTAATTTTTTTTAGTCCATTAATATTTATTGTTATAATTGAAAAATGGATGTTTCTTCCTTTCACCTTGCTATCCATTTGGACTTTTAGTCTCTGATTCAACTCCTATGATTATTTTTATTAGTATCTTTCCCTAGGTGCTTGAGGAAGTTGCTCTTCTCTTCTGCCTTTGAATTGCTTCAAGATTTCTGGAGAGTTGGTTTTCCGGAAATATATTCTATCATCTTGCTTATGTTATGGAAGATTTTCTCTCTCCTTCACTTCGAATCAACATTTTTGCTGGTAAAGTTCTGGGTTGGCATCCATCAGTCCTTTAACACTGGAAATCGCTTCTGCTCCATGTTCTTCTTGGCTTTCATAGTTTGCGCGAGAATCATTTGTGATTACTGATGGGTTTCCTTGTAGTGCTTTTTTTTTTGTGGCCTTCAGAATTTATCTTTGTTTTGGGCAACTAGCACTTTCACTATGATATGGCATGGGAGTTTCTTTTCCGATCTGTCTATTTGGAGTTCTATGTGCTCTTGTATTTGATGGGTTTGTCTATTTAGTTTGGGGAAGTTTTTCATCTATTATGTGTTAAGATATGCTTATACTATTTTCTTGGTATTCTTCTCCTTCCCTATTCCTATGATGCGGAAGATTGATCTTTTCAAAATGTCCCTAATTTCCTGGTTGTTCCACTTTTGTGGTATTTTTAAATTTTTCATAATCTTTATTTGGTTTTTAGTTGCTCTTGTTATCTTCCAGATCTGTATTCTTTGCCTCAGCTTCCTCCATTCTATTTTTTTTTTTTTATTAATTTATTTATTTATGATATGTGTATAAGTACTGTCTGCATGCCGTCTGTTGCACCCATGTCGTGCATGCCACGGAGATCAGAGAGGGTCCTCAGATCCCTGGAACTGGATCTCCTGGCATTGGAGCTTCAGATGGTTTCGGCCGCATGTGGGTGCTGGGGATCGAACCCCGGGCCTCTGCCAAGAGCGGGTCGGCACTCTTAACCGCTAGCCATCTCTCCACCCCTCCATTTAATTCTAAGGCTTCTTTCCTTTTCTTGATTGGATGAGTGTCTATTTCCTTTCATTTCATCTGTGATTTCCTTAATAAATCAATTTCTTTTTTGATTTCTCAATCTCTTCTTCGTGCTCCTTACTCGTTTTGGCTTCCTTTTTCAGTGGGTTTCTACTTCCTTAAGGTGTTTGTTTTTTCTCTCTAGTTCTTTCTGGAGTTTGTCATCCTCTTTAGTTCTCTGAATTCTTCTTTTATGTTCTTTAATTCTCTGCATGAAGCTCTGCAATTATTCCTCTAAGGTCTTTTCTGAAGGTCACGTCCAGGGGGATCCCATTGTACTATCTCCTACAGGTTGGTAGAGTGGTGTGGAATTATCCTCACCTTTCCATGTTGTCCCTTCGTATTGTCCTTGGCATATGGATTTCCAATTTTTGATTCAAATCACAATTGCCTTTTCAGTGTGTTGAAAGGTGAAAGCTTCTTTTGTTTAGCTTAACTCCTTCTTACCTTTTTTTTTCTCCTTCCTCTCCCCCTCCTTTTTTATGTGAGTTTGACTTGTCTAGGTTTCAGGCTTTCACTTTGTTTATGACTGATATTGGACGTTCAAGTCCACTCTCCCTCCTCTCTGAGAGTACTTGGTAATCCATTCCACTGGATACTCTCTCTTGCTCAAATCCAATTGTTGGCGGGGGGGGGGGGGGGGGGGTATCGCCTGGCTTAGCCTGCGCCCGCCCTGGCACCTGAGTCAGTCACCAGAGTCAAAGCCATACCCAATGCGCATGGACGCTTCTGTGAAAGGGGGGAAGGGCGACCCGCAGGGCTGAGGACGCGAACCTAGCCCCTGCCAGCCACCTGGTCCTCCGCCACCGACCAGAAATCAATTGTCCAGCCCCACAAAAGTCACTCTGCCCTAAGCTTTAACCTGTCTAGAGCCATGTCGGAAGGCTCCAAGTGTTCCTAACAAGTCCGGACCCGGAGTCAAACACGACCCTACAGCAGGTGAAGTTTAGCAAAATTCATGTCCTGTTTGTGTGGTGTTTTTTTTTTTTCCTTTTCCTGAGGAAACAATACTATATAAAATGATAATGAGAAAACAAAGCAAAAAAATAAGTGGGGGTTGGGGGGACTTCCATTACTTTTCTGGTGAAATACAGAATCAATCTGCAGGGTTGGTGTAATTATTCTATTTTTCCTCTTCTTTCTCTCTTCCTTCCCTTTTTCTTTCTTCTTTTCTTACTTCTTCAGGCCTCCCAGAAGTATAAGCGCTTACTGGCTGATCCAGGAAGCTTTGAGTTCTCAGCTAAGAAAGAAGTCTGGTTAATTTGGGGACACTCACCCCTAAACTGCCTCATCAATTTCTAGCTCCAGTTTATTTATGTTACCCTCTGAAAAGGGTAACCCCAATTGCAAGAAGGGAATCAGGACATTGACTGGTCTTACTTCATCCATGCTGAAAGGGGCATTTGGGGCAACTGGTGTATCCCCCATTCAGAGGATTTATCTAACACATCCCCCAAAACATAACTAGCCCTTGACTGGTGCCTTGAAGGCAGGAGTATTATATAAGGGTACATCACTAGGTAGGGGGACCACGATAGTAATGAACTGGTGAATTCAAAATGTCCAACTTAAAAGTCAATTAGAATTTCTCAACAAGGGGTCCTTTGGTGTTTAAATTTGCCAAAAGAAACACATTATTCTTTTTGTACTTTTAAGTATAAATACTCAAAGATAATTATATGCTACTATAATAGCTGTGCTTGTATGTGAACAGTATGTAAGAAAACCTTACTTGAGTTATTCCAGTTTAAATATTATCAGCATTATTTAGGGCATATTTTGGGTTCTTTAGTTAATAAAGACATTTATGTGACTACAGTAACTTAGTTTTCTGGAAATCTAAAGCAATTTTATAATTTGCCTACTGACGTTCAAATTTAATAATTATTTTACATTCATGTAGATAAAGATTATTTGATTTTCCCACAAAATCAGAAATTCTGGGACTATCAAATTAAACTAGTTCTCATTTTGCTGTATTATAAAATTCCATGTGCTTATCTAATACTGCATTCTACCAAGTGAATTTCCCTAGCTTTAAAGTGTATTTTCAGATTAAATGTGGTTTCATTTTCTTGCTTTCTTATTGATGAAATTGGGAATGAGTTTATTAAATAAAAGTGACATCTACGTGCTTAGAGTAAGTCTCCTAACAAAATGTTAGATGTGCCTTGTTCAAAAGATTGCTCATTTTTACTCCACTGCTTGAACAGAGAACTCTTAGAAAAGTTCAAGAGGATTGTTCAATTATCAGAATTTCAATAACCTAAAAAAAGCAATGGAAAAATGATACCTGTGACAATAACAATATATTCTACCTTTCAGCATTCCCTTATTATTTAAAAGGGAATAATACATTCCTGTAGAAAAAGGAAGCCATCTAATATCCTTTTTAATTTTTAACATTGATTCCTCATTAAAAATGAATTACTTTTGTAATTTAAATGTTACTGATAAGATCAGTTTAAAACATAATTTTTAGCATTCCATAAAACAATCTTAAATAATAAAATGATATATAAAGTTTTTACAGAATTTACTTACATATATAATACATAATAATTATTGTGAAATAATATATTCATATTTATAGTGAATCTTTACCCAGAAGAAAGCATATCCCTAAGTTCACTGTAATAAGGAGAAAGTGTTTCACCCTATCACTTATCATGCATTATACTCCAAAATAATTATGTAAAGTTTAACACCACTCGTATAAGTTCATTCCAAATATGACCACTCTAATCTAGAACTTGGATCAATTAACCAGAGACAATATTAATGTAGCTATGTTATACTAGTTTTTTATATCTAATATTTTTTTTTCTGAGTGTATTACCTGCAATAGTAAGGTGCACCCATGCTGTAAAGTCCACAGAGGTCTAACGGATTGGATTCCAGAACGAGAGTTACAGAGGGCTGTTAGCTACTATATGGGTGTTAGGATTGAATCCAAGTCTCCTGCAAGAGCAGTCAGTGTGGTCAACTGTTGAGCCATCTCTCCAGTCCCCTCTATTTANAGGGTGAAGTTCTTTTCCTATGCCTATGTCTTGATTAGTCTGCTGCCAAGTTTTTCTCTATGCTCCAGAGTTGATTAGGGGTTCATGTTGAGGTCTTTGATCCATAAGGAATTGATCTTTGTACAGGGCGAGAGGTAAACATTTAATTTCATTCTTCTACAAGTAAGGATGAATCCCAGTTTATGCCACGCACCACTTAGCTGAAGAGTCTTATTCATATTTCAGAAAATGATATAATATTTGATAGTTTTCAAAATATGTTTTAATATATGACATATATTTATAAATATTTAATTTTTTTTTTCCCTTCCTCTCCCCCTCCTTCTTTATGGAGTGTTGACTTGTCTAGGTTTTCAGGCTTTCACTTTTGTTTATAGATTGGATATTGGAAGTCTAAGTCACTCTTCCCTCCCTCTTCTGAGAGTACTGGTAATCCAATCCACTGGATACTCTCTCTTCCTCAAATCCAATTGTTGGCGGGGGTGGGGGTGGGGGGGGGATATGCCTGGCTTAGCCTGCGCCCGCCCTGGCACCTGAGTCAGGCACCCGAGCAAGCCAGACCCAAGCGCAGGACCGCTTCCTGGTGCAAGGGGGGAAGGGCGACCCGCAGGGCTGAGGACGCGAACCTAGCCCCTGCCAGCCACCTGGTCCTCCGCCACCGACCAGAAATCAATTGTCCAGCACCACAAAAGTCACTCTGCCCTAAGCTTTTACCTGTCTAGATCCGTGTCGGATGGCTCCAAGTGTTCCTAACAGGTCCGGACCCGGAGTCCAAACACAAGACCCTACTAGAATGGTGAAGTTTTAGCAAAATTCATGTCCTTGTGTGTGTGTGTGTTTTTTTTTTTTTTCTTTTCATGAGGAAAAAATACTATATAAAATGATAATGAGAAAACAAAGCAAAAAAATAAGTGGGGGTTGGGGGGACTTCCATTACTTTTCTGGTGAAATACAGAATCAATCTGCAGGGTTTGGTATGTAATTATTCTATTTTTTCCTCTTCTTTCTCTCTTCCCTTCCCTTTTCTTTTCTTCTTTTCTTACTTCTTCAGGCCTCCCAGAAGTATAAGCGCTTACTGGCTGATCCAGGAAGCCTTGAGTTCTCAGCTAAGAAAGAAGTCTGGTTAATTTGGGGGCTTTCATCCCTAAACTGCCTAGTTAATTTCTAGGTCCTGTTTACTTATGTTACCCTATGAAAAGAGTCACCCCAATCGCAAGAAGGGAATCAGGACATTGACTGGTCTTACTTCATCCATGCTGAAAAGGGATGTTGGGGCAGCTGGGGTATCCCCCATTCAGAGGATTTATCTAACACATCCCCCAAAACATAACTAGCCCTTGACTGGTGCCTTGAAGGCAGGAGTAGTTAATTAGGTACATCATCTAGGTAAGGGACCAGGATTAGTAAGAACTTGGTGAATTCAAATGTCCAACTTAAAAGACCACTAGAATTTCTTAAAATGGGGGTCCTTGTGTTTAAATGCCAAAGAAAAACATTATTCTTTTTGTACTTTTAAGTATAAATACTCAAAGATAATTATATGCTACTATAATAGCTGTGCTTGTATGTGAACAGTATGTAAGAAAACCTTACTTGAGTTATTCCAGTTTAAATATTATCAGCATTATTTAGGGCATATTTTGGGTTCTTTAGTTAATAAAGACATTTATGTGACTACAGTAACTTTTAGTTTTCTGGAAATCTAAAGCAATTTTATAATTTGCCTACTGACGTTCAAATTTAATAATTATTTTACATTCATGTAGATAAAGATTATTTGATTTTCCCACAAAATCAGAAATTCTGGGACTATCAAATTAAACTAGTTCTCATTTTGCTGTATTATAAAATTCCATGCTTATTTAATTACTGCATTTACCAGTGAAAATTTCCCATAGCTTTAAAAAGTGTATTTTCATGATTAAATGTGGTTTCTTTATTTGCTTCTTATGATGATATTGGATGAGTTATTAAATAAAGTGACCATCCTAGGTGCTTTAGATGTATCTCATAACAAAATGTTAGATGTGCCTTGTTCAAAAGATTGCTCATTTTTACTCCACTGCTTGAACAGAGAACTCTTAGAAAAGTTCAAGAGGATTGTTCAATTATCAGAATTTCAATAACCTAAAAAAAGCAATGGAAAAATGATACCTGTGACAATAACAATATATTCTACCTTTCAGCATTCCCTTATTATTTAAAAGGGAATAATACATTCCTGTAGAAAAAGGAAGCCATCTAATATCTTATTTTTAACATTGATGTCCTGGATTAAAAATGATTACCTTTTGTAATTTAAATGTTACTGATAAGATCAGTTTAAAACATAATTTTTAGCATTCCATAAAACAATCTTAAATAATAAAATGATATATAAAGTTTTTACAGAATTTACTTACATATATAATACAATATAATATATTATGTGTGAGAATAATTATATTCATATTTAGTTAGTGAATCTTTACAAGAAGAAAGCATCTCCCTATTCACTGTATAAGGAGAAATGTTTTCACCCATACCACTTATCATGCATTTATACTCCAAAATAAATTATGTAAAGTTTACACACACTCGTATAAGTTTCATTCAAAATATTGACCACTCTAATTAGAACTTGGATCAAAATTACCAGAGACAATATTTTAATGTAGTTAGCTATTGTTATATTAGTTTATTATTATTAATATATTTTATGTGTTTGAGTGTATTACCTGCAGATAGGTAGGTGCACCCATGTCTTGTAATGTCCACAGAGGTCATACGAGGGAGTTGGATTCCTCAGAACAAGAGTTACAGATGGCTGTTAGCTACTATGTGGGTGTTAGGAATTGAACCCAAGTCTTCTGCAAGAACAGTCAGTGTGGTCAACTGTTGAGCCATCTCTCCAGTCCCCTATTATTACATTAAAACAGTACTCATCTGCTCATTCAGAGCTTCACTGTCATATATTATTTTGCAGAAAGATTTTTTTTTCTTTTTTTAGTTTCAGACTGCTTTTAAATCATAGGATATAAGTAGAAAAACGTTACTTTTTGACTTTTTAGAATTTAGATAATTTCCAAGAAAAGAAAATTTAGACTTAGAGGTTCTGATGTATTCTTTTTAATTGAAGGTTAAAGGTTGGTGGCCACAGATTCTCCAGACTGTGGAGAGTGACAGCAGCATGGATTTAAAGCTCTTCCTAAAATATAACAGAATGGGCTGGGTGTGGTGTCACATGCCTTTAATCCTAGCACTTGGGAGGCAGAGGCAGGTGGATCTTTGTGAGTTCAAGGCCAGTCTGCTCTACAGAGTGAGTTCCAGGACAGCTGTGGCTATAGGGAGACCCTGTCTCAAAAAGACCAAAAAAGAAAAAGAAAAAAAAAAAAAGAAAAAGAAAAGAAAAATGACAGAATGAAGCCAGATTGAGGCTTAGAGTTGTAGTGCAGACTTTGCAACATAATTTAGGAGAGATATTTCATTGTTAATATAGCATTGGTTAATGAATGAATTCCACAAATTTTCAAGGAAAGACTTTAATGCCTCCACATGAAGATAAATATTATGTTAGTTTTCACCACTCTGACAAATATCCAAGAGTAACAGTTTACAAAGGAAGAGTTTATTTTGGCTTACATCAGTAGAGATTATACTGCATGATTGTGTAGATCTACTGATTTGGATCTGAAAAGAGACAGAATAGGATGTTGATTGCTCTTTGTATTGTAGCCTTCTCATTTCAAAGTAGATAGGAAGCATAAGAAAATAAAAAAGGGACAGGTACAAAATACCTTTTAAAGATACATATCTGGTGCTCTCCTGCTTTAAAAGAGGCCCTGTTAGTCAGGCATTGTGGCACACACCTTTAATCACAGCACTCTGGAGGCAGAGGCAGGCAGATCTCTGTGAGTTCAAGGCCAGCCTGGTCTACACAGTGAGTTCTAGGACAGCTGGGGCTACAGAGAGACCCTGTCTCAAAAACACCTAAAAATAAAGAGGCCCTGTCCCCTGTTCCTTTAAAATGTTCAAATTATAAACCCACCAATGGATAAATCAACTGATGAAGTCAGATGTTCCATGATTCAATCACCTTCTAATGGATGTCACCAGAGCACCAAGTCTTTAACAGATGCACTTTTTCATGGACACTCCATATCCAAATGAGAATAATTATGCTTTATTTAGCTTTCCTTTTATAAAAAATGCTACAGAAAATGTTAGATATATTCCTGTTATGAAAGAGGGTGATAATTTTCAAAATTAGCCTGGGAATAATAGTTTTAATTGATCTATTAGCTTGTTCTAACAAATTCACATGTGTGATTACAGCTGTCAAATATTTTCACACATACGCATACATGTGCACACACACGAGAGAGAGAGAGAGAGAGAGAGAGAGTAAAATATATATTCAGAGAGTGTTAGACAAATCTATAATCTCATCACTTTGGGGGTTGAGGGAGAGGATTAGATGATAAAGATAATTCTAAGCTTCTCGGCTATATATAGTGAATCTAAGGCCACCCTGCACTACAGGAGTCCCTGTTGCAATAGAAACGAAGAAAAGAATAAGAAACAAACAAAACCAGATTAATTTCTGAAATGAGAACATGAAAGGAAGCACTCTAATATCAAGTCTAGCCAAACTCTGGATTAGATAGATAACATTGAAGTTCTTCATAGAAACAGGAAGATGTAACCTTCCTATCCCTCTTTGATATTTTCTGTGAATTTAATTTTTGTTATATAATAATTATGGTTTTAAAACTAGTACAAGGTGAAAAGCTATTATTCATAAATAAATAAAAACAAATAGAACCAGTTAAGGTTGTAAGTTCATTTTTGAAATAAGGAATAAATTTAACTGGTCTGGAGTAAAACTGGTTACAGACAATTTTAAAAACCAATCTTATACAAGTAACAAAGAAAATTTATTGGTTATTTTAGTTTGGTCTTTTGTGTGTCTGAGGCAAGGGTTCACAGTATAGTACAGATTGTCTTCAAACTCGGAATCTCCTGGCTTCACTCTAGATATCTGGGATTACAGGTGTGAGCCCACACACTCAACTCATGATACCTATTTTAAATTTTGCTATGGATCCTACAGAGAATAATGAATAAATGTATGTGGATAGTTGTCCTTGGCTCTCAATCGTGTAAACCTCTTTTGTCAGAGGAGCTGATACATTATTTATAGCTGATGATACCACTCATTTTATATAACACAGTTCCCTATTTTAAAAGAATCAGTTTTCTCCAATTGTCAAACTGCAATACAAAGGAAGACATTTGTCAATGACACTCTATAATCTTTCTCTCTCTCTTTCTCTCTCTCTCACTCACTCTCTCTCTTTCTCTCTCTCTTTGTGTGTTTGTGTATGTGCATATGTGTGTGTGTGTATGTGTGTGTGTGTGTGCATCTGTCTCTGAATCTGTTTCTGTCCTGGCAGACTATCTGCATAATCTAACCTGAGCTACAGGAACTACATACACCTGCATCAACACTATGCTTTCTCCTTCAAGGCCCAGAACAAATTCACATTTCCTGTTTCTGAAATGGATTAACTCTCTTTTCTAAGCTAACAAACCTCTTTACTGAAAGCACTGCTATGCAACTATCTATGTTATTTTTTAAATTTATTTATTGATGTTTTATGTATATCATGCATCATTTTTCATTTCTGTTCAGGCCGCCCCACCATATCCCATCCCAGATCATGCATTCTGCCATAACTGTCCTGCATCTTTCTCTCAGTCTTTTTTTATGCTTAGGAATTCACATTTTCCTCCATTAATTTCATATTACTCTAAAATATGGATACATACTCTCCACCTCTACGGAGTAATTACAGAGTCTGAAAATAATTGGTGGGTGGATTCTAGAGCCCATTGAGAGATTCACATTATAACAACATAGTTGCTTTCAGGTTTAGGCTTTGGATATGTTCAAACTGAGATGCCATCCAGATACTGAAGTAGTGATAATAACATAACAGTTGTAGTCAAAACAAATGGTTCAACAGGTAAAGTGCTTGTTCTGTAAGATTGATGGCCTAAGTTTAATCACAAGTTTCCAAATAAAGGTGAAGGGGAAAAACTGACTCGACCAAGTTGTTTTCTAACCTTACATTAACATGGTGGTATATGTATGCCTCCATTACATCACAATAAGAACAAAGAAAAAGAAAGAGAGAGAGAGAGAGAGAGAGAGAGAGAGAGAGAGAGAGAGAGAGAGAGAGAAAAGAAGGAAGGAAGGAAGGAAAAGGAAGGAAGGGAGAAAGAGAGAGAAAGAAAAGGACCTTGGGGTGGAGAGATGGCCTAGCCTCCCTTGAGAGGGCCAACTGGTCTTACAGAGGACCTGGGTTCGATCCTCAGCACCCACATGGAGGCTGAGAACAGTCTTTAACTCCAGTTCCAGGGGAATCCGACATCCTCTTCTGACCTCCATGGCATTGCACAACACATGTGCACAGACCTACATGCAGACAGTACATTTATACACATACAAGAATAAATAAAAATAAAAAAATAAATTAAAAAAAGAAAAAAGAAAAGAAAAAAATAATTATAATTTCATGCCCGGCATAGTGGCGCAAGCCTTTAATCCTAAGCACTCAGGAGGCCAAATTTTCAATGATGCTTGCTTTAGAACTCACTATTACATAATCATGTCACTTCCTTACTCTGTTCTGCAGCTAATACAAGATCTGCTTCATTCAGTTTTACAATTAAATAGATTTGTTGACAGTATACTGCAACAGATTATGTCTTATTTGAAGACAGTTAATGTAACTACACTTATGATTTCACTAACATCAAAACTATTTTTATTTGATTAATACTGTATTTTATGGTAATATATTAAATGATTTCTACTTTTAATTTAAAATAATAAATCAATCCATAAAAATGTAAGTCAACATGTGCTAAAACTTTTCCACTTCACTAATCATAATGCTATTTCTCAAAAAGCCTGTGACAGTAGTATAAGTTCCTGCTCTTTATATACACTATGAAAAGTCTTATGAAGAGTTACATGATTTTGAGTGGAATCAAATAGGGATAATTTGTAGATTTACTTTTCATATATGTAAGTATATACATACATATGTATATAATCTATTATTCAAATATCAAGATACATGTGAATGTATACAAATCAGACTGTTCATGAAATTCTTCACACAAGTAGAATGCAATGGAAGTTGAAAAATTATCTATTGGCAAATTTAATGAATTCAGAAGTTAATCATAAATGTACTGTAAGACACATAAAGTATATTTTAGTTCCAAATGAAATTAGAATATAGCTTTTTTTAGGAAGATCAGCAGTTAAGAGCACTGGCTGCTTTTGCAGAGGCCCTAGTTTCAATTCCCAAGCCCCACATGACAGTTAACAACTGTCCATAACTTCAGTTCCAGGGGAATCGGATGCCCACTTCGGACCTCCATAGGAATTGTAAGACATGTGTACACTGATATACATGCAGGCAACACACTCATACATATAAAATAAAAATGATAAGTAAGTTTTTAGAGGAATATAATTTGAAATTGTAACTATTTTTTTTAAATTAATTTTTATTGATGCTTTGTGCATTTCATACATTTTTTCCAATTCAGTTCAGGCTTATTTCCCTTTCCCTCCCCCCCCCACCCCATCCCAGATCATGCATTCCGCCATAACTGTCCTGCATCTTTCTCTCAGTTTTTTTTTTTCATTTTTAGCTATAAGTGATAATCCATGAGTACAAGCATCCTTCATGCAAAACCTATCTGCAGGCTGTTGTGCCCAAACACCTACAGCCCCACCATCCAGTGGGGGGTGACAGGTTGTTTGTTCAATCAAGTTGATCAAATGAGTGTCCAGACTACATTGCTGTAGTTTCACCATTCACCCCAATCGCAGCCCTTACATTCTACCACGCCCCCTCTTCCGCAGGTTGTTCCCTAGGCTTAGAAAAGGGGCACAGGTGGATGAGAGGTAAAACAGTCCACTCTCTCTGGAGCTGTTGACTTGGACTCTGGTCAATTCTGGCTGTTTCCTTTCATGGGCTGACAGTTTGTCCAGGAATAACCTTTCGATCCTACTAATGAAGAACAAGCAATTAGATATATAGGTATTTAAGCAGCACTAATAGTTATGGTAGGTTACTTTAGCATAGACACATGTTTGGATATGTTAATCCATGAATTACAATTTTCCCCCCTGTTAAATATGACAGGGTCTTACTGTGGCTTATAACATCTCCTAACCTGTAGAGGATGTAAGCTTGTGGCATCAGCCATGGGTTATTTCTCCAAGGGGAGAGCCAATAGCCAATTAGATTTGGGATATACAGGCACATGGCTGCCTCTGCTGCACAGTATTTCCAGGCAGGTGAGGTGTAGCTGGTGCTGACGGTGGAGTCTTGCTTGACTCAGGGAGACCCATATTTGCTTTATTGGTTTAGTGGCCTTTGGTAACACTCTCTGGCATTCCAGAGGCCATCTGTACACTTGCATGTGTGGTCTCAATACATCCCTCCCATGTTAACGTCAGGTCTTCGGCAGCAGGGTCTTATTGCCTCTCCTCCTGTAGGTATCCCAACTTAGAGGCAAGGAGCCCTTACCTTTTGTGGGGCCTTGGATCCCCTGGCCAACATCCACCTGGTAGAACAATCCATTGCTGATGTCAGAGCTCCTGTATTAATATATTTTGCCTGAGTGCATAGCCCTAGGACTTTAGTATTATATTTGGTTCTGAACAGAGAGTAATCCCTTCCACAGTTCCCATGTCTAGTAGTCAATTAAAGAAAGCAGTTTTACCGGTTTTATAAGAGATTACCTCTACAATAGTTGTCTCCAATTTACAGTTGGGGAGCGACCTCATCATTGTCATATTTCTCCTTGTTCTATGGGTGGGAAGGCAAGGAAGTCTCTCATATCAGAACCTTTGTGGCACCTAGAAATTGTAACTATTACATGTGTATGTATTTTTTGTGTATATATGTGTGTTTATTTCTGTATTCAGACACAGTACTGTTCATCCATTTTGGTTAGTGGACTACTTGTAGAAAATAGTTCTCCCCTAATATGTGGATGCTAGGGAGTGAACATCAGGCTTGGAATAAAGTGTCTTTACTCTCTGAGTTATAGCACCAACATCCTCAGAAAATAGCTTTAATGGATTTCCATTGAATACTTTTTTCTGAGTTTGTATAGAATATTTCAGTGTGGTGGTGAAAATTTGTTTAGTTATACAATTAGACTTATAACCTGCTCAATGTGAGGCAATTAATGTGCAGTACTGTAAACATAGCAAAATACACATGGAAGGAGAGGTAGTAAAATTTAGAGAAAGCCCATATCTGTCCCATCGCTGGACAAACATAGTATTGTACACTAAATATGGAACTTCATATCATATATCGCTCATCAAAAAAATACTCTTTTTGCAATGGATGGAGGCTATTACAGAGTCCTGTGACTGATAAAAGGCAGAAAATAAGTGAGATGCCCAGTCCTAAATAACAAATCTACACTGAAGGCTCATTGAACATAGAAAAACAGAAGTTAGAGAGAATATTAGTGCATCTCTCAACTTTCACCAGCAAAACATCCTCTTAAAATAGGTGGTGATTAACACAGGAAGCCATATCTGGCCAAAATATAGATAATGAGGACTCCAGAGTGTGCGTCCTTGGGTAGGACTCCTATTGAACCTCTGGCACCCAACACTCAGGGACCATTGTGGAAGAGGGGCCCAAAACTATAAGAACCAGATGTGTTGGATAACAACAAGGATATAGTTTTTCAGGCAGCTGAAAACTTGCTCATATGAACTTTCAAGAATGGTCATAGTATGCATAAGACTGTCCATATTCAATCCAAACAAAAACATAGCATAGCACTGGGAAAATGGGCATGAATCCCAAACTTCGCTGAGAAAATAAAGCCAGCTTATTACTGCTGAATGGGGGAGAGTTGATCTTCTTTAAGGGAGTGAAATTCAATATACTGACCAGGCTCCAGTTGATGAACTCACACTGAGGGACATCTTGGGACACAAATTTGACTGAAAACATCTTAACATACATTACAAAATGCATGAAATCCAGTTGGGGCCTATGGAGATTTTCAGATAAGGGAGTCTAAATATGATTAACATATAGTAAAATGCATAAAAATTTAAATTAAAAAAGAAAAAATAAGCTCAATTCATTGTAAAATTTTCATTTTATTTTAATGTCATACTTTACCCTTTATCTCCATTCTAGTATGATCATATTAATCTCAATTTTTATTTATATATCTTTGCTTTATGTATACATGTTTTGCTTATAATCATGTAAGCGCACCCATGTGTACAATTCCCATGGAGGCCAGAAGAGGCCATCAGATATTCTGGAAATGTAGTCAAGTGTAGCTATTCATCATAATATGAAATATATATACATGAATGACCCAGGTCGTCCACAAAAGCAGACAGTGCTCTTATCCACTGAGCCATCACTCCAGCCCTTCTCTTATCACCTTCTCTTATCAAAAAGAAATATCCTGCATACATACACATATACACACTGAAAATAAGTAGCCTTTTCAATAAAGAAAAGAAATCATATCTGATATCAGCCTTTGTTCCTTGCAGAACTTATAAAATTTTCTACTGCACTTAGGACATTCTGCCTAAGTTGAATTATACAACTCATATACTCTGTATTCAAACACAGATTCAGACAATGCTGACCAATTCAGAAATATCCTTAAAATAACATAGGCAAAAACCACACCATCATCTCAATTGATTCAGAAAAAGCCTTTGACAAGATCCAGCATGCCTTCATGTTTAAAGTCCTAGAGAGAATAGGACTGAAAGGAACATTCCTCAACATGATCAAAGCCACATATAGCAAACCCACTGCCAACATCATCCTAAATGGTGAAAAATTGGAACCATTTTCCTTAAAGGCAGGAACCCAGAAAGGCTGCCCCCCTATCACCACTCCTCTTCAACATAGTGCTTGAAACACTTGCTAGGGCAATAAGACAGGAGAAGGAAATTAAAGGAGTACTGATCATAAAGAAGAAGTTAAGCTATCCTTTTTGGAGCTGATGATAGTTTACCTAAGGAATGCTAAAAACTCCATGAGAAAACTTCTAGAAACAATTAAGAGTTTTAGTAAAGTGTCTGGCTACAAAATTAACCTACAGAAATCAGTAGCCTTTCTTTACACCAACAATAAACATGTGGAGAAGGAATTCAAGCAGACCTTCCCACTCACAATAGCCTCAAAAATAATAAGATACCTGGGAACAAACCTAACCAAAGATACCAAAGATCTCTACAACACAAATTTTAAAATCCTGAAGAAGCAGGTTGGAAATGACATCAAAAGATGGAAAGACCTCCCATGCTCATGGATTGGGAAATTTAATATAGTAAAAATCTTCATTTTACCCAAACTGATATACAGATTCAAGGCAATCCCAATCAAAATCCTCATGAGCTTCTTCACAGACTTGATAAAAAAAAATCCTTAAATTTATATGGAAAAACAAAATACCCCAAATAGCTAAAGCAACCCTGAGTGAAAAATGCAATATGGGGGGGATTGCCCTACCAAACTTCAAACTATATTACAGGGCCATAGTCATAAAGACAGCCTGGTACTGGCACAAAAACAGACCAGTTGACCAACGGAACAAAATTGACGATCTAAATTTGAGCTCATACAATTTCAGCCACCTAATGTTTGACAAAGGAAAAAAAAAAAAAAAAAACCTTAGTGGAGGAAGGATAGCATCTTCAGCAATTGGTGCTAGCAAAATTGGATCACCATATGTAGAAGAACAAAATTAAACCCGTACCTCTCACCCTGTAAAAAATAAACTCCAAGTGGATCAAAGATCTCACGTGAAGCCTGAAACCCTGAAGGTGATAAAAGAAAAGTTGACCACAACCTACAAGACATAGGTGTAGGAAAATACTTTCTAAATCAGAGAGCAGCCACACAGGAAGTAAAGTCAACAGTTGACAAATGGGACCTCACAAAACTCAAAAGCTTCTGTACAGTGAAAGAAACAATCAAGGAAGTGAAGAGAAAACCCAGAGTGGGAAGAAATCTTTACCAGTGACACATGTGACAGAGCATTAATGTCAACAATATATAAACTACTCAGAAAACAAAGAAGAAGACAAATGATCTACTCAAAAGATGGAGTAAAGAGCTGAACAGAGTCTTCACCAGTGAGGAATTAAAGATGGCTGAAAAACAACTTAAAAAGTGTTCATCATCATTAATAATTAAGGAAATGCAAATTAAAACCATTCTCAGATATCATCTCACTCCTGTACAGCTAGCTAAGATCAAGAAAACAAAAGACAACAGGTGCTAGAGGGGTTGTGGGGAAAGAGGAACACTTATCCACTGCTGGTGGGAATGTAAACTTATACAACCACTATGGAAAGCAGTGTGGAGAACCCTTAAACTACTCATAATGAGCTTACCACCTGACCCAATCATTCCACTCCTGGGTATATACCCCAGAGACTCATCCTACCGCAAAGATACAAGCACGTCCATGTTTATCGAAGCTCTCTTCACAATAGTGAAGAGCTGGAACCAACTCAAATGCCCCTCAACAGATGAGTGGATGACAAAAATGTAGTACCTCTACACAATGGAGTGCTATTCAGCGGTAAAGAAAGATGGCATTAAGAACTTTGCAGGTAAATGGATGGAGCTCGAAGCCATTATGCTGAGTGAAGTAACACAGTCATAGAAAGACAAATGGAGAATGGTTTCTCTCATTTGTGGATGCTAACACCAAAGCACAACTGAATATTTTGTGGCCAAAGCTATGACATTGAAAGCATCATTGGTTTTTCTCTTTTCATCTCAACATACATGGACTGGTCTGCTTTCTTTAGCTTCAATTTTCAAGCTCTAACTCAGTTAAACAAATGATTATTTCTTCCAAAGTTGCAACCCAAATTTTTTATCTTTTGTCTTTTGCAAGGAACCATCTTAAAAATATCTCCTCAATTCTCTGTTACATGTCAGCATAGTCAACAAATTTATTCTTCTGGATCTTTGGTTTACTCTCTTTATGGAAACTGCCTCTCTCACATTTCTGCATAAATTTTGCCTTCATTGAATTCATTTGTGCCCTGAATAAAAACTTCTGAAAGGATTTGTAATTATCTTTGTATTTTATTGCTAATCCCAATAATCTTTTGTTTCTGACTGTCTTGCTTCATTTTCTCTCAAAGTACTGGTATTTTCTATTTACTTATAAATTTGTTTATATCATTCCCTCATTAGTACTTAATTTTATAATAGCAAATACTTTTTCTTGTTCATTTCTGAATCTTAAGGCCTTAAAATACTATTTGATGACTAAATTAGTTAACAGATGGGATGTTCTTCAGACAGGAATCTGAGTATTTACGTGTACACGATGTTTTTGACTTATGCAACGTTGTTGGAATGAAAGGAGAAAAAAATGTTTAAAGATGGACAAAGACAGAAACCTAAAAGCATTTTCCGTTTAGTCCCATTAGTGTTCTTATGTATTTGCCTGTGAAAAAGCATGCTTCTCCTAACTGAGCAGTCATGTTTTATCTCTTATCCTTATGTTTGTCTTAAAACTCTTAAAAAATGCAGCCAGACTGCCACCTTCCAGAGGGTTTTATTTTCTTATTCTGAATGTAGGACTTTTATATTTAGAAGCACAAACTCTCTCCTAATTATATACAACCTACTGTTCTAAATTTTGCATACCACTTTGCAGTTTAGTGCTATGAGATTTACTAGGTACCAATTTTGGTGTCAGAAATTTGACATTTAGATTGCTTGTGAAAAGCAATGGTAAAATAGAATTCGTACTGAATGAAATCTTGCTTGCCTGTGCTTTCATAGATTCTTTTTAATTGCACTTTCATTTTTGTACAGTGATCTATCTGTGGTGTCATGATGATAGTTGCAGCACTCATAATGATTTATATATTCAGAGGAAATGTTTATAATCCTTGGTGGGATAATTTTGCTGATCATTTTCCTCCAAACAACAAAGGACTAGAATGCGGTTTTCATAGTGCATTAAGCACCTGTACATTGACTAAAAAATTTTAAGGTAAGTGTTGGAAATGTTGGTATACTAAGGGATTTTGATATTTACTGGCTGTCATGGTTCTGAATTTTAGCTCTTACTATACTTCCTGTGGAACTTCATCACTTTTGTTTTTGGTCATATGTTTGCTTTTGAGGTATGCCACAATGACTATCCCTATCCATCTCCCATCTCTGTCCAGCTGTCTCTGTTCTCTCTCTCTCTCTCTCTCTCTCTCTCTCTCTCTCTCTCTCTCTCTCATTTCCCCTCTGCCTGTACACATATATCTACAAGTATAAACATACCGTAGTTTGTGTATGACATTGTGTTGCTACGGAATGTTAAAAGAGCACTAGAACTGGAGTTTAAATAAAAAATAAATAAAATAAAATCCTTCCTATTTTTCTTAGTGTTTATTCTATTTATTATTCACAAAATTGATTAAAAATTTAAATGAGGTTTATAATCTCTGATAAGACTTGGTAATTCTTTCCTTTAAAATTTTTATTATTTTTATTTTATGTGTATGAATGTATTTTCTGCCTAAGTGCACCTATTTTGTGCAGTGCCCTCAGAGGTCAGAAGGCAGCCTTGGGTGCCCTGGAACTGGAGTTATGGAAGGTTGTTAGCTGCCATATGAGAGCTGGGAATCAAACCTGGCTCCCCTGTAAGAACAGTCTGTGCTCTTAACCACTGAGAAATGTGTCCAGCCCTGGTAATAGTTTTTAATGACATAAAAATCATAGTCATATTCAAAATTTTCTCTCAAGAAATTATCAAATTTTAGTCACACTGGAAGGTAACTTGGAAAAGGGCAAAAATCATAAAAGTATTTCACTGTGCATATTTTCTACTATAAAATAAGAGTGTTCCATTTCCTTTTTCATTTAAACCTGAGTTTTCTTCAGTATTTCCATGTCTTTTGTAAATTCATTGCAAAATTTATCATTATCTTCACTTTGTTTATCCCTATCTCTTTTTTTTATTTATTTATTTTAGTTCTTTGATTTGTTTGTTTGTGTGTTCCTTGAATTCTTTGGCTATGTTTATGATAGTTATTTTAAGATATGTGTCCTGGGTTACATCTACAGGGTCCTCATTGTAGGAGCCTTCTACAGGATTGGTATTATTTAAAGGAGTCTTACTGTTTCGGTTTTTCATGTTATTATTATTATTATTATTATTTTTTTTTTTTGCTGTGATTTTGACATGTGGATTTCTTTTGTTGTTTGTATTCTGCTACAAAACTGGAGTGTTTCTTTGTTGAGTTGAAGAATGATGACTCTGCTTGTTTTCTTCAGCTGCCTTTGTTTTCTTATTAGGTATGAAAGACTGGATGGTCTAGGCTTCAGGGTTTCACTTTTGATTTTGTACTGGAGGGACCAGCTTGTCTGGAGCTCCTCTGAAGGCCAGGCACGTCATAATAGGGCCTGCTTGAACCCCACACCATATGATGTATGCCTATTGGTTCTCCAGGGCTGGTTGTATTTGGAGCTGCGCGCAGGGCCAGGAAAGCCTACTCTGGAACTGGGGGAAGGGACCCTAGGTGTTCCCAAACTAATGGGTAGGGATTTGGGAATATCAACAGGAGGTGAGCTGCCTCTGGGATTCTGTCTCACCCACTGTTCCCTCTTGTGGTAATCTGGCCTCTGGGTGTGTGGGCAAGGCTCTGTCTCTGCCTCAGGTTCTGGCAGCCAGGCACCAGACACAGGGAGCCCAGCTGGCAAAGTTGGAGTGGAACTATAGCTAGGGTGTAGGGAACTCTGGGTGACTTGGCAGGGTTCTGTCTCACACCCACCCCCTCCCAGGGAGCTGGGAGGAGCTGGCTTAGCCAGAGCTGGAGCTGTGGCCAAGGAGCAACATCAATTTATATTTTAATTGAAGTCAACTTCATAATATGTTTTACTTTCAGTCTCAAAAAAATATTTCAGGGTTTCTTTTTCAAAACAGCACTATAACCTAAAGTGTTTTACAGTAATTTATTGTTGATATATGTTTTACATGTAATGTCCAAATATCTTGTATTCTGTGCTTTCTTAATGACAGTGCCTTGACATAATTTATTTCCATTTTTTAGAATAATAAAATATTTCCATATCATGGATATTAGCCTTATTTTTCATGACTCAACATGGCCTGTCACCTAAGCCACTTTGTTATTGTTCATAAGCTGAAAGTCAACCTTGAAGAGTACCACTTATTTACATTTTAACTGAAGTAAGCTAAATAATGTTTTATTTTCAATTTCAATAAAATATTTGATGTAATCTGATAGTAGGTAATTATTCTCCACAATATTTAGTTAGAAACACAGAATTCAGCTATTCCAATTCTACTAATATTTTGTTATATAAAATTTAAAACATTGAGTAAAACTTATGAATGACAGACTAAAGCACTTCTTTGCAATAAACTTACCAATTCTCTAATAATAAGGTTCAGTGTGAGAGAATATGTGCTTCAAATTTTCACTCCAAAGTAATTAAATTATGATTTTCATAGTGCATATATTCTTTTGTAATTCTTTCTGTACCAAGAGAGAATTAAATAAATAATACAGATAAATCTTTACAGCAAATATCCAATTTTTACATTGGATTTTATTTATTTTCTCAAGTGATAAGTCACAATATATCAATAGTATTTGTGTTTTCCAATGTTACTTTATTTTAGGCCAAGCCTCTATGCATTATTTCTCTTTGGCAACTTTTTATCTCATATAAAGTCCTCATTTCTAGGTGCAACATAATCTGTAAATCACAAAAGTGAATGATAAATGATTTATTTGTGGTATTGTTTATCAAAGAAATCCTATTCCTTATGGTTTATTGCATTTAATTTAATATAGAAGTTATATAAATAAAATATAAATTTGAAATATATCCTTTTTTCTTATATTAATAGGTATTTGCTATTTTTATTTTTTATAAGTACTAGAAAATTATTTGAAAACAACAAAGAATCAAGGCACTGTCTTTTTAAATACTTTTTAGAGTTTAAGACAAAATTTGATTCATCAGAGCAACAATTTCATGGTCCCTATCTTCATGGCAGAAACTGAAGTAGAGGCCACAGAAGATCCTGCTCGCTGGGTGACTCGCAGATTCATGATGAGTTATACAGCTCATACCATCATGCCCAGGAATAGCACCTCCCAGAGTTGGCTGGACCTGCTATATCAATTAGCAATCAAGACTGGCCCAGAGCCACATGCACATGCCAGTCTGATGGAGGTAAATGTTCAGTTGAGGTTTCCTCTTCCCATGTGTGTCCAGTTGACAAGTGAGATTAGCCTTCACACTTAAGACTGCTACTACCATGAATGTGAGTTCAAAGTTGTTAACATGCACTGCATCCTTTCAAAGACCAAATGTTGACATTTACGCATTCCAGTTTATTGAGCACTGTTGTCTTCACCACTGCATTCCTTGCCTCAAGTCCAATGAAGGCACATTCCAACTCTTTTAAATCCTTAAAAATGCTGTTACCAATTTTCCTTGAATTTTCTCAAATCTAATGTATACTACATTTTCTTAATTTATTTATTATTGTTAAGAATTTCCTCTCATAATAAACACAATTTTTTTTTTCTTTCACCAATACACAGCTATCTTGGGTTTTTTTCCAGGCTTTGTCAGACTCTTCCATATGTATTTATTACCTCAGAATTTTCTTCTTTTACCTTCTTTTTTCAACTTTTATTATTTTGTATATCCTCAAGATATCAATTATCCTGTATTTAAATTGTTTCTGAGATAAATATAAGTAGAGAATTCTTTCATGATTTTCCCCTGTAATAAAATGTGATTTTAATATCCTAGTCTTCCCTTTATTTTTAAGTTAGTCTTTATTCCCATCATTTCTACACTTCATATCTCCCTCCAATTCCTCCTGTGTCTCTCTTCTTTCTTAAGTTAATAAAAACTTCTGCTATAATTATTACTGTTATACCCATCAATTTACCATTTATACACATATATACATACATATATATTTCTCCTACTTAGAGATCATTTATTATTGTTCTTATATTCATGTGTTTAGAGGTGTCTAGTTGGGATTGAATAACACATCGGGGGGTTGTCCTTGAAGAAGATTCATTTTACCTCTCTCAATAGCCACTGATTGCCATTCATGACCTAGAAGTCTCTACCTTGAAGACCAACTCCCAAGATATCAGAAAGTGGGACACAAGTTGCAAGGGAGAATGAATCTATAGTCCTACTTAACCATAAAGCCTACAAACCAGAATAATGACCAATTCAGCAATATATCACCAATGATGTAATAATAATGGCATTATTATCTCGGGGGTGATTATCTTGGGGGCGATGTCTAATTGGACTTAAGACCCACTTAGCAGGAAGGCATATGTTCCTCGGATTGTAAATTTAGCTGATACCCATTGCTGCACATGTCTTAGACCACAGAGGAGAGCTACTATTGCCATTTTCCTAAGCCAATGAAATCATTAACTGTATATTATTAACTGTAGATAAGTGTAGCTTTCACCTCTCATCAAAAAGTTTCTTTTTTTCAGGGAAGACTACTAAATGGATCCCACACCTTTTCAAAATTCAGGGACCATGTGACCTGTAGAGTGTCTAGTCCCAACAGTACATCTGTAATACAATCCTTCTACATAATGCTTAGGCACCATCAATAAAGAGAGAACAGAAAGAGTGCACGAACCAAGGACCAGCATGCCTGGTGCTATTTAATGTCCACAATTCTGCACCTGTGGAATCTCACCAATTAGGCTGTCTAAACAAAAGCATAATGACAAATTAGTCAACATGTAAATGCAGAGAAGAGGGAATTTCCATCCTGATCTTAAATACATATATGCAGTTACTTATTTGGCAACATTACTTGAAGATTTCCAATGGAATCACATTTGAAACCATCTGAAAAAGAGCCTGTTCTTTGTTCCTTTATCTAATTCTTCAAATTCCTCTCATAGTTAAGGCATTGTCCAGTGAGTCAGCCTTCACAGAAAACTCAAACACATTCTAGTTCATTTTCCATGTGTATTTTCTAAAACTGACTTTGCCAGTAGGACCTTCAACTTTCTGAATACCAAATATATTTCTCTGGTTTGGTATTCAGAAAGGAATTTCTAGGAATTTTTTTCTTTTATTTTTAATTTTATTTATTTTCGTATGTGTATGAATGTACTGTCTGCATGTAGGTTTGGGCACACGTGTTGTGCAATGCCACGGAGGTCAGAAGAGGGTGTCGGATTCCCTTGGAACTGGAGTTCTGGAATTGGAGTTTCAGACGGTTTCCAACCACCATGTGGGTGCTGGGGATCGAACCCGGGTCCTCTGCAAGAGCGGTCGGCGCTCTTAACCGCTAGGCCATCCCTCCAGCCCAGGAATTTTTTCAATATCAAAAGTATTTACTTTTTGTACAAGGCAAATGACTAAAAAAAAAAAACAAAAAAAAAAAAGAACATTTTTTTTTTAATTTTATAATTTAATTTCAAGCAATTTATTAATTTATTATTTTATTACTTATTTATTTACTTATTTTAGTCTTTTTAAGACAGGTGTCTCCCTGCAGCCCCAGCTGGCCTTGAACTCACAGAGATCTGCCTGCCTCTGCCTCTTTAATGCTGAGAATAAAGGTATGTGCCACCATGCTCAGCCAACATCAATTTATTATTATTTAAAAAATAATTTTACTGATGTTTTGTGTATTTCATATATCATTTTTCAGTCCAATTTAGACACATTCCCCTTTCCCTGCTCCCAAACCCCACCCCAGTTAATGCATTCTGCACTACATGTCCAACATTTTTCTCTCAGTCTTTTTAAAGTTTTTCTTGCAGAGGTTTATTGTTTTGGGCCAATTTAAAGTTATCAGTCAGTTCTTTGACCCAGTCCTTTATGTTGTTGTTGTTCCCTCTTATTTGTATTGCTCCAAAATATGCCTATATAAATGTCACATACCGAAATTATGTCCTCCAGAAATAATCTATATGTTAATTCCAGAATATGTTTAGAAATTCACATTTTCCCTTTAATTTTGTATTACTCTAAAATTTCTTTTAAATATTTTTAACTTCATGGGCTGGAGAGATGGCCTAGCGGTTAAGAGCGCCGACCGCTCTTACAGAGGACCCGGGTTCGATCCCCAGCACCCACATGGCGGCCGAGAACCGTCTAAAACTCCAATTCCAGGAGAACTCCAGTTCCAGGGGAATCCGAGACCCTCTTCTGACCTCCGCGGCGTTGCACGACACGGGTGCACAGACTTGCATGCAGACAGTACATTCATACACATACAATAAATAAATAAAATTAATAAAAAAAATAAAAATAAATTAAAAAATAAAAAAATAAATAAATATTTTTAACTTCGTTAAATAGTTGAAAATTTGAATTAAGAATATCTGCTCATTATACCAACTAGGAAAATTTATAGAAGATGAAAGATTTACATTTGGATAAACAGAAAATAGACCCATAGTAGAACCCATATTGGAGTAATGATAGTTACATTGATTGTATTTTTAGATTTTATATAATATAGAAAATCAATATTCCCAGAGTCAAGGAATATTTTTTGTTTATTTTCTTTATTTGCTGTAGTTTCTTTTTTTTTTTTTTTTTTGAGACAGGGTCTCCCTGTAGCACTGGCTGTCCTGGAACTCACTCTGTAGACCAGGCTGGCCTCGAACTCACAGAGATCCGCGTGCCTCTGCCTCCCAAGTGCTAGGATTAAAGGCATGAGCCACCACGCCTGGCATTTATTTATTTCTGTATGTGTATGAATGTACTGTCTGCATGCAAGCCTGTGCACCCGTGTCGTGCAATGCCGCGGAGGTCAGAAGAGGGTGTCGGATTCCCCTGGAACTGGAGTTCTTCTGGAATTGGAGTTTCAGACGGCTCTCGGCCGCCATGTGGGTGCTGGGGATCGAACCCGGGTCCTCTGTAAGATGCTGGGGATAGAACCCGGGTCCTCTGTAAGAGCGGTCGGTGCTCTTAACCGCTAGGCCATCTCTCCAGCTCCTGCTGTAGTTTCATAGAACAGTCCTTAATCAAGTTTAGACTCTCTCCCCATCCATGTCCCCCAATGCCGTACCAGAGCTCTTGTATTCCAATATACATAGTAGGTCCTAGCCAGTTAAACATTTGTACCCAATGTCCTTAAGTCCAAATTCATCCATTGGAGTCTAGTCAGGGGAGCTAGAGAGCCTAAGTAAGGCACACTCTCCCTCACCCGGTAGCAATCAGTCTCCAATATTTCTTAGTCTAAGGCTGTTCTCTTCACAATAGCTAAGAAATAGAAACAACCTGAATTTCCCTCAGTTCATGAATGGATCATGAACATGTAATACATTTATACAGTGGAGTTCTACTCAACAGTAAGAAAAGATGAAATTTTTAATTTAGCAGGAAAATGGATAAAACTAGAGAGTGTTACACTGAGTTCATACAAAGGCAGAAATATAAGTGAATTTGTTCTCTTTCATTTGTGGATTGTAGCACCAAATCCTTATATGTGAGTATATATCCTGATGTAATACCAGGAGCTTGGAAAATAGAAAGGATACACAGATGTAAAGGAAAAGATGGAACCTGAAAGAGGGGGACAGTAGGAACAGATGTTACCAAGAGGGAGGTGGGGATATTGGGAGAGTTTGACTGGGAGGAGAGGAAGGAGGGACATGCAAGTGGCCATAGTATGGCAGAAGGAATCAGGTGAGGTGGGAGATGAATGCTATGTGGGGTAAGGAAAATGGGGACCCTGAGACTAGGAAGGGAAGAGAGAGGTCATTTTGGTGGAAAAGCAGTAGAATTGAATGTATGTCGGGAGGCCAGGGATCCCAGAGGTAAATGTGATACCCCTTGTAACCCCATGAGAAATGGACATAAGTGTTTTAATTACAGATTTTATATATATATATATATATATATATATATATAT